>OX457029.1:3387330-3548598 GCA_949752745.1 Protula sp. h YS-2021
ACAATTAAATTTTAATTATTTAATTTAAAAATAAAAATACGATGAATCTTAAAACAGGTCCCCCCTCCTGAAATGAAAAACAGTTATTTTCATTTTTGAAGACCTACGATAAAGCTTCAGCACTTTTTTATTTTTTATTTTTCGGCATGGAAACAGTGCAGGGGGGGGGGGGGAGGTTGCTATACCAAGCCAAGTGATTTACTTAAGACAAAATGCGATTTCCTAAAAATTTTACTTCATTTATGATTTCGTCACCCCGACATTGTTTTTCTATCAAGCTTAATGCCGCAAAATGCGTGGCTCAAAAACTACCATTTAGGAAAATAACTTCGAAAAGGTAAAGAAAAATATGGTTGTATGGAATGTATTGAGAAGTAAATAAGAAAATATGATGAAAACTGAGTACTTTGCCAATGTACACCAGCAAATCATAGGTATAGCACCGAGGTGGAGAAGGCACTCACGTACCAAATGGATACCATGCGTATCTATCACCCCGAAGGGGGGGGAGAGGCACTCAAGTACCAAATGGATACCATGCGTATCTATCACCCCAGGGGGGGGGGGCACTCACGTACCAAATGGATACCATGCGTATCTATGACCCTTGACCCTGGGGGGGCACTCACGTACCAAATGGATACCAGGCGTATCTATGACCCTTGGGGGGGGGAAGAGGGGGGGCACTCAAGTACCAAACGGATACCATGCGTATCTATGACCCTGGGGGGGGGCCCTCATGACTCGGGGGGCGGACTCATGTACCAACTGAATGCTATGTATATCCATGACTCGGTTGGGGGGGGGGGGAGTACTCACGTACCAAACCGATACCATGCGTATCTATCACCCGGGGAGGGGGGCACTCACGTAGCAACTGATTCCCATGCGTATCAATGATTTTTAAAACAGCCCCTAAACGCGGTGTGCTATATTTGAAATAATACCCCTTATTAATCAAAAGTGCAGGGCAAGTCAGAAAAAAACCCTTTTGTGGGAGACACAAAACACTCAATGAAAATTGCCTCCTTTTTAACGAAATCGGCACACCACGCGGGACCTACCCCCCCCCCCCCCCCCCCCGCCAGGTATATTGGGATCTATTGACTACTGTCAGCAGAAGCAAGCAATAAATACAAGCCAATACTCACCGTCTCGGAGTCTCAGCATGTTTTCAAAATAAACTGCTCCAAAAGCATAGATGTCGCTTGGCTGTGATCTGAGCACCTCCCGTGCGAGGCCCTCGAGAATGTTCTGGAAGCCCTTAGGGACTCGCAGCTTTGTGTTTGAGAATGGAACTGACATGTTGCTTGTACTTTTATGCGGCGAACTGTTTGAAAAGTCAAAAGTCTTGCTTCTGAAATAAAGAAACAAAAACAGATGAAACATTAAATTATTGCATTTTGTGAATCACTAGCTTATCTGATTTTTTCAATATTTCTAAAAATACGTACAGAATTTTACCATCTATGTTTTCCAAGCAGAGGAAAACTAAGTACTTCAGTACTCAGACTTAGTACACAAACTCAGTACCCAAGCTCAGTACTCTTCATAATTTCCGGGACCGTTTTTTTAATTATTTGTGCCTTTTTTCTTTTTTTTTTTTGCTCTCAATTTATCAGATCCGTTTCAGTGAAGCATTTTATATTTATATATTTTCGACTTTGATGTCCCGATCAAGAATGAGAAACAAGGTCATATTCTTTCTCTTTAAATTATTACCTTCACAGTCTGATGACATCACATGTTTATTTGAACAAGGAAATTCCCATGGAATACCACAAACAGCACGAGCGATATTATGGGATACAAACAAGCATGCCTTCATCGTTTTTTTTTTTAAACGTAACATTCAGAAAAACAATTTATAAACTTTTCTTATGTGCAGTGGTTTGAAAATTCTCTCCACTACGAAAGAATTTTCAGCCCGTTCGCTTGAACAGATTACAGACGAACTTAACAGAAATCTTCACAATGCACCTCAGGAGAATTTCGATTGGTGCAATTCAGTATTTTCTAAGGACATATCACACTATACTCTTGATTATATTTTTGCTGTTAACACCTTTACAAATTGCAAAAAAAAAAAAAATCAATTTTATGGGTCAAATTAAAATTATGACTCAGATTTTGGGTTTAGAATTATGGATCATATTGAAATTTCGACGCATTACCGGTCTAATGTACGTGTCTAGTTCTAATTAATTCAAACTTCATTTTATGACCATAATAAGGGTCATTCATGGGTGAAATATCGGCTATTTCCTCGTACGGGTTGATTTCCATCTTAAGGGCGGCGAGCCACAAAATATATCCAAGAAAAAAAAAACTTTACACCCCCCCCCCTTTCCCCCGTTGCATAAACAGTTCTTTTAAGAAATTCATTTTTAAATATTACATATATTTTACTTTCATAAACTGCGCTATCCACGATTGATTTCGAGTAACACAATCCTTGATTGCTGGCGGAGAAAGCAAGACGCCACAGGGCAACTGACTACAAAAAGACATTATCACTCATGCGTTTGCTTGTTGCAAATAGAACTTTGACTTTTTCTTCAGTTACTCAGCAACTATGAAACACATAAAGAACACAATGGGTTGAACATTATCTGGGTGAGTTTTTTTCACACTGCATCTTTTTTTCCCACCAAGACCTTTTTCGTACAAAAGAGTAAATTCCTAGGAATCGATACTGCATATCTGCATGGAAAGTGTACCATCATGGGATTTCTCACCATAATACACAGCGAAGTTACAATCTAACCAGGACAAAGACCATTTTCCAGACAATAAAATTGTATTTCTTCGTCAAAAAATGTCCGGGAAACATTTAAGCTTGTTTCAGTGGCATGGTTCCTTCTAATTCTGTCGATGGAAGTAAAACTGAAACACGAACTAATAAAACCATTATCTCCCCATTTTGACGGGTCTAGGACAACCCCCCCCCCCCCCCGACAATACCCCCCTAGGACCATAGCCCCCCCCCCCCATCAGTTTTTTGCAATTATCATTTTAAAGATTTTCATTAACGAGCTAAGCCATTTCGCTATGATCTAGTTGAAAGGGGTATAATTGCAGTTCCACAACACAATATGATCTAAGTAAAAGGTTTATAAATGCAATTTAATGCATACATTCAATAACTGCAATTCTCGATTCGCGCCCCAGTTTATTCCAATTAATTCTGCTGCCCAATGGAGTTGCTGCAATTTGTGCTAAGCCTGTCCGGAGTCACAAAATTTATTGGTTACGGTCTGCCATGCTGCTGTAAATGAAACATGCCACTGTACTTTTTCTTTTCATTTTGTTGTAACGTTGAAAATTGGAAATATTCTGTTTGGGGGGGGGGGGGGGGTTGGCACGAGGGGTATGGTCCTAGGGGGGGAGGTATGGTCTGGGGGGTGTATTGCCGGGGGGGTATCATCCGGGGGGGTATTGTCCCGGGGATATGGTCCGGAATTGCATTTTGACACCTGTTCAACACTGATTGTACAGAGATGAGAATGTCCGTGAACATTGGTGCTTGTTTCAGTTGCATGGTTACTTCTAATTCTGTCGATGGAAGTAAAACTGAAACACGAATTAATAAAACCATTATCTCCCCATTTTGACACCTGTTCAACACTGATTGCACATAGATGAGAATGTCCGTGAACATTGTGACCAGCCGGCATTTAGTACATGAAAGTAATCCGACGACAGATCCCAGTGCCTCAGTCTTTTGAAAGTCAAGCTGTATATACAAGTGTTGCCATTCCGCCATAACCCTCTTGTTAAAATCCGGACGGACCTGCTTGACAATAAGTTCTTGTGTTTCAATATGTCAAAAATTCAGCTGTAAAAATTTTAAGTCCGAATATCTGATATCTTTTTTTTTTCGGATTGCCAGAATAAAAATAATTGGCTGAAACTGAAACAGAACTTCCCGGAAAATAGTCTATTTATTAACATCATTTCAATCAAAGGCACCTGAGCCTCATCTTTTGCAAAAAATTTCAAAAAAAAAAAAAAGGAAGAAAAAAAACTTCACAAATTTCTGGTAGGCCGTTAGCCTGGTAGAAAGAGCACTGCTTCGTTAGCAGGAAAATGATCATCCAAGGAATAGCCGCGAACGTTATTGATCCGATCACGTAATACCTGGAGGAGAAACAAAAAATTTAACCCTAGAAAAGAAATAGTCAGGTAGACCCTCAGCGCCGTCAGTCCTAGGAATATACACTTTCAATGTTGGAACAATAAATCTAAAACTTAATTTAAGCCTTTATGAATATTGATAGCAACTATTTTCGAACGCTTTCCAATACTGTTTTTCATCTGAGACTAGAAATTCGCATTTCAACAATGCATTTTAAAGCTAGTTAAATAAAAACATGTTTAATTTTAAAAGTTCCGATTGCAATATATCCCATTCCCAAAAAGCAAGAAAAAGGTGTGTAAAACACCTCTGGAGTAAAGACGTCACATAAAAGCAAGTAAATTTCAAATATCACCCAACACAAGTAATCCTGTCGGTAAAGATGACTGGTCAGGCAATTTCAGCGAATCTGTACAATGTTACAAGTGAAAAACCAGAAAATACAATCTACAGCTTCGCTAAGTGAGTCAGCGAATCTACAGATTCGCTGAAATTTATAGAATCGCTGGTTTTGCAGAATCGCTATAACATGCATACATACAGGCGAAGTACAGAATGACTGTACTGGACCAGCCCCAGTACAGTTGTACATTTATAACAACGATTGATGAATATGATCAAAATGGAAGACGACGGTAGTACTTTTAAGAAACCATCATGCGCCAAAAGTCAGACTCTTACTTCAGATACATATGGAAAAAATCCGATCCACAGACACGAAGACAAACGCCGTAACACCTCTGGAATAGTGCAGCGAGTTGGGCTGGTCTAAAAAAGACAAAACGTCCAGAGATATTGCGACCTGCTATTGCCTGGTTATTTCATCGTTCTAACAAATAATAACCGCACAACAATATGTTACCGGAACGGGATCTTTTCAATTAGACGATGTGACAAGGGATTTTTCGGTGGCGACCTTGAGAGGTCACCAAAATCTGAACAAACTGAGAGATCAACATTTTTGGTGGTACGCCGTTCAAGAAGCATAAAATCCAAACATAGGGCGGCACTGAAAGATGAAGAAAAATCAAAGGCAAAGCGGTGACCTTGGATTGTTTCGCAAGGTCATCAAATCTAATCGTCCATGTGAACACAATGACACCAAATCTCATGAAAATACGTTGACGGGCTTTGACGGAATCGTGCTCACAAGGAAATCGGAAGATACGGACGAACAAAAAAGTTTTTTTAAAAAATTACCTGTTGATAAGCAAAACGAAAGATTCGGATCGTCCAAAACAGAATTTATCTAAGTTTATCCGCCACGAGGAGTGACCGTCTCATCACTTGACCATTCTGGCTGGCAGTTAATCAATGCAGTAGCTCCTCGTTAATTTGTCTCCAGCTAAATTGTTTGCCCAATTCAGTGGAAACCAAACTTTGGTCCAAGGCTCATTCTTTTATACAGTTTTTACGAGGATAATTCGTACACGAAAATTCGTACCGTACTGCCCGGTCACGATTGAAAGGAATTAACTAGGCCTTACTATATTCTAAATACCGGGATCTTATATGCCTTGTATTTCAAAGAAAAGCAGATTTATGTTTGTTTATTGTCTCACCGTTTATATCAAGCATATCCGGTTCAATTACAGATTTAGAAATCCACAGACTTGCATATGCCTATTGTACGATACGCCAACTTAAAGCAGAACAAACCTATAAATCTATTGGTGAATAAAGCCCTCAGATAGTTGACAAAATTAACAGTTGAATTTAAATAGGTTTAACATTGTGAAGCCAAGAAATATGAAGACTTTCATGATATGTCTCCTTCTTAAACTTGTATAAAAACCAAAAAAAAAAAATCCAGCTTAAGTAGCAAGCAAAAATCATTTGTGTAAAACACTCAAAGCGAGATTTGCATCGCTGTTTATGGTGCCCTTCTGTTCAGTAACACTCCTATGCAATTGTGAGACAAGGGTTAATTGACGTGTATCGTATAATCTTTGAACTTTTCAAGAAAACAAATTTTTTTTTTTTTTTTTAATTAAGCCACCCAGATAGAAAGTATATTAAGGGCCAGACTTGGGCCAGTAAAAACCAACATCGTTGGTGCATTGTCGTATTCAGCGTCAGGCCACGAAAGCTTTGTTCGCCGGGCCAACTGCGCACCAACGTGTTGGCACAGCATTGCTCCATCTCAGCAAAAAGGGAACAGGCCCAAACCCCCCCCCCCCCGGCCGAAACACACCCCCCGGCCCTAACCCCCCCGTCAAACCCCCCCCCCCCGACTAAAACCCCCCGGAGGCCTTAACCCCCCGACCCAAAACCGGGGGTTTAGACCGTCGGGGGTTTTTAGTCGGGGGGTTTTGACGGGGGAGTTACGGCCGGGGGGGTTTCGGTCCCGGGGGGGGGGGGGGGTTGGTCCATCTTCGGCCATGTACACACGATGCTGACGCGTCTTACTTAGTTTGTTTACTTCCAATGCGCAGAAATAACAGTAATTATGACAGTTTTAACAGTTACTGCCATGAATTATAGTTCTGAGCTTTCGAAATTGCGCTTTTTCGCTTCAGCTTTTTCATCTTCCTCCTGTTTGTAAATGGCTGTGTTGAGGTGAGCGATAACAACTGAGTTGTATGCCAACATTGGGCCAACGAAAGCATGTAACGTTGGCCAAGTGTTATTTTTGAACCCTGTGCCAACGTTATTCCACAACTGTGAATCAACGCCGCTTAATAAGCATTATTAATCAGTTGATAAACAGTGTTTCTCTATCTACCATATAGCTAATGTTAGCTCACTAATATTGGCCCAACATAGTTACACAACAGTTGCCCATCATAGTTGGAGGCCATAGATGGAACAACATCGATTCCCTAACTGCCAACGGCTCCAACAATGTACCAGTTTATGAAAACGTTGTTCTACTGACAGGGGCAGCACCGTTGTCTGCTAATCAAGGTCTAATCAGTCTTTAAACTGCTTACAGTGACTGAAAAAGAATTATAACTACGAACTTCTAATCAATTCATATATAGTAAAATGAATGGGTTCTATTTTAAAAATAAATAAGAATAAACCGGTAATAACTGACTCAGTTGCATTTGATTTCACATTAAAAGAACGTATCCTCACTTTTGCTAATTTAGATGTACTGTTCAATTTTATGTTTCTCTCATTGTAAGGATGACCTGCTTACATCATACTCGAACCCAGCTTTATTCGTATAACAGCAAGAGTCATAATTTCTAGAACAAATCTTACTATTCAAGTCAATTTTGTCAATCTCGGCAAATGGTGGTTTTAAGGGTGCGTTACCCGATTATAAATTAGGGCGCATAATGTTTGCGGCCAATTAGCAATTTTGTACTGAGGGTTTTTTCTTGTAGTTTTCTACAACAACAATTAATATACAATTGCAAAACCACTCTTCAAGTCTGGGAGTTTGTAGAGTTCAATTTGTATAGTTCGTCGAGTTCAATAAATAATGCGCCAGGATTCTTCTCAGTGTTGTTTTCAAGAAAAAGCCTGCTAGTTTGAAGCCTGCTAAATTTTAAAATATGAACTTAAAAATTTTTATGCATTATTACAAAATTTATTGTCAGTTTTTCACGCAAGTAAACAATACTCCCTGTATGTAAAAAAAAACTGTCAATCATTGCGGGAAATTTGAAGTTATTTCCATGACTTTTCATACATAAGTTGTTTCTCTTGAGGGTATTTAGCAAAACTAACAAAGGCATATTGGAGATCTAATTTCGCACAAAATCGCAATAACGGTGCCTCAAAGTGATCGCAGTTAACTTGTATATCGTTGTATAACGAGCAATTGGAGTGGTAAGTCGATCCCTTATTAGTCAGCCTTGTTAGACCTAACTGGTACCGAGTGGAGCTATATATGGCGCTCAGCGATTTAAACCATATCACACTTTGGAAGCTCCGAATAAAATGCGTAAAAATTCTCTGTTTTGAATACAAACTCACGGGGTAAAAATTAAAGAAATGACAGAGAGATTTCGCCTAAATGTCAAATTTCTCTGCACCAAAGAGCCAACGTGTTATTAACAACCCATATACTATTTTAAAAACGTATTAAAAGTTTTAACAAATAGTTTTATGTTTCAGTTTCTTTTATGTACAAGTATGAACTGTTTTGTTATATTTGTTCTATCCTTTCTGTCATTTTTACCCGGTTCCCTTGCAGTCGAAAATTCTTACGCATTTTATTCAAAGGACCCAAAGTGTGGTATATTATGCTTATAGAAATGAGACTTTTTTTAATATTCACTTTACAATGAAAACCTTTTTCTTGAGCACGAAACTTTTATAAGCTATTTTAAGTGAAAATTATTAAATATTAATGAAGAAAATTAAGAAATATTTTAGGCTTTGGCAAAATTGTCAAGGTTTACGAGTAAATTTGTCTCATTGCCATATCGCTGTGACATTTCCCTATCCTTTCCCTCGTGCTCCCATGCTATTTAACATACTTTTCTACTTAAAAACTACATAACAATGGTCAACTTACGCTGGCTGCAAGTGTTAATGTGTTGTGCCCCTTGTTATCAGCAAATGTCTCTTCACAACAAATCTGCTTTTGTCGCTCGGTTTTGTTTACGTTAACGACACCTGCCAGGACAGGTCAACGCTAAATTGGTCCAACTAGAGGAATTCTTGGAGAGTGCTTCGTTTGTTTTTAACGGAAATGGGTTCCTGTCCACTGATTTTGTTTATGGTAATTTGTTAACGTTTCTCTGTATAACTCATACAACGTTTCTTGCATTTTAACCAGTAATTCATTTTAATTATACATTAAATTTGAAAAAATATGACAACTCGTTTAATATATATTGAATGTACTAAATTATTCGAATATTTTTGTTAATAGTTATTGACTTTAACGCCACCTCTTAATTGTTTACATACACAGTGCGTTGTTGTTCAACAGCTAACCTCTACGGCGGTTCGCTCTCGTTGCAATATTATGGTGCATTTTTTAGCCCAGCTTACGTTACACGTAAGCTGATATATTTCTATCGGTTTACGGATGGCGTCCGTAAGTTAGTTAGTTAGTTAGTTAGTTAGTTAGTTCGTTAGTTCGTTCGTTAGTTAGTTAGTTAGTTAGTTAGTTAGTTAGTTAGTTAGTTAGTCAGTCATTCACTCAGTCATTCAGTTAGTTAGTTAGCTAGTTAGTTGTTTATTTAGTAAACTTTGTTTTGAAATGCACCTCCTCCTACAATTTTGATCCGATGTCATTTATTTTTGGTATGAGGCACCACTAAAGGGTCGTGCATACGCAGTAGTCGAGAAACAAGGGTTCCACGCCACCCTGTGATGTCATAATGAGCTCAGACCCCTCCTAGGAGGCATAACCCTAACCCTAACCCTAACAAGAGTTCCAAGCCACTGTCAATCATTGTGACGTCATTACTCACGTGACCAGTCAATCATCATTGGTCATGTGACCCTAACCCTAACCCTATATGATGAATGTTTTCCAGAACATTATCCTTACGTCACGAGCAGCTCACCTGGTAAAGCATGGGACTCGTGGGCGGAAGATTGGTGGTTCGATCCCTCCCATGGACAACACTTCTACCATCTGTCTATCATACCGTCATAATGACGTCAGAACCCCTAGGGCACACCATGGGAATCCCCTCCCCCTAGGCGGCACTTCTGCCATCTGTCTATCATACCGTGATAATGACGTCAGACCCCCCTGGGGCATACCATGGGATCCCCCTAGGACATACCATGGGCCCCACTAGGGCATAACATGGGACCCCCCCCCCCCCCGCCCCCCAGCACGTGATTCATTAGCCTTTATAAGCACATTGTGTGTGCACAAGCGTCATTGCTGCTGTTGGATGCACATGGAACGTAATGATTACCTAATTTGTTAGTTTAAAAAATTGGCACGTGTGAGCATATCTTGAGTGGTAACTTATTTTCTAAAAGAAGAAAAAGTCGTAACTTCTTGCTAAATAGCCTTTTTAGTTTTTCCAAATAGAGGTTTTATTTTTCCAACTAGCGGTATTTTGATACATTATGGGAAAGTAGTGCATGCAGAAATGCAGTTCAAACATTAAGCCGTTAGCAAATCATCCCGTTCATCTATATTTATAATCATTTCGTTCGACTTCTCGGTAAATAGCCATTATTAGTTTTTCCAAGTAGCGGTATATTTTTCGCAACTAGCGGTATATTCATATATTATGACATTGAACTGCAAGGGAAAATGATATTCAAACCTCAAAATAGTTCAAAATAATCAGCTTAAACTTTTGTTATGCAAAAATTGTTTGTTTCTTGTCGATAAATAGCCTTCCAGCTTTTCCCAAGTAGAGGTATTCTTTTTTCCAACTAGCGGTATATCAAGATATTTCTCTGCTCAGGTCAATGAAAAATACAATTAAAACAGTCAGTCATTAAAACTATAGGAGAACTTTATTTTCTAAAAGAAGAAAAAGTCGTAGCTTCTCGCTAAATAGCCTTTTTACTTTTTCCAAGTAGAGGTTTTATTTTTCCAACTAGCGGTATTTTGATATATAATGGGAAAGTAGTGCAAGCAGAAATGCAGTTCAAACATTAAGCTGTTAGCAAATCATCCAGTTCATCTATATTTATAATCATTTCGTTCGACTTCTCGGTAAATAGCCATTATTAGTTTTTCCAAGTAGCGGTATATTTTTCCCAACTAGCGGTATATTCATATATTATGACATTGAACTGCAAGGGAAAATGATATTCAAACCCCAAAATAGTTCAAAATAATCAGCTTAAACTTTTGTTATGCAAAAATTGTTTGTTTCTTGTCGATAAATAGCCTTCCAGCTTTTCCCAAGTAGAGGTATTCTTTTTTCCAACTAGCGGTATATCAACATATTTCTCTGCTCAGGTCAATGAAAAATACAATTAAAACAGTCAGTCATTAAAACTATAGGAGAACTTTATTTTCTAAAAGAAGAAAAAGTCGTAGCTTCTCGCTAAATAGCCTTTTTACTTTTTCCAAGTAGAGGTTTTATTTTTCCAACTAGCGGTATTTTGATATATTATGGGAAAGTAGTGCAAGCAGAAATGCAGTTCAAACATTAAGCCGTTAGCAAATCATCCAGTTCATCTATATTTATAATCATTTCGTTCGACTTCTCGGTAAATAGCCATTATTAGTTTTTCCAAGTAGCAGTATATTTTTCCCAACTAGCGGTATATTCATATATTATGACATTGAACTGCAAGGGAAAATGATATTCAAACCCCAAAATATTTCGAAATAATCAGCTTAAACTTTTGTTATGCAAAAATTGTTTGTTTCTTGTCGATAAATAGCCTTCCAGCTTTTCCCAAGTAGAGGTATTCTTTTTTCCAACTAGCGGTATATCAACATATTTCTCTGCTCAGGTCAATGAAAAATACAAGTAAAACAGTCAGTCATTAAAACTATAGGAGAACTTTATTTTCTAAAAGAAGAAAAAGTCGTAGCTTCTCGCTAAATAGCCTTTTTACTTTTTCCAAGTAGAGGTTTTATTTTTCCAACTAGCGGTATTTTGATATATTATGGGAAAGTAGTGCAAGCAGAAATGCAATTCAAACATTAAGCCGTTAGCAAATCATCCAGTTCATCTATATTTATAATCATTTCGTTCGACTTCTCGGTAAATAACCATTATTAGTTTTTCCAAGTAGCGGTATATTTTTCCCAACTAGCGGTATATTCATATATTATGACATTGAACTGCAAGGGAAAATGATATTCAAACCTCAAAATAGTTCAAAATAATCAGCTTAAACTTTTGTTATGCAAAAATTGTTTGTTTCTTGTCAATAAATAGCCTTCCAGCTTTTCCCAAGTAGAGGTATTCTTTTTTCCAACTAGCGATATATCAAGATATTTCTCTGCTCAGGTCAATGAAAAATACAATTAAAACAGTCAGTCATTAAAACTATAGGAGAACTTTATTTTATAAAAGAAGAAAAAGTCGCAGCTTCTCGCTAAATAGCCTTTTTACTTTTTCCAAGTAGAGGTTTTATTTTTCCAACTAGCGGTATCTTGATATATTATGGGAAAGTAGTGCAAGCAGAAATGCAGTTCAAACATTAAGCCGTTAGCAAATCATCGAGTTCATCTATATTTATAATCATTTCGTTCGACTTCTCGGTAAATAGCCATTATTAGTTTTTCAAGTAGCGGTATATTTTTCGCAACGAGCGGTATATTCATATATTATGACATTGAACTGCAAGGGAAAATGATATTCAAACCCCAAAATAGTTCAAAATAATCAGCTTAAACTTTTGTTATGCAAAAATTGTTTGTTTCTTGTCGATAAATAGCCTTCCAGCTTTTCCCAAGTAGAGGTATTCTTTTTTCCAACTAGCGGTATATCAACATATTTCTCTGCTCAGGTCAATGAAAAATACAATTAAAACAGTCAGTCATTAAAACTATAGGAGAACTTTATTTTCTAAAAGAAGAAAAAGTCGTAGCTTCTCGCTAAATAGCCTTTTTACTTTTTCCAAGTAGAGGTTTTATTTTTCCAACTAGCGGTATTTTGATATATTATGGGAAAGTAGTGCAAGCAGAAATGCAGTTCAAACATTAAGCCGTTAGCAAATCATCCAGTTCATCTATATTTATAATCATTTCGTTCGACTTCTCGGTAAATAGCCATTATTAGTTTTTCCAAGTAGCAGTATATTTTTCCCAACTAGCGGTATATTCATATATTATGACATTGAACTGCAAGGGAAAATGATATTCAAACCCCAAAATATTTCGAAATAATCAGCTTAAACTTTTGTTATGCAAAAATTGTTTGTTTCTTGTCGATAAATAGCCTTCCAGCTTTTCCCAAGTAGAGGTATTCTTTTTTCCAACTAGCGGTATATCAACATATTTCTCTGCTCAGGTCAATGAAAAATACAAGTAAAACAGTCAGTCATTAAAACTATAGGAGAACTTTATTTTCTAAAAGAAGAAAAAGTCGTAGCTTCTCGCTAAATAGCCTTTTTACTTTTTCCAAGTAGAGGTTTTATTTTTCCAACTAGCGGTATTTTGATATATTATGGGAAAGTAGTGCAAGCAGAAATGCAATTCAAACATTAAGCCGTTAGCAAATCATCCAGTTCATCTATATTTATAATCATTTCGTTCGACTTCTCGGTAAATAACCATTATTAGTTTTTCCAAGTAGCGGTATATTTTTCCCAACTAGCGGTATATTCATATATTATGACATTGAACTGCAAGGGAAAATGATATTCAAACCTCAAAATAGTTCAAAATAATCAGCTTAAACTTTTGTTATGCAAAAATTGTTTGTTTCTTGTCAATAAATAGCCTTCCAGCTTTTCCAAGTAGAGGTATTCTTTTTCCAACTAGCGATATATCAAGATATTTCTCTGCTCAGGTCAATGAAAAATACAATTAAAACAGTCAGTCATTAAAACTATAGGAGAACTTTATTTTATAAAAGAAGAAAAAGTCGCAGCTTCTCGCTAAATAGCCTTTTACTTTTTCCAAGTAGAGGTTTTATTTTTCCAACTAGCGGTATCTTGATATATTATGGGAAAGTAGTGCAAGCAGAAATGCAGTTCAACATTAAGCCGTTAGCAAATCATCGAGTTCATCTATATTTATAATCATTTCGTTCGACTTCTCGGTAAATAGCCATTATTAGTTTTTCCAAGTAGCGGTATATTTTTCGCAACGAGCGGTATATTCATATATTATGACATTGAACTGCAAGGGAAAATGATATTCAAACCTCAAAATAGTTCAAAATAATCAGCTTAAACTTTTGTTATGCAAAAATTGTTTGTTTCTTGTCAATAAATAGCCTTCCAGCTTTTCCCAAGTAGAGGTATTCTTTTTTCCAACTAGCGATATATCAAGATATTTCTCTGCTCAGGTCAATGAAAAATACAATTAAAACAGTCAGTCATTAAAACTATAGGAGAACTTTATTTTATAAAAGAAGAAAAAGTCGCAGCTTCTCGCTAAATAGCCTTTTTACTTTTTCCAAGTAGAGGTTTTATTTTTCCAACTAGCGGTATCTTGATATATTATGGGAAAGTAGTGCAAGCAGAAATGCAGTTCAAACATTAAGCCGTTAGCAAATCATCCAGTTCATCTATATTTATAATCATTTCGTTCGACTTCTCGGTAAATAGCCATTATTAGTTTTTCCAAGTAGCGGTATATTTTTCCCAACTAGCGGTATATTCATATATTATGACATTGAACTGCAAGGGAAAATGATATTCAAACCCCAAAATATTTCGAAATAATCAGCTTAAACTTTTGTTATGCAAAAATTGTTTGTTTCTTGTCGATAAATAGCCTTCCAGCTTTTCCCAAGTAGAGGTATTCTTTTTTCAAACTAGCGGTATATCAACATATTTCTCTGCTCAGGTCAATGAAAAATACAAGTTAAACAGTCAGTCATTAAAACTATAGGAGAACTTTATTGTCTAAAAGAAGAAAAAGTCGTAGCTTCTCGCTAAATAGCCTTTTTACTTTTTCCAAGTAGAGGTTTTATTTTTCCAACTAGCGGTATTTTGATATATTATGGGAAAGTAGTTCAAGCAGAAATGCAATTCAAACATTAAGCTGTTAGCAAATCATCCAGTTCATCTATATTTATAATCATTTCGTTCGACTTCTCGGTAAATAGCCATTATTAGTTTTTCCAAGTAGCGGTATATTTTTCCCAACTAGCGGTATATTCATATATTATGACATTGAACTGCAAGGGAAAATGATATTCAAACCTCAAAATAGTTCAAAATAATCAGCTTAAACTTTTGTTATGCAAAAATTGTTTGTTTCTTGTCGATAAATAGCCTTCCAGCTTTTCCCAAGTAGAGGTATTCTTTTTTCCAACTAGCGGTATATCAACATATTTCTCTGCTCAGGTCAATGAAAAATACAATTAAAACAGTCAGTCATTAAAACTATAGGAGAACTTTATTTTCTAAAAGAAGAAAAAGTCGTAGCTTCTCGCTAAATAGCCTTTTTACTTTTTCCAAGTAGAGGTTTTATTTTTCCAACTAGCGGTATTTTGATATATTATGGGAAAGTAGTGCATGCAGAAATGCAGTTCAAACATTAAGCCGTTAGCAAATCATCCAGTTCATCTATATTTATAATCATTTCGTTCGAATTATCGGTAAATAGCCATTATTAGTTTTTCCAAGGGGCGGTATATTTTTCCCAACTAGCGGTATATTCATATATTATGACATTGAACTGCAAGGGAAAATGATATTCAAACCTCAAAATAGTTTAAAATAATCAGCTTAAACTTTTGTTAAGCAAAATTGTTTGTTTCTTGTCGATAAATAGCCTTCCAGCTTGTTGATATACCGCTAGTCGGAAAAAAGAATACCTCTACTTGGGAAAAGCTGGAAGGCTATTTATCGACAAGAAACAAACAATTTTGCTTAACAAAAGTTTAAGCTGATTATTATATCAAAATACCGCTAGTTGGAAAAATAAAACCTCTACTTGGAAAAAGTAAAAAGGCTATTTAGCGAGAGGCTACGACTTTTTCTTCTTTTAGAAAATAAAGTTCTCCTATAGTTTTAATGACTGACTGTTTTAATTGTGTTTTTCATTGACCTGAGCAGAGAAATATGTTGATATACCGCTAGTTGGAAAAAAGAATACCTCTACTTGGGAAAAGCTGGAAGGCTATTTATCGACAAGAAACAAACAATTTTGCTTAACAAAAGTTTAAGCTGATTATTTTAAACTATTTTGAGGTTTGAATATCATTTTCCCTTGCAGTTCAATGTCATAATATATGAATATACCGCTAGTTGGGAAAAATATACCGCTACTTGGAAAAACTAATAATGGCTATTTACCGAGAAGTCGAACGAAATGATTATAAATATAGATGAACTGGATGATTTGCTAACGGCTTAATGTTTGAACTGCATTTCTGCATGCACTACTTTCCCATAATATATCAAAATACCGCTAGTTGGAAAAATAAAACCTCTACTTGGAAAAAGTAAAAAGGCTATTTAGCGAGAAGCTACGACTTTTTCTTCTTTTAGAAAATAAAGTTCTCCTATAGTTTTAATGACTGACTGTTTTAATTGTATTTTTCATTGACCTGAGCAGAGAAATATGTTGATATACCGCTAGTTGGAAAAAAGAATACCTCTACTTGGGAAAAAGCTGGAAGGCTATTTATCGACAAGAAACAAACAATTTTTGCATAACAAAAGTTTAAGCTGATTATTTTGAACTATTTTGAGGTTTGAATATCATTTTCCCTTGCAGTTCAATGTCATAATATATGAATATACCGCTAGTTGGGAAAAATATACCGCTACTTGGAAAAACTAATAATGGCTATTTACCGAGAAGTCGAACGAAATGATTATAAATATAGATGAACTGGATGATTTGCTAACGGCTTAATGTTTGAACTGCATTTCTGCATGCACTACTTTCCCATAATATATCAAAATACCGCTAGTTGGAAAAATAAATCCTCTACTTGGAAAAAGTAAAAAGGCTATTTAGCGAGAAGCTACGACTTTTTCTTCTTTTAGAAAATAAAGTTCTCCTATAGTTTTAATGACTGACTGTTTTAATTGTATTTTTCATTGACCTGAGCAGAGAAATATGTTGATATACCGCTAGTTGGAAAAAAGAATACCTCTACTTGGGAAAAAGCTGGAAGGCTATTTATCGACAAGAAACAAACAATTTTTGCATAACAAAAGTTTGAGCTGATTATTTTGAACTATTTTGAGGTTTGAATATCATTTTCCCTTGCAGTTCAATGTCATAATATATGAATATACCGCTAGTTGGGAAAAATATACCGCTACTTGGAAAAACTAATAATGGCTATTTACCGAGAAGTCGAACGAAATGATTATAAATATAGATGAACTGGATGATTTGCTAACGGCTTAATGTTTGAACTGCATTTCTGCATGCACTACTTTCCCTTAATATATCAAAATACCGCTAGTTGGAAAAATAAAACCTCTACTTGGAAAAAGTAAAAAGGCTATTTAGCGAGAAGCTCCGACTTTTTCTTCTTTTAGAAAATAAAGTTCTCCTATAGTTTTAATGACTGACTGTTTTAATTGTATTTTTCATTGACCTGAGCAGAGAAATATGTTGATATACCGCTAGTTGGAAAAAAGAATACCTCTACTTGGGAAAAAGCTGGAAGGCTATTTATCGACAAGAAACAAACAATTTTTGCATAACAAAAGTTTGAGCTGATTATTTTGAACTATTTTGAGGTTTGAATATCATTTTCCCTTGCAGTTCAATGTCATAATATATGAATATACCGCTAGTTGGGAAAAATATACCGCTACTTGGAAAAACTAATAATGGCTATTTACCGAGAAGTCGAACGAAATGATTATAAATATAGATGAACTGGATGATTTGCTCACGGCTTAATGTTTGAACTGCATTTCTGCATGCACTACTTTCCCATAATATATCAAAATACCGCTAGTTGGAAAAATAAAACCTCTACTTGGAAAAAGTAAAAAGGCTATTTAGCGAGAAGCTACGACTTTTTCTTCTTTTAGAAAATAAAGTTCTCCTATAGTTTTAATGACTGACTGTTTTAATTGTATTTTTCATTGACCTGAGCAGAGAAATATGTTGATATACCGCTAGTTGGAAAAAAGAATACCTCTACTTGAGAAAAAGCTGGAAGGCTATTTATCGACAAGAAACAAACAATTTTTGCATAACAAAAGTTTAAGCTGATTATTTTGAACTATTTTGAGGTTTGAATATCATTTTCCCTTGCAGTTCAATGTCATAATATATGAATATACCGCTAGTTGGGAAAAATATACCGCTACTTAGAAAAACTAATAATGGCTATTTACCGAGAAGTCGAACGAAATGATTATAAATATAGATGAACTGGATGATTTGCTAACGGCTTAATGTTTGAACTGCATTTCTGCATGCACTACTTTCCCTTAATATATCAAAATACCGCTAGTTGGAAAAATAAAACCTCTACTTGGAAAAAGTAAAAAGGCTATTTAGCGAGAAGCTACGACTTTTTCTTCTTTTAGAAAATAAAGTTCTCCTATAGTTTTAATGACTGACTGTTTTAATTGTATTTTTCATTGACCTGAGCAGAGAAATATGTTGATATACCGCTAGTTGGAAAAAAATACCTCTACTTGGAAAAAAAAGCAGGTGCTTGTTTATGTTTTTGTTTACATTTACGACATTCAATCTCCAAGAATTCCTCTACTTGGACCAATTTAGCGTTAACCGCCAGGACACGGAATATGTCTACAAAAAGCACGAACCGTATGCGTGTCATTCAATGACCATATTATTTTGGAGGGTCTTGGGTCAAGTCAACCCACGACCAAGTCAACCCTAGCAAACTCAACCCACCCTGAAAGTCAAGTCAACCCACTTTTTCATACCAACTCAACCCACCCTGAAAGTCAACTCAACCCACTCTTTTTTTTTAAATTTTATTACTCCCATGATCACCTCTTGTCCCTAAGGTCTAAATAAAAGAAACACTGGTACTCGAAAGCAATGGTTTATGTAACAAATTCGTTTTTTTGAGGCGAAACCTTTGTATTTTACTGGTGCAGTAGTACATACATACTAGATGTATTTTATTTATTTGTAATTGCTACCAAGTTTTATTTGTTGTTAAAAATACGTATATAATGTCAATAGCTAAAAGTTAACATTCTTAAGCTGCTGAAATACTACAAAGGAAATGTTGCGAAATCCATATTTTACACACCACATTTTACACACCATAAAGAAAACATCCTTTTCATAGGGATCTTTTTCACCAGAGTTTGACTTTCGGTTGGCTTCTACACATTTGGTGCCTACACTTTCGTTGGTTTCTACACAAAATTGTGCAAATTTACCTTTTTTGGGCGTTGGTACTTTCTGTGTGAGATACTCGATCCATATATCCGATGTTACAAACCAGAACAATCCACACATTTTACAATTTACTGTCGAAGCTTCAAGTCCTGTTTACATTTAGTACATTTATCCGACATTTCAAAGGTTTGATTAAATAATTTTATCCAAATAATAACGATTGCATGTAAGTTCACTCGATGCGTCCGGCAAAAACAAAATTTCAAACCATTCTGTCGAGAGCTTTTTATAGTTATAACATTGCAAAACTAATTATGAATAGCCAATAAGAAAAGTACGTTAAACTTTACAACAGAGTATATTACGGAGTGAATTGCAATTAACTCACGCCACTGAAATCTTGCGTTTATTCGCCATTTAAAATACCAGAGAACACGCCTTAATTCCAGTTGCGATTTGGAATCAACCCGTAATGCTAATCCCCCTTCCCCGACATCAGACTAAATCCCTACTCAGCGTGTCATTCCTAATTGCACACGGTAAAAGACCCATCTTCACTTGAGCTGTTTCCTGTGGTTTTAAGTTGACAATGGATCACAGAGAAGATCATATATTTGGGAATTTTCTCGAATTTTAACTAAACCCGTTTCAAATTAATATTTATATTCATTTTGTTTTATTTTTTCACATTAGAACGATTTAATACAGGTGGGTTGAGTTGGTTTTGGGATGGGTTGAGTTGACTTTCAGGGTGGGTTGAGTCGGTATGTAGGGTGGGTTGAGTTGACCGGGACAAGGTGGGTTGACTTGACCAAAGTGGGTTGAGTTGGTCGTGGGTAGAGTCGGTCGTGGGTTGACTTGTCCCAACCCCTTTTGGAGTGGCGAAGTATCTCTATTTAAGAATTAAACAATTAAAAAATGTATACAAAAATATTTTTACTTTAAATCCTCACTTCCAAAATGCATGTGAGTATATCTGGAATACCGGTTTCGCCTTCATGCCTGATTTTTAGACATCAATAATTATTTGGATATATATATATATATATATATATATATATATATATATATATATATATATATATATATATATATATATATATATATATATATATATATATATATATATATAATCAAATTCAGCACTTAAAATTTATTTCTTGTGTCTAAAATAAATTTCAAATGCGCTATAAACTATTCCCATGTTATTAAAACAATATATAACCCTAGAAACTAAAAACTAGCTCTAGTTTTTATGAATGTTTTGCAAGTCAATATGCCATTTGTAATACATGAATGGTATTATACATATCCAATCACTGTTTGTCATTTTTCTTGACTTCATTTGCGCATTGCTATATATGAACTTGCTTTGTTGTTGTAGTGGCCAATATGTGGATCCCAAGGTGAAACCTGAACAATTGGCATAGAGATAACTTTTTTAGATATATAGACAATTATTGGAACCTATTTTTAATGTGCACATAAAAAAATATATTGTCCTGTTTAAAGGCAAACTAATTACAAATGAAAGAATTATATAAAAAAAATTCTATTTTGACCTTTTTGATCAAGGTCTAGGTCGAAAATCTGGAATATGGTTACAGATAGTGCGACTTATTTAGGTTAGGTTATTTCAACTTTAGCAGTTAGAAAGTGGGCATTTCTAGTCACTTTTTTCTAGAAGATTCTATTGACTCAGAACCCCTGTGGGCATTCCAAGTCACTTTTTTCTAGAAGATTCTATTGACCCAGAACCCCTATGGGCATTCCAAGTCACTTTATGACGTCATAATGACGTCAGATCCCCACTAGGAGGCACAACCCTAAACCAAACCAGAGTTCGAAGTCACCTGTGACGTCATAATAACCTTATAACGCATGCATTCATCTCGTACTCATTCATAACACACATTCATCATACAGATTCACCACGTACTGATTCATAATAATCATTCATAATACATATTCATAATGCACTACATGGTCTAGAGTTAGGCTGCCCATACCTGGGCTCGAACCACCAACCTTCCGACCATGAGTCCGACGCTCCACCAACTGAGCCATTTCGGACCAAACCAGAATGTTTGTGAAAACATACCATATAAGGCCATAATGCACACATTCATGTCTGGTCCGAAAGCCCCATGCTATAGTTGTGGAAAAATGAGGGTTCTAAACCCACTTTAACAAATGTAGTTTTTGAAAACATATTAGGCATAAAATAAGTTTTAGCATTTTACCATGCTACTTATTCGAACACTCTAAAGTCATAGTAGTAGGAAAATGAGAGTTCTAAACCAACTTTAACAAATGTAGTTTTTGACAACAAATTAAGTATATAATAGGTTTTAGTATTTTACCATGCCACTTATTCGAACACTTTTAGACCAAAGTAGTAGAAAAATGAGGGTTCTAAACCAACTTTAACAATTTTAGTTTTTGAAAACATATTAGGCATAAAATAGGTTTGGCATTTTGCCATGCTATCTATTCGAACACTCTGAGGTCATAGTAGTAGATAAATCAGGGTTCTAGGCCAACTTTAGCAAATTTAGTTTTTGAAAACTTATCATGCCATGGTGCGCGGGAAAATTTGAAATTCTTTGTTACGCATGTTTATTTGTTACATATTTTTTTCTTTGGTTAGTTATATAGGAAGACCGCGCCCATTCAAGCATGTGTTCGAATGGTAAGCCCCAATTCAAAGATATGTTCGAATAGCAAGCCCATTCCAAAAAGGTGTTCGAATTATTTTTGGAACATATTACGTCATGGTATTATTCAACAATTGTTCAACAAATTGTTCAAGATGTTCAATAAGTTGTTCAGTATGCTAAGCATGTTGTTCAACAAGTTCAACATCTTCAACATGTTGTTCAACTTGGTGTTCAATATGTTGTTGAACATGTGGTTAAACATGTTCAACATGTTGTTGGTCACCAAGTTGTTGTATATAAAGCTATGTTTAAAGACTTTTTCATCATTTAAAAATGTGTATGTTGAACCGAAAGGATGTATAAATGCAACATTTGTTCTAAATCTTACAATTGGCCACAAAGGCACATGTTGTAAAGTTATTTCTAAACATATTAGGACCTAGTGTGTCCAACCTTTAGTGTGACAACTCCCTATAGAGCATAAAAGACATCCGCCCTCATCCGTAACACACATTCTGTATCAAGATACTGAAGAGTGAACATGTCTGCAGTGAGTGAACAACAACTACCATCTATGACAATGCCTGCCGAAAAGTCTGAGACAATGCCTGCAGGAAGTTACATAGTAAAGCCTGAGACAATACCTACAGCAAAGTCTAAAGCTATGCCCATGGTAAAGTCTAAGGCGAAGTCACGTCAGCAGCGTCAAAAGCGACTGCATCTTAGAAAGATAAAAAGAGATGAGTTACCAGCTATGACGCCGCCGTGTAAAAAGCGAAAAATTAAGACAGAGCCTAAAATGAAGCGAGAACCGGAGCGTAAAGCTGCCACCACAAAGTCCATGAAGAAGATGAGTGTAGACGATTTACCGGTTTTGATAACCATTAATGGAGAAATATACATTAAATTGGCGAAATATCAACAGAAAGTGATGGTTAACATTCTTGAATATATTACTTATCATACATCTGGGAGGAATTTTGTTGTCATTGAAAGATTAGCAAATGCTGAAGCAGCAAATGACGTCAGTGGATCTTATGCTTCAGAAAATGGATGTGTATAAATGCAGTGACTGTCAGAAGATGGTTGAATAGAAAGTGATTGAGCGAGACGACTGTATACAGTTTTCACAGCATGACGAGCATAGTGGATGCTATGATTTCATCACCCTCAGCGCAGAAGATTGGAGCGAAGTTTTTGAGGCTTGACAAGAACTTAAAACTTAGCTTTAACCCAAATGGACATGTATATTTGATATGTAGTTTAAATAAAATTGTCTTTGTGCTTCATATGCAGACTATGAAATTAACATTATCTATGTTGAGGTGAAGTCAGTTTTTATAATATTTACAAACTTATTAAGTTTTTGTGAGTGGGCACATGTATTAACATCGCATGTATTTGAAATATTTTTGTTTTTATTCTCGATAAATGCTAATATTTTAATTTCGTGTTTATCATAATTGTACATAAGTGTAAATATTTGTAATATTCAATAAAACAAGAAAAAAACACATATAGTGCTTTTCAAATTTTTTATTTTTCAGTACTTGAATATAATACATAATAAAGCAATATTTGAATATAATACATAATAATACAATACTTGAATATAATACATAATAATACAATTCTTGGCTACAATACATAATAATACAATACTTAATTATAATATATGATATATGGTTTACGGACGAATCAACACCGCGTCAGCGACCTTTGTTTCTTGCGTCTTCATATGTTGCAAAGCAAGTCATATATTAATACACTTAAATACACAACGCTTAAGTTAATAAAATATTGCAACATTTACAAAGTCTTTATTGTAAAGTTTAGTCAAGCAAGTCTATTTTTCTCCATCTGTTTCACTCTGTTCACTGTCCATGCCACTTTCTTCATCACTGCTGCCATCCTCCCCCTTATCTAGTAGCTCTTCAAAGAATGCATCTTTTTTCCTTATAGCCGCCTTTTGTGCCTTTGAATACTTGTAATGTTTTTCATCAGCAAAGTAATTAAAGTCCTCTAAAATGGTTTGATAATGTTGACTTTGTTCAAGACGTTGGGTATATTTGAATAGTCACATAAACAGTTGTTTTAGTCCATGCTTATGAATGGGTCGAAGGTCATCGCTTGCTATTTCACACGCATCTTTAAGCCTTTGTTCTTCATATTCTGAAACCTTTTCTTGAAATTTGGCATCATAGTCATTGTAGACTTCTTGAACCATATCATACCAAACAGAGTCTATTTCTTACTCACTTTCAGAGTCTGTTTCTCACTCACTTTCAGAGCTCCTGTCATCAACATCCTCACCACACTGATCCATATGTATGAACAAAGCTTCTTTGCTGTTGTATAATGCACCACATTCTGTACAAGGATATGCATTCTTTTCAGCCATGCTGACGCTTTGACTTTCCATAGAAGACTCATCTAAAGTTTCAGTGAAAGGTGGTTTTACAGAGTTTTCCATATCTATCTCCAATGCGCCCCCTGAAGTGTGAACATTCTTTCAGCGCCTTTTAAGACTTTGTGGCCATTTGTAAAATTTCGAACAAATGTTGTATTTATACATCCTTTCGGTTCAACATACACTTTTCAAATGATGAAAAAGTCTTTAAACATAGATTTATATACAACAACTTGGTGACCAACAACATGTTGAACACCATGTTGAACAACATGTTGAACAACATTTTGAACATGTTGAACAACATGTTGAACTTGATGAACATGTTCAACAACATGATGATCATGTTGAACAACATGTTGAACAACATATTGAACATGTTGAACATGTTGAACTTGTTGAACAACATGTTTAGCATGCTGAACAGCATGTTGAACAATTTGTTGAACAATTGTTGAATAATACCAAGTCGTAATATGTTCCAAAAATAATTCGAACACGTCTTTGGAATGGACTTGCCATTCGAACACAGCTTTGAATGGGCTTCCCATTCGAACACATCTTCGAGTTGGCTTGCCATTCGAACACATCTTTGAATGGGCTTGTCATTCGAACACATGTTTGAATGGGCGCGGTCTTTTACATAACTAACCAAAGAAAAAATGTGTAACAAATAAACATGCGTAACAAAGAATTTCAGATTTTCCCGTGTTCCATGGCATAATATGTTTTCAAAAACTAAATTTGTTAAAGTTAGCCTGATTTATCCACTACGATAGCATGGTAAAATGCCAAACCTATTTCATGCCTAATATGTTTTCAAAAACTAAATTTGTTAAAGTTGTTTTAGAACCCTCATTTTTCCACTACTCTGGCCTAAGAGTGTTCGAATAAGTGGCATGGTAAATTGCTAAAACCTATTTTCTACCTAATTTGTTTTCAAAACCTACATTTGTTAAAGTTGGTTTAGAACCCTCATTTTTCCACTACCTTAGCATGGGGCTTTTGGACCATACATGAATGTGTGCATTATAGTCTTGTATGGTATGTTTTCACAAACATTCTGGTTTAGTCCGGAAGAGCTCAGTTGGTAGAGCGTCGGACTCGTGGTCGGAAGGTTGGGGGTTTGAGCCGCCGTATGGGTAGCCTAACCCCAAGCCATACAGTGCATTATGAATATGTATTTTGAATGAGTATTATGAATGAGTACGTGATGAATGTGTATGATGAATGTGTGTTATGAATGAATGCGTGATGAATGTATGCGTTATAAGGTTATACGTCACGATGATTGACAGGTGGCTCAGAACTCTCGTTAGGGTTAGGGTTATGTCTCCTAGGGGCGGGGGGTCTGACGTCATTATGACGTCACAGGTGACTTGGAATGCCCATGGGGATTCTGAATCAATAGAATCTTCTTGAAAAAAAGTGACTTGGAATGTCCACTTTCCAACTACTAACTTTTTTCAGCCTAAAAGTACCACATAAGAGCTACCTCGATAAACTTGACCTCGGTGAAGAAAAACATCAAAAATTGAATTGATCATTATGTAGAAAATGGATAGAGATTTTGGGATCAATTTCGATCCTTTGCACCTAAAACATTTTACATTACAATTGCCTCGATGACTCATGCTTTCTCGGTCATGCAGTAAGTACATTTTCTCTTGTTGTTTTTCCAAGTGGATCAATATTTATGCTATGAGTTTTGCAGTATGCATATATCATTTTTAGGTGGAGTGCTTTTCGAAAGAAGCAAAGGAAAGCTGGCAATGTTTTTACAAAACAGAACAAAAGAACTGAAACCAATAAGATATCTGGGCGGTAGTATACAGAGAATTATCAAGCACCTTGATGTTCTAATCAACAGATTCTATTTGCGCAAAACGCACTGTAATTGTCTTCTTAGACAACTGTCAAATGTATGGATGCTGCTTGCAGACGAGAAAATCATAAGCAAGGTAAATAAGTCTAAGATTCAACGCAAATGCAAATTAACGTACTAGTAAAAAATAACGTAAAATTATTTGTCCATCCAGTTTCAATATTCAGATTTTCCATTCTTTTGACATAAATATATGCGCACGAGGAATATAAAAGAGCTGTAATAAGCGGCTGTTTCAAGGAGAAGACGAAGTTAAGGCTATTTTTCCTGACGAAAACTTGCAAGTAAACCCGGCAGGAAACAATATGTCCATTATTATCTATATCTCTGCGTTTAGGAGCTATTTATAGCTTAGTTTTTTTAAATGTGGTTTATGCGTGATATCAGTGTTTTACTATGCAGTCCTGGACTCTAACCAGGCTGGTGTAATAGGTCAGGGACTGATGTTTGCTTCGATTGTTTCAACGAGACAAAATGCATTCGGTTAGCTACACTTTTGTTGAATTCAAAACAATCACCGATGGAGTGTTTCGGACATCCATTCCAAGCATTAGAGCAGCCTTGGTCAAATTTTAAATATATAACAGATTTTTCTTATGTAATTGTCAAAGCAAGATATATGGCTGTCAATTTATGGTTATTAGAATTAGTTACAAAACATTGCTGGATTTTATTCTTTTTTATTGAATATCATCAGATAGAATTGAGATCGATAAAATAAGAGAGGGATATGTTCAAAACTGTCAATTAAGATTGCGTGTGGGAAGTATAAGGGAAAACCTAACAAAAATAACATGAAAAAGATATACTGAAATTTTACAACCAAAAATCACACATGACCTATTCGTACTACATTCTCGTGAAAATGTGGCATTCATATCACTGAATCAAAATGGCAAGAGATATTTTGAAAAAAAAATCAAGTAGCTCAGAAGAGATACAAGAAACAACATAACAAGACTGAGGCCAAATCTTTAATATAGTTTCATGAAAAAGAAATTTCTTAGAAGTGAAACAAAACGTCTTGTAATTTATTATAGATTCTGATATCCTTCAGTCCATTACATATACTTTTATAAATCCAAAAGCAATGTATTACAAACATTGTATTTTTATATACTTTGAGATATCTTTAAGATATAACAACTATTGAAAAGATGTCATATATTAATCAACACCAACATGTGCATATTCTAGACATAATAAACTGAGTCATTTCAAAAATGTAAAAGACAATAACATAGCACACAGGGAGTTGTATCAAGCAAATTAAAAAGTATGCTCTTGTATTTTTTTGTCATTAATTGAATATTTTTCTTCAATTTTCAGACAGTTGCTTATGACAATAAAAAGATAAAGTGTGGAAAACCATATGATGCTTTATTGTACATAATTTCACTTCTCAATATCACAACAGTATATTTTGTCAACAGGTTTTGACATATCATAAAATAAATGACTTAGCTATGCAATCTCCAATTCTTTAGCCAGAAATGTTTGTGTAATTTATGACACAGTCATTCCTATTTCCACATATGCTGCGCGTTAGAATTCTAAATCACTTTGGGGATCAAAACAATGTACTTTATGAGTCTGGCCTCTATTTTAACTCACTAAAAATTATAAAACTAGATTAGATTAGATAGTGGACTGATCCTCATTGAGAAAAATGTTTGCATTCCATTATGACAGAGAAGGTCAAGGTCACCGAAGGACCACTTTTGTAACATCGTTAGGCCCAGTTTATCAAAAGTTAGCTCAAAATCACCCTCTAACCGTTTTCGAGACAATGGTCAACTTCCGGTTTTTACCTTGACCATGACCGAAAAGCCAATTTGCTTGTTGATGACAGAGCTTGATTTCTTACCCATATTCAAAGAAACAACCATACATAAGCAGAAATTAAATTATCCGTTTTCCGTCATTTGTTGATCATATACATCTTCATTTCATGATTACTACAGTTTAGGTGTTTATTTATTGACAAAAGTAGCAACAATATCACAGCAGCTAAAAAAAGTTTGAAAGTGATATCCCTCGACTATTTATAAGGACAGTGCTTAAGTGTGTAAATGACACCGAGATTAATAATAATTTACAAACATTTAAATAAGCCGTTTCATTGCACGAAAAATATGCCGTGCCAAATGCAACATGAATGCAGGAATTTAAGTTTACATTTCGTTGAAAGTAAGTTCTCTGATGAAAATGAGGTTTTCATTTTTCAGGGGTAAACTTACTTTGGTACGCAAAACAGAGGTGATGGGTTTTTAAGACTTTGCACCCTATGACTTGGTTTAGCTTATTGTTTTGCCTATGTTTCCTTTTTTAAAGTTTTTTTCTTGTAGATGTCACAAACAGATGTTCTAATAGAATCACTGTTATTCTTTTTAAGCATATCATTGCGCTTAAAAAAACAAAATGTGGCACTAGTAAATAAGCCGTGCTCCTGTCAACACAAAGTGCAATAGAACGTTTTCGATTTTTAATATTTCTAATAGTCCAGCTGTACGTTTAAGCAACAGACTTTGTACTGCTGTCAAAAGTTAGCATACTTACTTTCATTGCCATACTTAAAATAAATAAATTCAAACAATACATTGTCAGTTCATGCATGCTAATATATTCAATGCAATTAGTTGAGGAACTGGATATTGCACAGAAAAATAAAGAATAAAGATATATATATATATATATATATATATATATATATATATATATATATATATATATATATATATATATATATATATATATATATGACTTTTATTCTCTTCTGCAGCTTTATGTTATCCACACAGTTTGAACTCTCAGCTACCGCTCTGTATGTACACAGAGCCGTTCGCAGGTTAATGCGACTTAGTTCGGGTTTATAATAACAGTTCAGATCGGACAGCCATATGTAGTGTGACAAAACTGCACATACAACAGCAGATCACATCATTGTTTACTTTCAGTTCTTCACATCTGTGATGTAGTTTAGCTGATGCCGAACTTCATTTTATGCAATTATAAATCCAAAATACCCATAATAGAAACATTAGAAATTTTAAATATTTACTTGGTTTTATATAGTCAGAGTAAGTGGTACTACTTGAGAAAAATAGAGAAAGTATATCAAATTACACAGAAGTGTTGAATAAAAGGCAAAAATAAAAGCCATGTATACATTGTTAGGCAAAATACCCCCTATCAATTTTACAGGCAGAGAAAGAATTAGGAGATCTCAAAATTATTATAGAACAAGAATTTTTCAAAAATTTGACCAAAATAAAACTTCCTGCTTTGAAGTAGAAGTAGAAGTTCTAAAACTTTTCAGTGGTTGTTCTGATTGATTTGATTAATTTTCCTTTACAGACAACCCAGTTTTGAAGGAAACATTGTCAAGAATTCAAAACCTTTCTAGAAGTAATATAAAGATGAACAAAAACAAGAAATGATAATTCGAAACATGGAAATTTAGAAGAAGAGTATTTGATTACAGAATATTTACAGAACACTAGTTTTATTATGCATGTAGCAAATGATTTAATTAAATCTTTAAGACATATTTTTATTTTCATTTCAGAATTTATTTATGACTATCTTCACTGGTAAACCTTTGTTATGGCAAAGAAAAAAGCGAACAATACACTGCATTTGTCGATACACACCGTATTACTGACGAAGGTTTGACGAAAGTTACACTAAAAGACGTTGAAACATGCGACAGAATAAAATAAAAGTGAAAGTAACGGTTACGTCATAACACTGATGAGCTAATTCATATTAGACAAACTTTAACAATTGCTGAAATTATAGAAAAGCATATTTTATTCATGTAATTATGGTTCCTTAAAAGCGAGTCAAGGAAAGTTTGTGGAAAAAGAGAGTTAGAAACAGAATCCTGTAATAAACACTACAAATGTAATATTTACAGAAATGTTAACTGTTCGTAAACTACAGGCGTTTGACAAATGCTCCTAAGATATTGTTATTTATACTAATATTCCTAATTACTTACCCTCAGACAAAACTTAATCAAGGGCGAGCAACAAGTAATTTCTATGCAATTTTAGTAAAAGACGTTATAAAAGAATGATTTACTTTAAAATAATTTTGGTACAGCTTTGTATGACAATTGAGTGAACAGTTTACAATTTAATTCAAAATTTACAAATGAGAATACTTTTTAGTTATTTCGATAGTTGTTCCTTTCCTTCCTTTTTGATTTTTTTCAACACTATTTGACATATCGGTATGACAATTTCTACACCTGTTGGTGATTAGACATCTCTTTTTTTGTATTGCTTAGACAATTTTCTCTCTTAAATCGCTAAAATTAAGTTTAACTTCAGGTTAATATTTTTTCTGCTTTAAAATATCTCACAGAAAACTTTTCTAAACGAAACATCGTACGAAAACAGATACATTTTGTAATAATATTTACTTTAAAAATTTAATGGATATATGATACGTCCGGTTATTTAGCACTTCATCAAAACTGTTATATATTCATGGATAGTATATGAAACTGAACGATTTTGCAATATAATGTCAGTGCTATAAATAATAGTTTGTGAATCGAAAGAAATCCATCTTTCATATGTTCTTAAAAGGCAAACAGGAAATGCAACGTTGTCCAAATGAATCAAAGAAAATGTGGGAACTGTTTCAACCAAACCGAGACCTGCTTTTGCGATACGAAGACTCATTGCATTAGGGGCACATTTGTTTACCAAACACAAATGCAACATAAACTTTTTAAAGCGAAAAGCGAAACAATACTATTTGTAGACATTTTACATTAGTGCATAAGCATCCTAAAATCTACTGACATCAATAGAAAAAACATTTTGGTGACATACTGCTGCTTTTGACAATGCTCTACAATAAACTTCAAAAGAGACATATTGAATTTTGTGACAAAAAGAGCTTCATACAACAAAGTTAAAAGATTATAGCAAACAATCTATAGCTTCACACATACGTCGAATTTAATATCAGACTATAATAAAACAGTTCTAATATCTATGATGATTCAGTAGACGCGTCTTGATGTTCTGATTGAGCTAATCACACAAATAGTTAACTGTTCCTCGAAAAATAGAACAGGCTATTGTGACAACTCTCCGGAAAACAGGGCTTGACCCCAATATTTTTAAAAATTATAAACCAATTTCCAAGTCTGCTCAATAGACTTTTTAGGCGCTTAGGAGTAAGAGGTACTGCGCTAAAATGATTTCGCTCGTAAATTACGTCTCGTATACAGAGAGTTAAACTTCAGGCCCAAAATCGCTTGATTTTGATGTAACCCAAAGACGTATTATAAGCCCAATAACCTCTGCCTTTTCCAGAGCTCCCTCAACAGATATCGCTGCTCGCCATGTCATGTCTGTGCATTTTTACGCCGATGACACTCAACTGTACATCTGTAAAAGTGATAATGCCCTTCAAGCCATACAGAACTGCATCCCGGATATTAAAACCTGGATGTCTATTACTTTCCTCAAATTAAAAGCCGCTAAAACTGAAGTTCTTTTGGTCCGCTCCCCACATCAGCTGGGAACTTTGTCTGAAATTAATGTAGTTGCTGGCGACCAGACGGTTAAATCTACAGACTATTTGAAAAAATTGGTTCAATTTTTTTTTACAAATCTATGGATACTTGCAATTGGTCAAATTAGGTATTATCTGTCTAGAAGAGCAAATGGAATACTTGTTAATGCATATGTAGCCTCAAGGTTGGACTATTGTAATTCATTACCGTATATCTTGCCCAAAATTAAAAAAAAAACAGGTTACAAAAGCTGCAAAATATGTCTGCTCGTTTAATCAGTTATAAATATAATTTATTGTACATAATTTCACTTCTCAATATCACAACAGTATATTTTATCAACAGGTTTTGACATATCATAAAATAAATGACTTAGCTATGCAATCTCCAATTCTTTAGCCAGAAATGTTTGTGTAATTTATGACACAGTCATTCCTATTTCCACATATGCTGCGCGTTAGAATTCTAAATCATTTTGGGGATCAAAACAATGTACTTTATGAGTCTGGCCTCTATTTTAACTCACTAAAAATTATAAAACTAGATTAGATTAGATAGTGGACTGATCCTCATTGAGAAAAATGTTTGCATTCCATTATGACAGAGAAGGTCAAGGTCACCGAAGGACCACTTTTGGCATGGTATATCTCAAACAACTTCAAAATCACAAGACCCAGACCATATTGCAACGGTTTGTATCAACTGCATATTATGTGCTAGGTAACACAGAGATAGAACAGAGTCATTGAAATTTCAGTGACTTTGTGAAGTCACAGACAGAATCCTCTGCGACATCACATAATGTGTCATCCCGCACAGAGAGAGCCAAGCTCTCAAAAGATTACGATATCACACGGTACGTCACAGTGCACATAGAAAGTCCATTGCCAAATACTAGAACATGGTACATCACCCAGCACATGACAAACCCAGCGTCAAAAGACTACATATCGCATTGTGCGATCCCTCGCTTAGCGAAAGCCAAGTCTTGTAAGATCACAATGGCATCACACGGGGCGTTGCTCTGCTTAAAGAAAGCCCAAGCCCATACGACTATGCTAGAACACGTTGCATAGCGAAAGCCCAACACCAAAATACTACAGCTCAGACAAAGCCCAGAGTCAAAAGACTACATTCGCTGTATCACCTTGCACATCGAAAACCTTAAACCAAAATACACCTTCTGGAGCTCCATTCTGTCAAAATCTCTTTGTCACAAGACCGTGGCAACGCATATTGCGTCAAAAGCACTGGGAAAATCCAGTACAAAAAGACTGCACGACACAGTGCGTCAACCTCGACACGGAATGAAAGGGCAAAAAAAAGACATCACATGGTGTGTCTGCCCACAGCGAATGCCAGCTGTAAAAAAGACTACGACATCAGGTGGGTGGTAAACCTGCACAGAGGCAGCCAAGCATGAAAAAAGGCATCACATAGCGCGCCAAGCTTTATAATATAGGGTTTTGATATAAAATAACGAACACCAAATGTTGGGTTAATTATAACTCCACAATATCCTTAAATAAAACTGAAAGTTAAATTTATCAAGGATCAATAATTTTGTAAAATAGAGTCACTGAAGGAGTTTGGATGGTCATATATTGAAATCTGTTTTACAGCAATAGCTTCTCAGCAGCTTGTGTTGACATACTGCTTTATTTCTTTTTATAATTTGGCTGCAATGTAAAATATATTCTTTACGGGAACGACTGTAAAATCGACATCAAGGTCTTAAGATATCTAGTCAGTTTCATAACATATATAATGTTGATGTATAATGTTGATGTAAAATAGCAAAATCTGTATTAAACGGGATGTTTACGGCTCTGGCCAGGTGACTTATTTTTACTTTTCGCAACAAGAAGTAAGAAAACGTGTAAATAAAATCCACCAGTTTCTCAGGTATTCCTTTGCAAAGTCACTGAAGCATTTATAAACATAGTATACGTTTCTGCACCAAAGTACCACTTGTTTGTTATGTTAAATGTTAAATGTCTCAGGCGTAGGAGAGATAACGGAGGAACGGCAAAAATAAACTGTGGTTTCATCAAAGTGAATAACTTAATGGAACTTTTGACTGAGAATAAAATCATCTGTACCTGCCCTAATAATATGTATTTTAGTCCTGAACTGCAAATATCTTTTAAAGCTTGATTCGGAAGTCTTTAGTAGGCATGGCATAATAAGTACTAAATTTGTGTGAATAATGCTAACCAATAAACGAGAAATAGCTTGTTGTCAAGGCCACCTTGTTTTAAGGTGGTGTCTCAGTCAACGACGCAGAATTTATAATTAGATGCAAATCATAAGGAAATGAATTGATGCACCATAAATAAACACGAAACAGCTGCAAAGTTAACGACATTTAAAGGCTGTCTTTATACATCATTTATTCAGATAACGTCGATTCTTTCACACTGAAATTTAAAAGAAGAAACACAACAAAAACAATGAAAATAAGGACATGTTTTTGGATAAGTTTGTTTATTCGCTATGTAACGTACGTTATTCCTGTGTTGGCTTTGTCTATTGCTTTGTATCAATGCGTAATTACGGAAACATTAAGTGACAGTGGATATGACAATAGAACAGCTATGCTAAGGCTAAATGAATCTGTTGAACACAGAAATAATACAGTGGAAAATATTAGCGATTTTAATCAACACCATGATGAACTTGATAAAGTATGTATGGGTCTTTCTAGACCATTTAAATTATTTATTCATATTATATGCCCGTTGTCACTCATATGGACTACGCTGGAACATATCTTCATTCTCCCCGGCACCTTTAAACGGGCAGGTTATAACAAATGTGGACTATTATTATTTGTTTTAGTATTTGTAATGCAGCTAATAGAGATTGCAATTACTTATGTGTATGTTTATTTGTTACCATGTATTTCAAACGGAAGTGCTCATCAAAACCGTACACAGGAAAACATTCTTTTCTCCTTGATTTTTGTTGTATATTCTGTATGCAATGTTTTTATACCGTGTGCACTTATAAACAATAAAAAATTCGGTTTTGCGAGCAAGTCAAAAGCAACGGACACAAGTGCAGATGAAACAGATTTCAATTTGTCGTACGTTCCATGTTCTTCCTTCGATACATTTAAACTTAACCCGATGTTGCGAGAAGAGACACCTGGTGGCGACTGTTGGAACTTTGCTTGCGCATTGATATTTCAAACATGGCTGTACAACCATCAGAGGGGACACGACGCTGTAAATCTCAGGCACAACACAATTCACGTCAAGCACGTGTTCCAGGTGAACAATGAGGCACTTCTTCAATCATACAACGAACACTATGCAAAAGAAGCAAAAAACATGGTGTCACAAAACTCAGACTTGAAGATATTAACACAACCTGTGCAAGAAGCATTTGATACTGGAAACCCCAATGATTTTGTTGGAGAATATCAATCACATATTTCACGAAACTGTAAGCTAAGGCCAAATGAAGCATATCTATTTCATGGAACTCAATATCCAAATATCAAAACTATAATACAAAATGGATTTGATATGACAAAAGCCACAAGTACTTATTTTGGGAGAGGCATATACTTCGGAGAGAGCAGTCAAAAGGCCGATCAATACACAGATGCACCTCATTGTAGACGTGACGCAAACTTGGCCATTTTTATTGTAAGGGCACGACTCGGCAGAGTTGTTAAATATGATAGTAAAGTGCCAAATATTGGTTCTGATACAGTGGTAGCAGGCGAGAATAAACGCTTTCGCGAATTTATTGTCAAAGATCAACGCAATTTGTACCCAGAATTTCTGGTTATTTACGACAGGTTGTACAATAATTGAACAATAGTACAATTAATTTTGTTTTAATTGCAACGTGCACACATGTACTAATGTATTTAAGTAAACGCTTTAGCTGCTGCACTTGCAACCTCTGCATGGTTTTGCAATTTACATGGTCTTGTTAACAAATAATTTGTGCTCAGATGGAGCACATGAGCATCAGAGGTGGTTCACAAGAGATATAATTTGAAACCACGTTTAAACGACTCAGACATAGTTATTAAGCAACAAAAATTTAAGTTTGGAAATTCACGAAAATATCATAACCAGCACTCAGCTTTGTAGGAACTATGTTTATGCTACTTATTGCCATGATTTTTGTATTTTACTGGGTTTTCAAGCAAAAATACTATTCATCTTTTTTAAAATAAAAATACCATACACAACTAGAAAGTCATGAGAAAAGTGCCAGTCTTTAGCAAAAAGATTGAGTTTTAAGTTACCAGCCATACTGGTAATACATAAATGCATAAAAAAACCATGAATTTACTTTAAACACGTGAAAGCCAGATTTTACAAGATATTAGATATTAGGCGCTAGATATTAATCAAGAATAAAAAGTATAAAAATAAAAGAAGTACAAATTCTCTTCGACAAGCAAACGGACACATACAAAAAATGTTATCTTTAAATTCATGATGAAAAAGGCATACTATCACAGCAAGAAAATATGCTCTAAGCAAAATTGAATCATATGACGACTCAGTTTAAAAACGGAATCTTAAACAGTGGTATAGATACAAACAGGCTAAGCCAGAACCAAAAATATAAACAGAGGCAAGAACAGCCCTGACGCGCCTGATACCAAACGAAATTCCTGGTTCAGACGCATCAACACCAGCATTTTAAATAGAGTTTTGACTCATATTAAATGAGAAGTCAGGGGGAATGTCAGCGAAACTGCTTACATCACAAAAAGAGGCACTGTAACACCCTAATACAAGAGTTAGGGACGAAAACTTTCTGAAAATGAAGGAAAGTGTCACCGATTATAAAATTTATGTAAATTGAAATTTTTATAAAAGCTATTCTACCCAGACCAGTCTGAACTTATCAAGGGTCGATACATAGGTGAAGAAATTTTACAACAGACTCCATACCATACTATGACAAAGCAAAAATACTGAAAATTATTTTACAACTTCAATTTTAAAAATCTTTTGATTAAATGGAAAGGAAATTTCTCATAAACATTTTAGTCGCTTTCTACTTCAGTACAAAATTCATAAACATTATGAATACTACAATATAAAGGAATAAAATGGAAATCTTAAAACAAAGATATGACAATTTGCTTACGACACAAACTGTATCAAAGATGAATTTCCAGATTGGACGCTGTTCCATACTGAACACATTCAGTACTAAAATTAAGCAAAGAAAAATATCTGGCTAGGTCACTGGAAACAAAAAAACGGAGGATTCAATGTATAAGAAATTAAGACAAGTTCAGAACACAACTCTAACCTTAAAATAAATTTTGCTAGAAGCATTTTTAGAATGTCTTTATAACTTAAAATTCGGAACCAAAGACAATTTAGTATACTAGGCCAAATACAAATATTCCAAACCTTTGGAATATTTGATCGTGTTTATAGCAGGAGTAACCAAAATATCGATATCACCGGCATCACAATTAAAATCTTTTATGTGAAGCCTCACACCCTCAAAACTAAAAATAGCACTCTAATCGCAGATTAACCAGTGGGAGGAGTTGGTGGAATTGGCAGTAAACTTTGAATGGATTTGACGAAATAGGTCCATAAGCTTTAAAACATCCGTTGATCGAATGAAAAATTACAAGAAGGTTTTACCAACTCATGAAAAGTATGAAAGATTTTTGAACAAGCTGCATTTATTTTCTATCTATATTCAATTTCTAGTCATCTCGGGAGATTTCATTGTTTTTTTGGAATTTTTTGGCTCCGATTCTTAACATTTCCTCTAATTACGTTCAGAAAATAAATTATTTAACAGTACTGCTCTAATGTATTGCTTGTAACACATTCTTGATTAAAGCAATTTAAGAAATTAAGAAACCGTAAAGTAAAAATTTGTGTGAGTGGTATGTTAAAATATGTTTCACTGTATAACGTTCCTGACACCCGATACATTAGGGTGTGTGTTGTAAATATATTTGCATCGTATACTTCCTCTGTGTACTACCATATCGTCATGTGCATCTTGTGAAGGACATCTTCTGTTTGCAAATAATTTTATTGCATACTGCTGGGTGTTCATTTGCCCCTGCATGTAAGCTGTCAGTTGGTTTTATTCGAAAAGCATCACCAATATATTCCTGAACCTTGATACTGTCTGGTTATCAGAATCTTCAGATAGAATGGTCTAGCTGAGCCATAGCCCATGCTATCATAATTTATCCTAGATCCCTTTGCCATTTTCTTTTCAGTTGTTTGACGTGGGGAAAAAACTCAACTTGAAGCCAAACTTAAGAAGAAAAATTTATTTACTTTTACCACATGTATTTCAATATTTTAAATGAATAAAACTGGATCATTGTGCTATTTCTGGAAAACTGTTTTGGTTGTGAAAAAATGTCAAATTGTTTTATTCTCTACAAGACACAGCAAAATCATTGAAGTTATCTTTGATACCATTCAGTTTTGTCAAGGAAATCAGAATTGAAAGAATAGACTCCTGAAGGATATCTTCCTCGTTTGCAAAAAGAGTCCAAGAAAACTCCATCAGGTATCGGTAATAGCCTATTGTTACTAAAGGATGTGTTTGTGGTTTCTCAAAACAATGGCTACACAACTGTCAGACTGAGAGTATTTTGTTCAAGTGGATGGCATAATTTCGAATGTAGAATGTGATATGTTTATTGTTTGTTGTTATGATATAGATTACTTTCAAACTTATAACATCTCTGTACATGACACAAATGTGTGACACACAGGCAAAGTATTTTAAAAAGTTCAAAATTTTGAAATCCAAATTAAATAAATGAAACAAAAAGGAAAATTAAACAAACTTTCATTAAATATTACTTGAAAAATTTCACGATTTTCGGTCTATCAGGTAGTTATTTTGGTAAAATGGAAATATTCGAGTAAATTCAAAATTCTAAGAGTAATGATTAAAGAAATAAAATTGGTAGGAACATCTTTTAAAAGCCAGAGATAAATTAACTAAGTGTATCGGAATTTTCCATAAGATAAGTTTAAGTGTTGATGAAATAGCCATTTTTATAACATATAGCATACTGTTCGTTATTTCTCCTTAACAAGTCAATTTTAAAATTTGGCTTAAAGATACAGAACTAATACAAAACAAAATGCAAAAAACTATAGTAAGAATATATAATAATTCAAAGAATGAATTCTATGTTTTTTACACTTCAAAAATGTTCATGGTGTTCAAGGCAAAAGCAAATGCTTTTCCAGTCAATATTACAGGTTTAATTCAAACTTGTAAGCAATCCAAGGATAGCAATTCAAAACGGTTATTTTTACATACTTATTCTGGAACAACATTAAAGCCTCATTGCTTGTGGGTAAGAGAAATTCTGCTGTGAAACTAAATGCACGAAAATAAAAAGTTTTCGAAGCATTTCCTTACAATTTCTTGTGAAAATTATTTTCTGGATGTTCAGCAGTAAAACTCACATTATTCCTAATTTAATATTGCAATTTTCATTAATGTAATCATTTTTTAAAATTTTATCAGGTTTGAAATTTGCATTTGCTTAGTTTTTGAGCTTCACTATTACAAACAAAGGTAATAAACACCTCATCAAAAGCTTTGTTTTTGCATGGGCATCTTTCTGTATGGGTACTTTTAGCATGGGCACCTTTTTGCAAATTTCCTTTATTGTTACTTATTCTGAAAAATTGGTTTGATGTTATTGTGCATTTTTTTTCTAAAAAATATTGATATTATTCTTCTTAACCTGACATACACCACAATAAAGGCAATCATCACATCAAAGGAATTAAAATATGTGTGTTCTTGCTAGTTTGAATCCAATGCTTTTTCATCAATCTGCAGCATGATTAACATTGTGTAGACATGTTTTGTGGTCTTTTCTCAACGAGCGTTGAAATACTCGTATCTATCACTTTTTGCAGACTTGGAAGGATAATTCAATCATAAAGCTTCAGTTTTTGATTGAATTATGAAAATGGTGATAGTTTTCAATGTATATTTTAATATTAAACATCAGCTTGGGATTTTTGTAATTCTATCCACATTTAAGGGTCTTTGCTAGGCAGCCATTTTTTTACTAGAGATCATTGTATTTCTCGAGAATTGTCAGACTATTCGTCGCAACAATTTATACATATATAATGTATATACACGTATATACTCAGCGTAAGTGAAGCTTTTACCACAGAATTCACATTACTCCTGAAGGATATTGCTTTATCGGTTGCGCCCTTAGTTCTCTGTGGTGACCTCAATATTCATTGGGATAATAAGGACAACCCAGTCACAAAGCAGTTCCGTGAAACGCTATATGCTTTTGTTTAATCGCAACACGTAGATGAGAAAACCCATTCGAAAGGTCATATACTGGACCCACTAATTTCCGGTGATCGTGACTCACTCGAAATATACAGGGTCAGCGTCGATGACCAAATATCTCATCACAATTTAGTCAGCTGTCGTTTGTCCTTTCCATTCCCAGTGAGACAGAAACGCTATGTCTCATACCGTGACCTCAGTTCCATCCAGATTGAATACTTCAGGGCCTCACTTCTTGATAGCAACTTGCTTAAGCAATATCACCGAATGTACCTCAACCCCTTAGTCGAATATGATAACTCTAAACTGAGGGCATTGTTGGATGTTATGTACCCCTCATCGTCAAATGTCTTCCTAATCTCAGGCGCGATCAATGGTATACCGAGGATATCTCCGAGGCAGATGGCATGAAAGGTTTCGAAAGTATGTGCATAAAGCGAATCGGGATGCCTATGATTACAGTTTTAGCGCATGTCGTAACAAGCTTCAAAATGTAAAATCAGATTACCTCTCCGGTCTCATTTCAAGGACCCGTAATGACTCAAAACCACTGTTCAGATCGATGAACACTGTCATGCATAGGTCCGAATCTAATCCACTTCCTGAATGCAGTTCCCCGAAGGAGCTTACTGATCAATTCTCTTCCTTCTTAAGGCGAAAGTCTTAAGAGAGGATTCTGATGAACATATCGCTGGCGCTTTCGAATTTGATGGCAGTGCTACTATTTAGACCCCACTCCGTGTGTCTGAACCGGTTGCAGGTGCTGAAATTGAACAAATCCTCGAGAAATCGGCCGATAAATGTTGCAAATTAGACCCAATACCAACCTCAGTTTTAAAACAATGTTCTGACCTAATTTCACTTGTAATATCGAGAATAGTTAATCTTTCCCTGCAGATTTTATCTATGACAGAAATATACAGACGCGCATTAGTAACTCCCCTGCTAAAGAAACCTAATTTAGACAGGACGCTTAGCAAGTACAGACCTGTCTCCAATCTACCCTTTGTAAGTAAAATTATCAAAGAATGTGTAATCCTCCAAATATCCAGACATATGGTTCGCAATGGCCTTGAAGAGGTCTTACAATCGGCCTACAGACCTGGACACAGTACTAAAACCGCTTTAATCAAAGTGTCCGACGGCATCTGCACAAGTCTTAATTACAATAATTTAGTTTGTATGGCCATGCTCGACCTCTCGGCTGCCTTCGATACGGTCGACCATCGCATACTGCTTCAACGGCTTGAGGCAATGTTTGGCACACAGAGCAAAGTCCTGGCTTGGTTTCTATCATCTTTCTCTGGTAGATCCATGCAGGTGACCATCCAAGGCGTTAAATCAAACCCAATCGGACTGGACTGCTCTATGCCTCAGGGATCAAAACTTGGGCCCCGTCTTTATTCTGACTATACTTTCCCACTCGGAACGCTTCTTCGGTTTTAGTAATAATTCACCATTTTTATGCGGACGATTCACAACTCTTACTTATATCGTCTTTTGAAGGGTCTGGCTAGACAGAGTCAGTTAAGCATCTTGAGCACAGTATACGGGAGGTTGCGGAGTGGATGCATAAAAATAAGCTCAAGCTCAACCCTACTAAAACGGAATTTGTCATCATTGCTAGCAAAAGGAACGCGAACAATATGGTCCCAAGCATACTTAACCTTGGTGATAGTGTGATTCAGTGTTCCGTGAATGTCTGCAACCTAGGATTCACAATGAGCTCGCATCTGGAAATGCAGCTTCAAGTGTCCAATATCCGTAGATTGTGGTAGTACTACATTAGCTGGATTAAGATAATTAGACTATTTCTCTCCGAAAATGATGGCAAAATGCTCGCACATGCATTGGTCATAACGAGACTTGATTACTACAACGTTCTGTGCCATGGCCTACCTAAGCAGCTAATACATGGTCTACAACTGATAATGAATGACGCGGCCCTGGTGATTAAAGTAATAGTGTTGATAGTAGTACAACGGATAATTTGAAAGAGCTTCACTGGTTACCTATATCTGAAAGATCGAAATTTAAGATTCTTACACTCTTGTTCAAATGTCTGGATAGTACTGCTCCTCAACATTTGGCGGACATTATATCGATGCGTCCACAACATCCGCGTTGCCTCTGAGGATATGACAATCTCAAACTAGTTGTTCCAAGAACAGATATGGTGACCGCTTCTACCGCGTTTCGGCTCCAACACTTTGGAACTGGCTGCCCTACCGGATCCGAAACAGTGCCAGTCTCGAATCTTTCAAGCATTCCTAAAAAAATTTCTTATTCAAACAGCATTACGAGGTCTAGTCTTAAATTTAGTAGTGAATGTTGTCTTAGTCAAAGTACTTTTAGCAGTATTATGTATTTAACTATTTGTTTTATAATTCTTCTTATTTTTAGAACTACATCCCTTTTTAGTGGGTTTGTTCGTATTTGTATTAATTTTGATATATTATCAGCTTAGAATAATAAACGGTATATAAATGCTAATAATAATAAAAATAATAATAATAATAATAATATAACGGTCTCCTTTGTGATTAATTTTCAGCTCGATACAAACTGTATATCTGTAATACGCCTATTTTCAAGACATATGGTTTTTGAAGCGGTAAAATTGAATACTTATCCAAATACAAAACTGTCTATTGTCACCTGGGATTATTTTAAGCCTGACACGAAAAAGCGGCAATACTCCTAAAAGGTCATATTGTGTTTGACATGAGCAACATTGATGGAAATAATTCCAGTTCTAGATAATTCTAAACAAATTTTGAACACCTAGTCACCTTGGTTGTGGTCTATTTTGATTTTCGCTTAATTGTTTTCTCTCAAAGTTTGTGGTTAAATGTTAGTATTTTTCAACTTCTAAATACCAGCTATTGATATATAGTAGTTAAAGATTAATTCAATGTGCAATCCAAAAAAGACGGTCATGTTAAAAACTTCTTGTCCTTTTGCGCCATTTGCATCTGTATATTTATCATAATTATTCATTTATTATCTTATGCAATTTTTATTATTTGACTATTTTCATAATTGTTCATCTAAAACAGGCCATGGAATAAAATTGTCTATCACTTGTGCCAATCGACACTTTCGTTCATTACATGCTACTTCAAAGGATCAAAGTAATATGCTTGATGTTTTATCATGGTTAAAATTTTACATCAATATTATATGAAACCGTATGTATATAAGTGGTACTCGCTTAATTGTGATGTGTGCCAAGAGTTTAATTATTCTCCTTTCAGGAATTGGCCCAAGTAAGATCTAACAGGGACACGTCGTATAAATTTAGCGGTATAAAATGGACCATAAAAAATAAAAATAATTGAAAGTCGTTGTAATAGAAATCATTGAAATTCTTAAATCGGAATTTATTATTTTTTCATATATTATTAATGTTCCCAGCTATAATCTTGAATAGGCAATATAATACTTTTACACTTGTACATGCGTATTAGACTTGGGTATTAGGGTATTGTGTAATTTTATTCCTGGGCACTTTTTAATCGCATACTGGCACTTATGTTGCGACGCGATGCCGTTCTTAATCATGATCTGTATTATATGTCACTTCTATTCTAGCAGTTGCAACTGTAATTTAAAACCCATATCAACCAACTTTTGGTGTTTATCTGTGGTATATTTCGAAGTCCTTAATGCACATAGTCTTTACCAACACTCAGCGAATCAGAGCATTTGATACATTTTTATTTGTCTTTGGCTATTTTATTGGTTACTTAAAAATATTGGCAGTCTGTTCAAATTGATAAATATTTTGCTTTTGTAAAACTTTATTTAACTTGAAATGAAAAATGCCTGGAAAAGGCCAGGATAAAGATAAAAATCAGCACATTCAAGTTGCGGTCCGCTTGAGGTGAATTACAAAGAAAAACCTTTTGTGAACAATACTCCCCTTTGCAACGTCAACTTAGCTCCAAGCTGGCTCCTTTTTTGCGCATGAAGGAAATCGTACTTTGAATTTCACACAAGGTTTGACATTTCGACCGTATTAGGTTGCGATAAATATGTAAAGAAACTACACAAAAAATTTGAAACAACAAGGTTGTGCTGGAAAGATGTAAAAAATTCTCACTTTAAAGGGATAGAGTAACATGTAAAATAAGCCAAATCACACTTTGGGCGTTCCCAATAAAAATGCGCAAAAATTCCTGTGTTTCGAATAATATAACCGGGTAAAAAATGAAAGAAATGATAGAGAGATTTCGCCTAAATGTCAAATTTCTCTTGCACCAAAGAGCAATCGGGTTTTAAACAACCCGTTTGATATTTTAAAAACTTACTAAAAGTTGTAACAAATGGTTTCAAGTTTCATCTTCTTTTATGTTCCGAGTATGAGCTGTTTTTGCGATATTTCTTCCATATTTTTCTATCATTTCTTTCATTTCTTTACCCGGTTCCCACGCAGTCGAAATTCAAAATTCTTGCGCATTTTATTCGAAACACTGAAAGTGTGATTTGGCTTATGGACCAGCTCACTGTTTTGGTTGCGCATACTCAGTAGAGCAGTGTTGCCACATCATCCTTTTTTAAAGGATATCCTTTTTCAAATCACAAAATCATCCTTATTTTATCCTAAAATCATTTTTCCCTTTTTCTCTACCATAAAAAATATCCTTTTTGGTCCCCTTTTCTCTTATTTATTTTTTAATTTACTCTTTGATTTTAATTTTTACAGTGCGAGCTTCAAAATTTACAATTTTATCCTTTTTTCCCTAAAATTCATCCTTAAAAATCCTTTTTTTTTTAATCTTGTTTTTTTTTCCCCTCTGGCTGTGGCAACACTAGAGGAAACTTGCTGGATTCCACTGAAAAAAGCATGAAAAAACAAATGAGAAAAATACATTAAAAGTTGATTTTCTCTACCATGGTGTATATATAAGATTCTAAACTTAATTTGAATGTGGGAACATTTATTCGGGTCTAGGACAGAACCCCCCGGACCAAACCCCCCACGCGCATAACCCCCCCCCCCCCCCGTGCCAAAACCCCCTCTCAAAAGCCAATATAATATGTCAAATTTAAACACACGTTTATTGAAGCATGATTTTATAACTTGAGATGTAGTTCATTTGTACAACATTTTGTAAAAGCTGTTTTTCTACGATAAATACAACTGACTAATGTCAACAGTCACTGTTGGTTTAAAACTGAATATTGTGAGCTATTCCTCTGAGAAAATCTAAGATGTTTCTGTTGCGAAAGTCACGAACAATGTGCGCTATCCTATTTCCTGTTTGGACACTTTGCTGTCGCCGTGGTTCTGGAAGGTGACCTCCTATAATTTGGTTTATGGTGACATTGTTTAGGCTCTGTTCTCGTCGAATAGTGTTGTTGATCCTCGGTATATCCGATACTGCTTAAAAGTTCAAATATCATCGTTGGAGTGGGGAGGGGGGTTTGGTCCTCTCCATATGGGGGGGGGGGGGGTTGGCATGGGGGGTTATGGTCCCGGGGAGTTCGGTCCCGGGGGGTTCTGTTCGGAACCCCATTTATTCAGTGACATAATTATAATGCGGTTGTAACACAAACAAGAGCGCTATATGTATTTCAAAGTGATTTTGATATATTTCTCCATTGACATCTGTGTTTCTCTGTGTCTATGTTTGTCCCCATGGGTTCTGTTTTTTTTTTTTTTGGGGGGGGGGGGAGTCTAGGACTATTCTCTCCGTAGAACATTTCCCCTCGAGATTATTAGGCCTTAACCCTTCGGATTGGGGCCTAAAGGTTTGGGGTGTCCGTTTGTCGTTTGGGCCTGCTCGTGTTTCGCAAATACTTACTTGTTTTCCCCGCTTTGTTTGAAAATGGTCACATGTGGCCACCGATTGTCTGATCGAAGATGGCGTTGTTGAGGTTTTGTTCCTTTCTTAGAACATCGAGAAATCGCCACAGCCTGTGACAGGTTAGGGTGCAGGGATGCCAATGCTGCTAACATCTTGCGGTGCCAACCCTCGATATTGTTGTTAGTTCGGAGCAGTTCCTCTGGTTCGATCATGCATGTTCCAAAGTTCATGGTCCAACCTTGGAATAACTGTCAACTCTTGCTAGCATCACCTCCAGAGCCAATATCCCCAGTTACTAAACAATAGGAAAGAGTCCTACGGGAGGGGGGGATTGTGGGGGCTGGGGGGATAGTCGTGTTCTTGGGAGAAAGGGGTGGGATATCGTAGACAAAACTGTGAATCCGCTTATAGTTCGACTTTAAAAGTTCAAGTGATAGATTATTAGACCCCAACCGGGCGAGCCGGGGAGTCTATAGGATTGTCCGTGTGTCACGCTTTGGATGCTGTTTTGTTTCCACGCAAGTTCTCCGAAACTATTTACCCTTTGCATATTTACCCTAGGCATATGCAACCTTGCACAGTGAAAATGTGCATATTGAAGTTGTGCATCGTCCTGTTAGTTTACAAATCAGCCAAAAATTGCCAAATGGTGACTGGTCAAAAATTGTAATCTCTTCAGATAACTGCAGTGTAACACTTGGGTGCTTTCTGATGTGGATTCATATTCACTTCCAAATTGCGTTATGCCATCAGGAGTGAGTCGGCACAGTTTGGATTCACATTGTATCTCCTGCAAATGTGGATTCGCGATGAACGTCGCTCTTTAATGCCTTTGTTATGTTGAGATCCGTGGTACAATCAATGGTGTTTGAGTGGTTCTCCATTACAGATAAGCACAAAAGATAAATCACCATTGATCTTCAGTCATTTCTTGAGTAACTTTGAGTTGAAACAAAAAAAATATAAAAAATGGCCACTTTTCATTTTGTTCGAATTAACCGGTATATTCGTTAATTCAAATTTTTTGGTATAAATGTGTAGTAAAAAACGTGGGACCTGGCACTTTTGTTCGAATTATCCAATAATTCGAATGAACCGATTTTAAACTAACGAATATATACTATAGTTATAGAATTTTAATCGAAAGTTTCTTGGATGCTTCTCCACCTGGACTTTGCTTTTGTTTTCGCAAAAGACAAAAAATGCCGAAATGTTGGAATTTTTCGAAAGTGTGTAAAATTGCGTAAATGTCGATAAATACGTGAATCGTAAAAACCCAACCTCTCCAACATCCCTTTTCGGGTAGCTTCCACCCGGGAAAACTCGTTTTAGACCCCAACCGGGGGGGGGGGGGGGGTCTATAGGATTGCCCTCTGCTTGTCCGTCCATGTGTCACACATTTGCCCCGCACAACTTCAATGTACTCTTTTCAAGTTTTCAACTTACAAATTGTTAAATACAACACATTCTTGATCACCCTGTTACCCTTCAAAGAAGATGTGTTGTCGTTTTGGTTTCAATAATAAACATAATAATAATAATAATTTCTTTAGGTAACTGCAATGTTAGACTTGGGTGCTTTCCACGCGAGTTCTCCGAAACTATTTATCCTACCTTGCACAGTGAAATATTTTTCAAATCGGTAAAAAATTGCCAAAATGGCGACTTATTGTGTCCGGTTGGGGTCTTCGCCTTAGAGAATGTCTTGTGTATTAAAATTATGAAAAAGTTACATTCAGAAACAAAGTTCTTCATTTTTTGGTCTAACAGTATTCGTTTATGAGTTTTTCTCTCATTCCTTGTTAGCCCAGCTTACGTTACACGTAAGCCGGGGGTATTCCTATCGGTCTGCGGATGGCGTCAGTTAGTCAGTTAAGTTAGTTAGTTAGTTAGTTCGCTGTAAACTTTGTTTCAAAATGCATCTCCTCCTACAATTTTAATCCGATGTCATTTATTTTTGGTGTGAGGCATCCCTAAGGGGTCGTGCATACGGCTTGTGCTTTTCTAGTCGATCGGGTGATTTTTGAATTTTTTTCGCGAATTTTTAACGAAAAAAATAAAAAATATATCTCCTCCTACATTTTTGACCCGATGTCATTTGTTTTTGGTATGAGGCACCCCTAAAGGGTCGTGCATACGGCTTGTGCTTTTTTAGTCGATCGGACAATTTTTGTATTTTGGGGGATTTTTTTAAGCAAAAATTTTGAACAAAAAATGCATCTACTCCTACAATTGTAGTTTTCACGAGGTGTGGATGGGCCTTTAATTTTAGAAAAAGCGTGGAGTGAACTTTGTGTGGCATTAAAACACATGGTGATACAGGGGCCCCTCGTTAATTCGTACTCCTCGGGACCAACGGAAAAAGTACGAATTAACCGAGGGTACCAATTAACCGGGGGTCAAATTTTCGAATGGACAAAAACAACAATGAACCTTCAAGCCTTGCGCGCTTTCGAGCAGGCTCAAATTGGCTGGTTTCAACACCTTCGATTATTTTATCCTTATTCTTTATCCATGAAGCAAGTGTACTTTTGGGTACCCCGTACCCATTATTTCAGTTCTGGTTTTAGAGCCACTCGTTATTTGCTTTAACACTTTGAACATAAGGTTCATTGCATAATCGTTGTGTTTTCGTTTTGGTGCCATTTTGCAAGTTGAAATGCATGACCATTGTTCACAATTTATATACACGCTCCGGAGCGCGAAGTGTCCACAGAAGACAAACGGCATCTTAAGCTGCTGCATAGTACGTGACAGACGATGCTCCGGATTAGTGGCTAGTGAAAACGCTGTGCACACTAAGACACTCGGTGTATTGAGAAGACCCTGTCAATCATAATCCCTAAACCCCCATCATTACTGCCCCGCAATGCGCATTATGCAACCCCTTCATCTGGCTACACATGGTGCCTGAGTAACGTGTTGTTTTAACTGTGTGGCATGCCTAATCTGTATGGCTCTGCATTGTTAAAAGACCAGAACAGAAAAAAATTGAGGGTAAATTTTGGGACGAATTATCCGAGTCCTCGTTAACTCGTACTTATACATAGAAGTGAATGGGTCCCAAAATCGGGACCGACGGAATTGGTACGAATTAGCCGAGGGACCGAATTAACCGAGGACGAATTAACTAGGGGCACCTGTAATTGAATTGCAAACCAAAGAATCAAGATATATCTGTTTTGTTTTAGACCACTAAATGCAAATGAGCGAAAGCATGGCTCATACAGCGTCGTGGATTTGGATAGTGTTCACAAGACTGTATCCGTCAAAAGCAGCTTAAATCAGTTCGCGAATAACCAGAAATTATTCAGCTACGACAATGTCTTTGGTCCACAAACGAAACAAGTTGAAGTATACAAAACCATTGTATCACCAACTCTGAATGAAGTGTTGATGGGCTACAATTGCACAATATTTGCGTAAGTATATTTTTGTTGTACGGATACAGTTTGAATTATGTTTTTTTTTTAGTTTGAATGGTTTCTGGACGTTTCGGCCCAAAACCAGTTCGGCCCAACGTGAAAGACGATTCGGCCCAGCTTTGGACATTTCGGCCCATATGTTTGGACGATTCGGCCCATTGTTTCCGATGACATAAATGTTAAAGGAAACTTAAAATCAAGGCTGTTCGTGCTTTTGTTTTGATTACAAAATGAAAAACAGCATTCGGCAGAACACTGAAACTGCAGTTTTACACACCATTATTCTGTTGATATGAACGACTTCAAATGCAAACGGGAAAACTTCAGCAACGACTTTCACTGTATCAGAACTTGATATTGTCCATCGACAGACATTTTAACTCTACAGTTTTACACACCACAATACTGTTTATATGCGCAACGTTACATAACCAGAGGTAAACAGCAGTAACTTGTACTATGACAGTGATCAATGCTCAAATAATACTGTCCTTGTTCCGTCGACAGATTTAGAACAATCTACTCATTGAGACCAAAAATACGGTTTTTGTTTTTAATTACATATAAATCGGAACACTAAATTACACTGACATGTAAGGTCAATTGCACTTCATATACCGGAGAAATGTTAAAACAATTGAAATGAGTTCTGTTTTTCATAATATAACAAAAGGGTAACAGAATAAAGGATGGGTTAATGATATCTGTGTGAATCACTAGCTGAGACTAAGTAGAAGTCAAAAAAACTTTTATGAAGATCTCTCTAAAAAAAACATTGGGCCGAATCATCCAATTTGGGCCGAACTGGTTTTGGGCCGAACCGGTCAGGTGAAAAAAATCCTGGGCCGAATCATCCAAATTGGGCCGAACTGGTTTTGGGCCGAACCGGTTTTGGGCCGAATCGACCAAATCCCGTTTGAATTCAGTGCGGCCTGGTGCAAAACTAGCTCGCATTTAGCGCGTTGTTGGGTTTTTTCTCTGGAATTAAAATTGAGCCAACGTGTTTATCTGTTTTAATCCTACCTCTCCTCTAGGAGATCGTAATCTCAAAATCTCAAAACCATTCGTTTTGCTTAAATGAGCTGCTTGGGCTGTCATCTTAACAGTATTACAGTGAAAACCGGTTAAATGCTCCCCTATTAAAAAAAAAAAACAAACTAGGCTTGTAACCGATTATGTGATCATCCGGTGCGTTTTAAATTCAAAAGAACGATAATATTTTTCTACATGATGCGATTGGCCAATTTCATCTATATTATATCAGAAGTTTTTTTTTTTTTGTTTTTTTTTTTTGTTTTTTTTTGGTATGTATTAGATATGGCCAGACGGGCTCAGGGAAAACGTTTACGATGGAGGGCGAGAGATCTGACGATCTGGCTGTATCGTGGGAAGAAGATCCACTGGCAGGAATCATACCGCGAACGCTGCACCATTTGTTTTCACGCCTACAAAAGCAGGTGTCGTTATTGTGCATATATCCCTTGTGAATGTTCAGTCGTGTTTCAAATTCTGATCGTCAGTTCATAATCAGGGTTCGCGTTGGCGGGATTTTTGTCCACTTTTTGGACATTTTTTACGAAATGACTCACTTTTGCGGAACCCACCGAGTTTTTCTGGACCCAACTGAGTCACACTTTCCTTTTTTGACTAACTTTCCTTAGAACCCAGCGCGAACTCCGATAGTGAAACATAATGTTACATCAACAGTACATTGTGTACACTCCTGGTTTTGCTTTCCACTTCATGTGTGTAGAAATCGTTCAACTTTATTTTAATTCATTATTACATTTTGGTCTGGTATTATGTGTCTGGCTGTCACTGGAATGATCTGCCTTAGGCCCTAAACACTATTCGAGACATGATTTTTTTTTTTCAAAACAAGGCTGACGTCATTTCCTGTACTTTAGCATTAGATCTTTTACTCTTCTCTCTGATATCAAAGTCCGAAAGGGCGAATGGTAGTCTGGGTGAGACAGAAGCCGAGCTAGCTGTTGACGCGGCTTGTGTATCGTCACTCTGTGTTGACTAAGAAGCCGAGCTAGCTGTTGACGCGGCTTGTGTATTGTCACTCTGTGTTGAGTAAGAAGCCGAGCTAGCTGTTGACGCGGCTTGTGTATCGTCACTCTGTGTTGAGTAAGAAGCCGAGCTAGCTGTTGACGCGGCTTGTGTATTGTCACTCTGTGTTGAGTAAGAAGCCGAGCTAGCTGTTGACGCGGCTTGTGTATCGTCACTCTGTGTTGAGTAAGAAGCCGAGCTAGCTGTTGACGCGGCTTGTGTATTGTCACTCTGTGTTGAGTAAGAAGCCGAGCTAGCTGTTGACGCGGCTTGTGTATCATCACTCTGTGTTTTGGGTGAGGCAGAAGCCAAGCTAGCTGTTGACGCGGCGTGTGTATCACCACTCTGTCAATCTTTTCAGGAATGTGAATTCTCCGTTCGTATTTCATTCTTGGAAATCTACAACGAGGAGCTGATCGACCTCCTGGGTGCTGACTCGGTGGAAAACCCGCGCCTCAAGATTTACGAAGATTCTTCCAAAAAGGTGGCTTGTCAAGAGAATATGACAAAATTATTGCTATTATTCTCAAGACAAAAAAAAAAAAAAGTAAAAAGCACACGGTTTGTGTAAGTACTAACTGTGTAGTTCAGTTTCTCGGTTACTGTACTGTTTAATGCGATGTTTAGTGGGAGATGAAATAAAAAATAGAAATAGCTATCAGGGTGGCCACAGGTCGGGGAAAAACCTGAACAGTCAGGGCAAAAAAAAAAAAATCGAGTCAGGAAAGGTATTTACAAAATAGCCAAAAAAAAAAAAAATCTGGATGAAAGAAAAAAAAAAAGAACGTCACTGGAGATTGTGGCTTTGTGTGCAGGGCTCGTGCGTCATCCAGGGGCTGGAGGAAGTGGTGGTTCACGACAGAGATGAGGTCTACTCCATCCTGGAGCGTGGCACGAACAAGAGGCAGACGGCGGCTACGCTCTTAAATGCCCACTCCAGGTAGGAAACCCCGACGTATTGCGTCAGCTAGATCCCATATCTTCGCGACACTCCCTTCACACCCCACAGTATGAACTAACAGCCGGCCTAGTGCGTAACCCTAACCCAGACGCCGGCTACGCTATTAAATGCCCACTCCAGGTAGGAAACCCCGACGCCTGCCGTCAGCTAGATCCCATATCTTTGCGGCACTCCCTTCACACCCCACAGTATGAACTAACAGCCGGCCTAGTGCGTAACCCTAACCCAGACGCCGGCTACGCTCTTAAATGCCCACTCCAGGTAGGAAACCCCGACGCCTGCCGTCAGCTAGATCCCATATCTTTGCGGCACTCCCTTCACACCCCACAGTATGAACTAACAGCCGGCCTAGTGCGTAACCCTAAAACAGACGGCGGCTACGCTATTAAATGCCCACTCCAGGTAGGAAACCCCGACGCCTGCCGTCAGCTAGATCCCATATTTTTGCGGCACTCCCTTCACACCCCACAGTATGAACTAACAGCCGGCCTAGTTCGTAACCCTAACCCAAACGCCGGCTACGCTCTTAAATGCCCACTCCAGGTAGGAAACCCCGACGCCTGCCGTCAGCTAGATCCCATATCTTTGCGGCACTCCCTTCACACCCCACAGTATGAACTAACAGCCGGCTACGCTCTTAAATGCCCACTCCAGGTAGGAAACCCCGACGCCTGCCGTCAGCTAGATCCCATATCTTTGCGGCACTCCCTTCACACCCCACAGTATGAACTAACAGCCGGCCTAGTGCGTAGCATCAATTCGGGGGATCGGGATATTTTTACCTGTGGCTCATATGACACGCTTTACCGAGAGTATTTTGTGTTATCCAAGTATGTCAAATTATGCTATCCAAGTGTGTCACATGCCACACCGAGTAGCTTTTCTTTCGTTTATTGTCAGTTACACTGAAGCACACAAATGTTTAATGTTCTGTTGCAGTCGCTCACACTCTGTGTTTATGATAACGGTGCATATAAAGGAAAACACCGTCGACGGCGAGGAATTATTGAAAACGGGCAAGCTGAACTTAGTGGACCTGGCGGGCAGCGAGTGTATCGGACGCTCGGGGGCGGTGGAGAAACGGGCGCGTGAAGCAGGCAGTATCAACCAGAGTCTGCTCACCCTGGGCCGGGTCATCACTGCCCTGGTGGAGCACGCGCCGCACATACCGTACAGGTGAGTCGTGCTGCCACATGTACCTGACAGGAGAGTCGTGCTGCCACACATACCTGGCAGGTGAGTCGTGCTGTCACATATACCTGACAGGTGAGTCGTGCTGCCACACATGCCTGTCGGTGAGTCGTGCAGCCACATATCTGACAGGTGAGTCGTGCTGCCACACATACCTGACAGGTGAGTCGTGCAGTCACACGTACCTGACAGGTGAGTCGTGCAGTCACATGTACCTGACAGGTGAGTCGTGCAGTCACACGTAATCGACAGGTGAGTCGTGCAGTCACATATACCGTACAGGTGAGTCGTGCAGTCACACATACCTGACAGGTGAGTCGTGCTGCCACACATGCCTGACAGGTGAATCGTGCTGCCACACGTACCTGACAGGTGAGTCGTGCGGCCACACGTACCTGACAGGTGAGTCGTGCTGCCACACATACCTGACAGGTGAGTCGTGCTGCCACATGTACCTGACAGGTGAATTGTGCTGCCACACATACGTGACAGGTGAGTCGTACAGTGCCTGTCTTTAGAGTTCAGTATCTGTGTCGCTTTATATTTACAAATGCTGACCAATGCAGTAAACTTGTGAAAGCTGATTGATAAACTTTTGAACGGATGCCTGTTATACCACCTGAGCGCGCACTCACAAACTTAGCGCGCACTCGCCACCATAGCGCGCACTCGCAAGGAGACGAGGAGGTCAATGCGACAAGCTGTTATTGTGGTCGCGTATGACAGCTGGCTATTGTCTTTTAGAGTTATTAATAGCAAAACAATGACGTTCAGGTTTATTTCGAAAAAAACAAAAAAAACAATCCCATTTAAAATTGCAGACATGAGAAATCTCCGCCTTTTCCGCTGTTTCCGCTTTTTTGGACTTCAAATTTATGGTCTCCGAGATCAATGCCTTCGGCCCTTCAAAAAAAAAATCTCCGCTTTTTTCGCCTCCGGCTGTTCTCATGTCTGAAATTGTCAACTCGATGTTTTAGGTTAAGTAAAACTGAAAATAACCGTTTGATGTTATTTTTAGGGAGAGTAAACTTACTCGATTGCTACAAGATTCTTTGGGAGGACGAACGAAGACGTCCATTATTGCCACGATATCGCCCGCTTCCTGTAACTTAGAGGTATACCTCATTGTCAATTAAACCTGTTATTTTTATTTACCTTTCTCCGAATAAAGCTTTATATTATGAAATAGCCACAAACTGACATGTCAACAATTCCATTTCATCGGTGACACCTTAAAAATAGGGTTGGCATTTTGCCAAAAGTTTCGTTTCGGGTCTCGTATTTTCTTGGTCGGTTGGAGCTTCCTGGGTCCGATTTTTCCAAAGACAAAACCCCCCTTTCGGCGTCTCTGCCATTGGTGTAGCAGTAATTTCTGCCCGCTATACTTCCCCCCCCCCCCTCACCAAACTACTTTTTTCGTCAGTTAAACCTACCGTTATAAAGTGAATGTTGAAAAAATTGCAAAACAAATTCTAAAATTAAAATTATTTACGTAGAAGTAGAAAAATTAGCGCTATTTTTTTTTTTTTATACTGGTTTTACTGACAGGAAACCATCAGCACGTTAGAGTATGCCCACCGTGCCAAGAGCATCACGAATAAGCCGGAGATCAACCAGAAACTTACAAAGAAAGCTCTTATTAAAGTGAGTGAGTGAGTGAGTGAGTGAGTGAGTGAAGAAAAAAAAGTTTTATGCAGAAGTGAAAGGTTTTGTTGGTGGAAGTATCCCCTGTGGTTTGTCTGTAAGGTGAAAGTAACTTTTTTTTTTTTTAATGGTGATTCGAATTGCTGACATAGGGGTGGGCGTTGGGACTGGATCTCTGATCTGTTGTGAAGTACACTGGTTATTGCTAATGTGACTGGCTCACTCGAGGCGGCGGGGGGGGGGGGGGGTTGTTGGGGGGGGGGAGCTTCGGTGTTTATTTATACAAAGCGTGTACGTCGGATGTGTGCAGGAGTACACGGAGGAGATTGAGCGTCTGCGGAGAGACCTGCAAGCGGCCAGGGACAAAAACGGCATCTTTGTGGCCAAAGACAACTACGAGTGAGTGTGCCACCAAATCCCTCGTCCCCCCTCCACCCCCCCCTAACTCCCCTCCCCCCCCCCCCCCCCACCCCCAGTTGCTTTCCTTTCCTTCTTACTCGTTAATCATCCAAAGTATTGACATCAGTTGTTAAAGGTGAGTCTTAAAGATATCATTTTCAAGAAGTTTTCTATTTTTGCGGGCAAATGATTACGAGATATTTTTTTCCATTTCGAGGCACGTTGCGATATCACCGTCTTTGCTTGTAGCAAGATGCTGGCGACCGATGTACAGCAGAAAGCTTTGATCCGCGACTTTGAGGAGCAGATTGACTTCCTCAAAAACGAAATGATTAAGGTAAAGTGAGTGAAGAAGAAAGGGAGTGACATCAAGATGTTGTTTTAACGTGAAGATAGCTACGAATTGCTTGCGACTCGTTTTTATACTGTATCTGTATGCAGAGAGTACATAATTAAGTTTGTATAATGAGAAAACAATTAAAGGGTTTCAATAATTGGATGAGAGTCGCAGTAGAACACTTCAAAATATTACGGTACGTACTTACAAACGTGTGAGATGTAAGAACATGTATTGGGCTACAAGAACACAGAAGAACACGTATAGCTACAAAAACACGTAAGAACACTTATGGCTACAAGAACACACAAGAACACGTATGGCTACACGAACACATAAGAACACGCATGGCTACAAGAACACATAAGAATAAATATGGCTACAAGAACACAAGTTGACACGTATAGCTACAGGAACACATAGGAACACATATAGATACAAAAACACGTAAGAACACGTTTGGCTGCAAAAACACGTAAGAACACGTGTGGCTACAAGAACACATAAGAACACGTATGGCTACAGGAACACGTATAGCTACAAAAGCGTTTTATGTTTTTAGATCACAGAACTTTTCTCGGACACAAAGCTAGAACTGCAGGAGACGGCCAAGGAGCTGGAGGTGACGTCAAAGACACTGGAGGAAACTCAGGACAGCCTACACGTGACCCGCAAACACTTGCGGAAGACGAAACAGGAACGCGACGAGCAGTCACATATCGTCGGCGAGCAAGTGAAACACGAGAAGCAGCTCTATGCACAAGCATCCGAGGTATACACAAATAAAAAAACAAAAAAATAATAATAAAAACAAAGGCAGTTGTATTGGTAACATATTAGCTGATGTTCTGGGAGGTGAGGAATTGTAAACCTTTTCCGTGATGTGTGCCCTATTCCTATGCCAGCTCACATTAGTTTATGTTCTGTGGTTGGCGGGGAGGGGGGGGGGAGGTGGGGGGGGGGGGGAGGGGTGCTGAACCAAGAGTGTTGGATACATGCGGGGAGGCGGTGCGATCTTGGTACAATATAAACCCGCTTAGGGTCGGTCGTGTCGTTAAAGAAATCGAATAACTAACTGTCGGCGATCTGTCCGCATATTTTGTGCTGACACAAGTCATAAAGGACTTTATATGTTGTCTTTGAACGTCATGATGGAGGTGTACAGCTTTGAACGTCATGATGGGGGTGTACAGCTTTGAACGTCATGATGGGGGTGTACAACTTTGAACGTCATGATGGGGCTGTACAGCTTTGAACGTCATGAAGGGGGTGTACAGCTTTGAACGTCATGATGGGGGTGTACAACTTTGAACGTCATGAGGGGGGTGTACAACTTTGAACATCATAATGGGGCTGTACAGCTTTGAACGTCATGAAGGGGGTGTACAGCTTTGAACATCATAATGGGGGTGTACAGCTTTGAGCGTCATGATGGGGGTGTACAGCTTTGAACATCATAATGGGGGTGTACAGCTTTGAGCGTCATGATGGGGGTGTACAGCTTTGAACATCATAATGGGGGTGTACAGCTTTGAGCGTCATGATGGGGGTGTACAGCTTTGAACGTCATGATGGGGGTGTACAGCTTTGAACGTCATGATGGAGGTGTACAGCTTTGAGCGTCATGATGGGGGTGTACAGCTTTGAACGCCATGAAGGGGTTGTACAGCTGTGAGCGTCGTGTTGGGGATGTACAGCTGTGAGCGTCGTGTTGGGGGTGTACAGCTGTGAGCGTCGTGTTGGGGGTGTACAGCTGTGAGCGTCGTGTTGGGGGTGTACAGCTGTGAGCGTCGTGTTGGGGGTGTACAGCTGTGAGCGTCGTGTTGGGGGTGTACAGCTGTGAGCGTCGTGTTGGGGGTGTACAGCTGTGAGCGTCATGATGGGGGTGTACAGCTGTGAGCGTCGTGTTGGGGGTGTACAGCTGTGAGCGTCGTGTTGGGGGTGTACATCTTTGGACGTCGTGATGGGGTGTACAGCTTTGAATGCCATGATGGGGGTGTACATCTTTGAACGTCATGATGGGGTGTACAACTTTGAACGTCATGATGGAGGTGTACAACTTTGAACGTCATGATGGAGGTGTACATCTTTGAACGTCGTGTTGGGGGTGTACATCTTTGGACGTCGTGATGGGGTGTACAGCTTTGAATGCCATGATGGGGGTGTACATCTTTGAACGTCATGATGGGGTGTACAACTTTGAACGTCATGATGGAGGTGTACAACTTTGAACGTCATGATGGAGGTGTACATCTTTGAACGTCATGATGGGGGTGTACAGCTTTGAACGTCATGATGGAGGTGTACATCTTTGAACGTCATGATGGGGTGAACAACTTTGAACGTCATGAGGGTGGTGTACAACTTTGAACGTCATGATGGGGCTGTACAGCTTTGAACGTCATGAAGGGGGTGTACAGCTTTGAACATCATAATGGGGGTGTACAGCTTTGAGCGTCATGATGGGGGTGTACAGCTTTGAACATCATAATGGGGGTGTACAGCTTTGAGCGTCATGATGGGGGTGTACAGCTTTGAACATCATAATGGGGGTGTACAGCTTTGAGCGTCATGATGGGGGTGTACAGCTTTGAACATCATAATGGGGGTGTACAGCTTTGAGCGTCATGATGGGGGTGTACAGCTTTGAACATCATAATGGGGGTGTACAGCTTTGAACGTCATGATGGGGGTGTACAGCTTTGAACGTCATGATGGAGGTGTACATCTTTGAACGTCATGATGGGGGTGTACAGCTTTGAGCGTCATGATGGGGGTGTACAGCTTTGAACGTCATGATGGGGGTGTACAGCTTTGAACGTCATGATGGAGGTGTACAGCTTTGAGCGTCATGATGGGGGTGTACAGCTTTGAACGCCATGAAGGGGGTATACAGCTGTGAGCGTCGTGTTGGGGGTGTACAGCTGTGAGCGTCGTGTTGGGGGTGTACAGCTGTGAGCGTCGTGTTGGGGGTGTACAGCTGTGAGCGTCGTGTTGGGGGTGTACAGCTGTGAGCGTCGTGTTGGGGGTGTGCAGCTGTGAGCGTCGTGTTGGGAGTGTACAGCTGTGAGCGTCGTGTTGGGGGTGTACAGCTGTGAGCGTCGTGTTGGGGGTGTACAGCTGTGAGCGTCGTGTTGGGGGTGTACAGCTGTGAGCGTCGTGTTGGGGGTGTGCAGCTGTGAGCGTCGTGTTGGGGGTGTACAGCTGTGAGCGTCGTGTTGGGGGTGTACAGCTGTGAGCGTCGTGTTGGGGGTGTACATCTCCAGTGCTTTCGTTTCAGCTGCTTGAGGTTACAAAGGAAGCTACAGGAGATGTCTTTGGTCTTCATGACAAGGTTGACAGGTTAAAAAACACAGAACAAGCTAATGTATCGGCGCAAGAAGCTTTCCGCAAGAAGTTAGTGTACACCTTTGCCGTACTTCATTAATTAAGTGTATTCTGTGTTTGTTTTTTTGTTATAATTCAACCTGCTGAAGTAGTGTAAAAGATATACATTAAAAAATAAAAAGTTATATTTTGTGGGCGGGTGGACTTTGCAAATCTGAGGAAAAGTTCACAGGTTTGCGTTTGTTTCATGTCGAGCTTTTTGCCTTGGTTTTATCCCTGTGATCTGTTGCTTGCTTGCGTCACTCATTGTTTATTTTTGGGGGTTTTAGATTCCGAAACAGCATAGATTCCATGCAAGAAAATCGTGAGGATTTCACCAGGAGCCATTTGGAAGTCAGCAGAATGGTCCAAGATAATCTGGGTGAGTTGTGACGTCAATCACAAAGAAAAAAAAACAAATCTGCGATGTTCTGTCAAAGTTGCGAGTCCACTCGTCATGCCTCGGAAGTGTCAGTCTGAGAATTTTGTAAACGAATGCATTTAATCTTTTCATTTGTGTATGTTGATAAAACTTGACTCAGTTTGAAGTTACGGTTATTTTTTTTTTTAATAGAATTAGAAAAAATATTAGACAATTTTCTAGACATTTGTTGATTCTATAAATACATGTGATTAACCAATTTCGTTGACTCCTTTCGTTGGCAACCAGAACATCCCAAAGTTAATTAATGAATTTACCCTGTTTAAGAAACAAAAATTCCGCCTCAGATTGTTTGCGTGCTACAGCTAGATCAACCGGTTTTTGCTTCTAGGAGTAGCGTTAACTGTGCAATTTTACTTTTGTGAATACTAGGACAGTTTTTGTTTTTATGAGTATTCGTTATTTAGGTGAAGTTTTGGATGAGCGAATGAGCCAGCTAAAAGAGCACTTAGCGCTGCTGGGGACTCTCAGCGAGCAGCTGGATGGCGGTCTCAACGCGCTGCTCAGTGCTGAGAGATCGCACACGACACAGCTGCAAAGTGAGACGGAACAGCTGACTGACAAGCTCAAGAAATACGAAGTGAGTGCGGCTCTTGTGGTCATGGAAGGAGGCAGGGCGTGCAACTTGTCAGTTTCATTCCTTTCGTAACGGCCAAATACGTCACGGAAATGAAGGGCAAGAAAAGTGTTGATAACTTTACAGAAATCTAAGTCGAATGTTTAATTCCTGGTGCGTTGTTAGCCCAGCTTACGTTACACGTAAGCTGGGGTATTCCTATCGGTCTGCGGATGGCGTCCGTTAGTTAGTTAGTTAGTTGTTTATTTAGTAAACTTTGTTTCAAAATACATCTCCTCCTACAATTTTGATCCGATGTCATTTATTTTTGGTGTGAGGCATCCCTAAGGGGTCATGCATACGGCTTTTGCTTTTCTAGTCGATCGGGTGATTTTTGAATTTTTGGCGAATTTTTAAAGAAAAAATTTTAAAATGTATCTCTTCCTACATTTTTGACCCGATGTCATTTATTTTTGGTATGTGGCACCCCTAAAGGCCCGTGCATACGGCTTGTGCTTTTTTAGTCGATCGGACAATTTTTGTATTTTTGGTGAATTTTTTAAGCAAAAATTTCGAAAATAATTCAAAATGCATCTACTCCTACAATTTTGATTCGATGTCATTTATTTTTGGTGTGAGGCATCCCTAAGCGGTCGTGCATACGGCTTGTGCTTTTTTAATCGATCGGGTGATTTTGGAATTTTTGGGGAATTTTTGAAGACAAAATTTTAAAATGTATCTCCTCCTACATTTTTGATCCGATATCATTTTTTTGGGTATGAGGCACCCTAAAGGGTCGTGCATACGGCTTGTGCTTTTTAGTCGATCGGACAAGTTTTGTATTTTTAGGGAGTTTTTGAAAAAAAAAAACTTCAAATGCATTTCCTCCATTTCTTTTTTTTTTTTTTTTTTTTTGTTTATTTTTTGTTTGTTTGTTTGTTTGTTTGTTTGTTTGTTTTGTTTTTTTTGGTTTTATGCATCCCTAAGGGGTTGAAAGAAAGAAACATGCGCACTGGTCCGAAATGCGGACCCTACATCGAGCAAGTTAAGTAAACATGCGCAGTGGTCCGAAAAAAGAACCGCGCATCAACGCAACCCAAAGAAACATGCGCACTGGTCTGAAATGAGAACCACGCATCAACACAAGTTAAATAAACATGGGCAATGGCCGGAATTGCGAATCGCGCATCGACGGAAGATAAATAAGCATGCGAGCTTCTCCAAAATAATCACCGCGCATCAACGCAAGTTAAATAAACATGCGCACTGGTCCGAAAAAAGAGCTACACAACGACGCAACCAATGAAACATGCGCACTGGTCCGAAATGCGAACCGCACATCGAGGCAAGTTAAATAAACATGCGCACTGGTCCGAAATGCGAACCGCAAATCAACGCAAGTTAAATAAGTATGCGCACTGGTCTGAAATGAGAACCACGCATCAACACAAGTTAAATAAACATGGCCAATGGCCGGAATTGCGATGTGAGCATCGACAGAAGACACATAAACATGCGAATTGGTCCAAAATAAGCACCGCGCATCAACGCAAGTTAAATAAACATGCGCACTGGTTCGAAAAAAGAAACACGCATCGACGCAAGTTGAATAGACATACGCAGTGGTCTGAAATGAGAACTGCGCATCAACGCAATTTAAATAAACATGCGCGGTGGTCCGAAGAAAGAACCATGAATCGACGCAAGTTGAATAGACATAACAGTCGGGCATCGACGGGACTTAAATAAACATGCGTTCTGGTCCGAAATGCAAATTGCGTGTCAACGCAAGTTAAATGGACCTGCGCACTGGTCCGAAATGCCAACCTCGCATCAACGCAACCTAAAGAAACAGGTACACTGGACCGAAATGCGAACCGGATATCACCGCAAACTAAATAAATATGCGCACTGGTCCAAATGCGAGCCACGCATCAACACAAGTTAAATAAACATGCGCACTGGTGGAAAATGCGAAGCGCTCATCAACGCAAGCTAAATAAACAAACACACTGGTCAGAAATGGGAACCGAGCTTTAACGCAAGTTAAAAAAACATGCGCACTGGTCCGAAATGCGAACCGCACATCAACACAAGCTAAATAAGCAAGCACACTGGACCAAAATAAACACCGTACATCAACGCAACTTAAATAACATGCGCACTATTCAAAATAAGAACTGCGCATCAACGCAACTTAAATAAACATGCGCACTTTCCCAGAATAAGGACCGCGCATCAACTCAAGTTAAAGAAATATGCCATTGGCCTGAAATAAGAACCGCGCACCGACGCACGTTAAATAAACATGCGCAGTGGTTCAAAATGCGAACCACGCGCCAACTCAAGTTAGAAAAACATTTGCACTGATCCAAAATAAGCACCGCGCATCAACGCAAGTTAAATAAACATGCGCACTGGTCCGAAATTCGAACCGCGCATCAACGCACGTTAAATAAACATGCGAAATGGTCCGAAAAAAGTACTACACAACGACGCAACCAATGAAACATGCGCACTGGTTCGAAATGCGAACCGCACATCGAGGCAAGTTAAATAAACATGCGCACTGGTCCGAAATGCGAACCGCGCATCAACGCAAGTTAAATAAATATGCGCACTGGTCTGAAATGAGAACCACGCATCAACACAAGTTAAATAAACATGCGCAGTGGTCCGAAGAAAGAACCACGCATCGACGCAAGTTGAATAGACATGCGCAGTGGTCTGAAATGAGAACCGCGCATCAACGCAACTTAAATAAACATGCGCAGTGGTCCGAAGAAAGAACCATGAATCGACGCAAGTTGAATAGACATAACAGTCGGGCATCGACGGGACTTAAATAAACATTGAATAGACATAACAGTCTGGCATCGACGGGACTTAAATAAACATGAGTCCTGGTTCGAAATGCAAATCGCGTGTCAACGCGAGTTAAATGAACGTGCGCACTGGTCCGAAATGCGAACCTCGCATCAACGGAACCTAAAGAAAGAGGTACACTGGTCCGAAATGCGAACCGGATATCACCGCAAACTAAATAAATATGCGCACTGGTCCAACACAAGTTAAATAAACATGCGCACTGGTGGAAAATGCGAAGCGCTCATCAACGCAAGCTAAATAAACAAACACACTGGTCAGAAGTGGGAACCGAGCTTTAATGCAAGTTAAAAAAACATGCGCACTGGTCCGAAATGCGAACCGCACATCAACACAAACTAAATAAGCAAGCACACTGGACCAAAATAAGCACCTTGCATCAACGCAACTTAAATATCATGCGCACTATTCAAAATAAGAACTGCGCATCAACGCAACTTAAATAAACAGGTACACTGGTCCGAAATGCGAACCGGATATCAACGCAAATTAAATAAACCTGCACACTGGTCCGACATAAGAACCGCACATCAACACAAGTTAAATAAACATGTGCACTGTTCCAAAATGAGAGCCGCGCATCAACGCAAATTAAATAAATATGCGCACTTGTCTGAATAAGAACCGCGCATCGAGGCAAGTTACATAAATATGCGCACTGGTCCGAAATGCGAGCGTTGTTTGAAGGTATCTATGGCAGAGTATCCAGTCTACCAGAGATACAAAAAATCTGTTTCCCATTTTTCTGGGAAGGAAATCTTTGTATGCGTGTATCGGTCTATGTTCTGGTCCGATGATAAATTAATTTTTGAGCCAGCTCTTTACCGTTTCATCTTTTGAAGCCCAATTTTTTCAGTAAAATTCCCTTGCTCATGCACGCTGGAATTGGTCTTATTGCTTTTCGTAAGCTGGGACTTTGTCCTTGGACAAACTTGTTAGAAAAGTAAAATTGGTCTCTTAAACCCCGAAATACTAAACCTTTTACTTGGTTGACAAAGTACTTTCTGTGCAGGAAGTACTTTTACTTGGTTGACAAAGTATTTTCTGTGCAGGAAACGAGTATAGAACAGGTCGGGCATTTCCAAAGCCATGTGCTGTCATCGCTGTCGGACGTACTGAGGACGACTGTGAGCTGTGTCAGGCAAGATCTGGAGCTCTACCATCAAGACAGCCTAGCAGCGGTGAGCTTATTCTGCTGTCATCACTTCTGGCGTTATGCGCTCTGTCGCTGCTCCGTTCTGGCGTTACGCGCTCTGTCGCTCCTCCGTTCTTGCTTTACGCGCTCTGTCTCTCCTCTGTTCTGGCCTTACGCGCTCTGTCTCTCCTCCAGTCTGGCGCTACGCGCTCTGCTCCTCCTCCGTTGTGGCGTTACGCGCTCTGTCTCTCCTCTGGTCTGGCCTTACGCGCTCTGTCGCTCCTCCATTCTGGCGTCACGCGCTCTGTCGCTCCTCTGATCTGACATTGCGCGTTCTGTCGCTCCTCCGTTCTAGCGTTACGCGCTGTCACTCCTCCGTTCTGGCATTACGCCCTCTGTCGCTCTTCCGTTCCTGCCTTACGCGCTCTGTCTCTCCTCCGTTCTGGCCTTACGCGCTCTGTCGCTCCTCCGTTCTGGCCTTACGCGCTCTGTCGCTTCTCCGTTAACGCCCTCTGTCGCTCTTCCGTTCTGGCCTTACGCGCTCTGTCGCTCCTCCGTTCTGGCCTTACGCGATCTGTCGCTCCTCCGTTCTGGCCTTACGCGCTCTGTCGCTCCTCCGTTCTAGCCTTACGCGCTCTGTCGCTCCTCCATTCTGGCCTTACGCGCTCTTACGCGCTCTGTCGCTCCTCCATTCTGGCCTTACGCGCTCTGTCGCTCCTCCGTTCTGGCCTTACGCGCTCTGTCGCTCCTCCGTTCTGGCCTTACGCGCTCTGTCTCTCCTCCGTTCTGGCCTTACGCGCTCTGTCGCTCCTCCGTTCTGGCCCTACGCGCTCTGTCGCTTCTCCGTTTACGCGCTCTGTCACTCCTCCGGTCTGGCGTTACGCGCTCTGTCGCTCCTCTGGTCCAGCATTGCGCGCTCTGTCTCTCCTCCGTTCTGGCCTTGCGCGCTCTGTCGCTCCTCCGTTCTGGCCTTACGCGCTCTGTCGCTCCTCCGTTCTGGCCCTACGCGCTCTGTCGCTTCTCCGTTTACGCGCTCTGTCACTCCTCCGGTCTGGCGTTACGCGCTCTGTCGCTCCCCTGTTCTGGCCTTACGCGCTCTGTCGCTCCTCCGTTCTGGCCTTACGCGCTCTGTCGCTCCCCTGTTCTGGCCTTACGCGCTCTGTCGTTCCTCCGTTCTGGCCTTACGCGCTCTGTCGCTCCTCCGTTCTGGCGTTACGCGCTGTCTCTCCGGTCTAGCGTTACGCGCTCTGTCTCTCCTCCGTTCTGGCGTTACGCGCTGTCTCCTCCGGTCTAGCGTTACGCCCTGTCACTCCGGTCTGGCGTTATGCACTCTGCTCCTCCTCTGTTCTGGCGTAACGCGCTCTGTCGCTCCTCCGTTCTGGCCTTACGCGCTCTGTCGCTCCCCTGTTCTGGCCTTACGCGCTCTGTCGCTCCTCCGTTCTGGCCTTACGCGCTCTGTCGCTCCTCCTTTCTGGCCTTACGCGCTCTGTCGCTCCATTCTGGCGTTACGCGCTCTGTCGCTCCTCCGTTCTGGCCTTACGCGCTCTGTCGCTCCATTCTGGCGTTACGCGCTCTGTCGCTCCTCCGTTCTGGCCTTACGCGCTCTGTCGCTCCTCCGTTCTGGCCTTACGCGCTCTGTCGCTCCTCCGTTCTGGCCTTACGCGCTCTGTCGCTCCTCCGTTCTGGCCTTACGCGCTCTATCGCTCCTCGGTCTGGCATTACCCCGTCTGTCTCTCCTCCGGTCGAGCACTACGCGCTCTGTCGTTCCTCCGTTCTGGCCTTACGCGCTCTGTCGCTCCTCCGGTCTGGTGGCTCAAAAAATGGCAGTGTACGTGATGGAAACGTAGAACGTTTCTACCCGGCAATATTTGCGCTGCTTCTTGTTAAAGACCTGCTTTGAGAACATGTATTCATTTGACATTATTTTACCCCGGTATGTGTTCCTGTATCGTGCTCTAACTAACAGGCTGAACTCTTATTTTCTGCGTTTTCTGCTGTAACAGTTGGAGGGACTGAAGCAGCATGGTTTACAAATCCAGGCGGACGCCTCAGCCCGCTTGGCTGAATTAGTGGAGTCCAACAGAGCCCATGAGAGACAGCTGAGGGCTCAGTTCAGTGCGCAGTTAGAGTCTGTCAAAGCGAATATCAAGTGCCAGGAAGAGAAGGAAGCCGTAGGTTATAGTGTCTGTCATTACAGAAAAAAAGACGATTCGGCTTTTTATTGAGCAGGACGAGATGTTGGTCTTTGGACGTATTGTTGTTATTTTTTTAATTGGTACGGTTTCTTCAGTTTCTTCGTCTCTGCCTGATATAGGGGCGAGAAAAAGGGGCGGAGTTGGAAATTCAGTAGAAAAAAGGAAACATTAGTGTCTGAGGGAGGTGGTATTTTACCAGGAACTGGATGAGGCTCTGGTGGTGAAGATGCGCTCCATGCTGAGTGACATGAGGCAGGAGAAATGCGGCCTGCGGGCGCAGCATGTCAGCATGGCTGAAACACACACGGAGGAGAACGAGACGGTCAGCAGTGTCCACAGTCAACAGCTACACAGGTAAAGATGGTGCTCAAAAATGGTCAGCAGTGTCCGCAGTCAGCAGCTACACAGGTAAAGATGGTGCTCAAAAATGGTCAGCAGTGTCTGCAGTCAACAGCTACACAGGTAAAGATTGTGCTCAAAAATGGTCAGCAGTGTCTGCAGTCAACAGCTACACAGGTAAAGATGGTGCTCAAAAATGGTCAGCTGTGTCTGCAGTCAACAGCTGCACAGGTAAAGATGGTGCTCAAAAATGGTCAGCAGTCAACAGCTACACAGGTAAAGATGGTGCTCAAATACGGTCAGCAGTGTCCGCAGTCAACAGCTGCACAGGTAAAGATGGTGCTCAAATACGGTCAGCAGTGTCCGCAGTCAACAGCTGCACAGGTAAAGATGGTGCTCAAAAATGGTCAGCAGTGTCCGCAGTCAACAGCTACACAGGTAAAGATGGTGCTCAAATACGGTCAGCAGTGTCCGCAGTCAACAGCTACACATATAATCAGTCTGCTCAAAAATGGTCAGGAGTTTCATCAGTCAAGAGTGACATAAGTAAACATTCTGCTCAAAAATGGTCAGGGGTGTCCGCAGTCAAGAGTGACACATGTAAACTTTCTGCTCAAAAATGGTCAGCAGTGTCCCTAGTCAACAGCTACACAGGTAAAGATTGTGCTCAAAAATGGTCAGCAGTGTCCGCAGTCAACAGCTACACAGGTTAAGATGGTGCTCAAAAATGGTCAGCAGTGTCCGCAGTCAACAGCTACACAGGTAAAGATTGTGCTCAGAAATGGTCAGCAGTGTCCACAGTCAACAGCTGCAAGGGTAAAGATTGTGCTCAAAAATGGTCAGCAGTGTCCGCAGTCAACAGCTACACAGGTAACCACTAAATAGATTTTTTTTTGTGTTCTTAACTACGCTTCCAAACGTTCTTCCCACTGTTGCGCATGCATCAGACGTTTTGTATCTCGTAGAGAAAGTGAATATATATAGATGAGACAAATGGACACAATTGAGCTTGATGTTGCAGTGATCTGGAAGGCTTGCGTGCTGACGTCATCAAAGCCGGTGAGATGGGCGAACGGACGTGCGACGACAACAACGAGCGTCTAAACTGCAGCGTGCAGAAGGTAAACACGCACCTGCGGACGTGAGGGCTTTCCAAAAATATATCTGAACCCTTTTTGTGAAAATATCTGTACCCAATGGAAAAAGGAAAAATAACAGTTCTATATGAATTGAGACTTGGCCTGAGAAAACATCAATCCTTTTTCTACACTTACTAATATAGAAACCGTAATTGGATATGAAGACATTAGCGTGTGGTATCGTTGTGTCTTGTAGATTCAAGAAAAATTAAGCGATATTGAGTCAAAGCAGACTGAACTGAGTACGGAGGTCAGCAGCCATTCGAAATCGTCAGTCGAGGTAAGCGCTGTTGAGGCTCATGGGAAAAGACTATTGCTGTCTCATAGCTCGTGACAGATAAGAATGAGCTGAGGTAATCAACTTAACGAGAGCATCATTAAGACATTTGTGCCTGCTGTTTAGTTGTGAGCCGAGGGACAAAAAAAAAATGGCAAGTTTGATCTTGGTGTGTTGTAAAAGCGCGTTGTGATTCAGCATCGGAGTGGCCCCAGTATAAATCATGTATCGCTGTTTCCAGCCGTTTTGAGGAGGCGATAAGGTCCAGATAAAAATGCGTCAAAATCAGCAAGCTTTGGCTTTTTTGGGTTTTGTTGGCTTGGGCCTGCCACACTGATGGAGTACGTGAGAGTCATGTTTGGTTTTCAGAGCGTTTCCTTATTTTGTGAACAAACGCGGCATTGGTCAATGACAGTTAAATCTACGGCGGAAAATAACTTACAGCAGCGCGTGGCCGCTATAAAGGTAGGTGTTTGACGCTCATTTCTGCAGAATGAAATGTGATAGGTACTCAATGTATTAGGTACCAGATGAAAAGAAAAAAGAAATTAATATATTTTGAAAAAGAGAAAAACTGGAAAATTTAATTGTGGCTACGAGTAGGCGAAGTTTAATTACTGTTTCTATAAATAAACCGTGCAGTTATTCGCATCGTAATATAAGGACATTAGAACTTTTACATGCAACAGCGGTCCCAACGATGCCCACTATGACGTATAAAATGTAATATTTGTTTTTAGGCAAGTTTGGAAAGTCATTCCAGCAACGCCGAGATTCTCTCATCGAAACTGAAATCTGCTGCAGACGACACGCGCGCTCACGTCCAATCAGAACGCTCGTCATTGCTTGAAAATTGTAACCTGTTCTCTGATTGGTCGCAAAGTTTAAGCTCCGCCCTTGAGTCCAGAGACAAAGACGTTGAGGTGTTCCTGACTGAGGACTTGGCGAAGGACATGCCCACGGGTATTGCTTTTCTTCTCTGTAGCTTATGGTAGTGCGTGTGACAAGAATTCTTTTAGGGGGGGGGGGAGAGGGGGTTGTTTGATTTTGGGGCATGGTAATTTTTTTTTAAGTTATTACGGAATGAATATAATACCCTTATATGTTATATTATATATCATAATATATTATAATATTATATTATATTTTTATACAGAGATTAGGAGACGAATATCAGTTTGAATTGCCACCGTTTCGTTTTGAAACTTTACTGGTGAATAACAGGAAACATTCTGTGTAATTATATACCTGCTGGCGTAAGAATGGATGTTTGTTTCGTTCTGTACACCCTTGACCTTTGTCGCAGGGAAGACACCACAACGCCGTGACTTCGTACACCCTCGCGGCCTGCAAATGGCACCCATGCATTCCCGTACTTCATGATTACCACCCCTGGCGTTTATTGCAGGGAAGACACCACAACGCCGTGACTTCGTACACCCTCGCGGCCTGCAAATGGCACCCATGCATTCCCGTACTTCATGATTACCACCCCTGGCGTTTATTGCAGGGAAGACACCACAACGCCGTGACTTCGTACACCCTCACGGCCTGCAAATGGCACCCATGCATTCCCGTACTTCATGATTACCACCCCCTGGCGTTTATTGCAGGGAAGACACCACAACGCCGTGACTTCGTACACCCTCGCGGCCTGCAAATGGCACCCATGCATTCCCGTACTTCATGATTACCACCCCTGGCGTTTATTGCAGGGAAGACACCACAACGCCGTGACTTCGTACACCCTCGCGGCCTGCAAATGGCACCCATGCATTCCCGTACTTCATGATTACCACCCCTGGCGTTTATTGCAGGGAAGACACCACAACGCCGTGACTTCGTACACCCTCGCGGCCTGCAAATGGCACCCATGCATTCCCGTACTTCATGATTACCACCCCTGACGTTTATTGCAGGGAAGACACCACAACGCCGTGACTTCGTACACCCTCGCGGCCTGCAAATGGCACCCATGCATTCCCGTACTTCATGATTACCACCCCTGACGTTTATTGCAGGGAAGACACCACAACGCCGTGACTTCGTACACCCTCGCGGCCTGCAAATGGCACCCATGCATTCCCGTACTTCATGATTACCACCCCTGGCGTTTATTGCAGGGAAGACGCCACAACGCCGTGACTTCGTACACCCTCGCGGCCTGCAAATGGCACCCATGCATTCCCGTACTTCATGATTACCACCCCTGACGTTTATTGCAGGGAAGACGCCACAGCGCCGTGACTTCGTACACCCTCGCGGCTTACAGAAAGCGCCCAGACATTCCGCGCTCCTGGAGCAATTCCGCAAGGACTACGTGATCGATGAGGCGATGAACACTCCCCTCCCAGACTTGTCTTTCACAGAGTCCGAGGTAGTAATGCAGTGTTTTTTTTTGTTTTTTGTTTTTTTTGTTTTTTTTTTATTATTATTATTATTTTATATTTTTTCTGTGTGGGGGTGTGGGGGGGGGGGGGGGGGGGGAGGAGCGAGGGCAGTAAAGTTACAACTGAAAACTATAAAGTCAAGGTTTGTGCATACTGTTTTGGAAGGGTTTTTAGAAGAGGCGTCTTAGTAATTATATTTTTGTTGACAAAATATACATGTCCTCTGATCGTTCGCCTTTTTCTCCCCCGTTTCGCCGTCGTAAGAGATGGCAATGTAGTTAATTTCTGTTGAGTAACAATGTAACATTAATATGTACAATAAAGTATAATTTTTTTTAGTGCCCCCCGCCGCCGCGTAGAACGAAGCGGGGGACCATAGGATTCGGGTCCGTCCGTCTGTCCGTCCGTCCGTTGACACTGTTTTTGTCGGCGCTATATCTCCGTAACCATTGAAGCGATTCAATTGTTCTCATGCACATGCGAAAACTATATAGTGGAGCTGTGCAACAAGGGGTTATTTTGAAAATTTCGCAAAAATTGGGAAAATGGGGAAAACTTTGAAAATTCAACACAATTGACCTATTCAGTGGGTGTTTGTCGGCGCCATACCTCCGTAAGCGGTGAAGCGATTCAATTGTTCTCTTGTACATAGAAAGATGATATATTGGATCTGTGCAACGAGGGATTATTTTTGAGATTTTCATAAAGAAAAATGGGGAAATGGAAAGACCGTTAAAATTTCACCGTATGGATTTGTACAATGGCTGCTTGTCGGCGCTATGTAGCCATAACTGTTCAAGCTCCTCAGTTGTTTTGCACATAAGAAAGAGTAAATAGCAGAGCTGTTAAGAAAACAGGTTATTTGTAATTTTCACAAAAGTATGAAAATTGGAAAACCTAAAAATACCCTATGTACCATTCAAATTAATGTAGCAAGGTTTGTACCAACTCAATAATTTCTGACATAACTAGCTGAAGATATGTTGCTTCCTTCATATATTTATATTGAAATCCTGTGATTGCACGCCTGCGGGAGAACCAAGTGAGTTTTACGGACATTCTTGTTCCTTTTCTGTTAGCGAATATTTGCTCACAATGTTTTCTTTTTTTATTTTCAATGATGGGCTTTATGGTCGCCAGTATAATCTGTTGCCACAGAATGGGGAAGTGCAGACTGGCGGTGATGACCAGACCAGGAGTCTGAGCGGCTCCGTGGACGCCCTCAACACTTCCGGCGACTCGGCCATCAGTACGGCGTCCGCTGTCTCCACCGCCGTCAGCGACAAGGTACGGCTAGCGGCTAGTCAGCTCGCGTACGGCCTTACACTAACATTCCATGTGTTCTCTCAATGAGCGTCCTGGGCAGTCATAAAATATGGAGTATGGACAACTCGCCATAATGCCAACTCACCATAAACCAAGTCGCCATAATTTCCGAAATGCTTACCAACTCGCCATAGGTTCTTGCCAGCTCGCCATAGTTTTCAAATGCCCTTTCGGCTAGCGGCTAGCCAGGTCGCGTAACGTCCTTGGCCTAACATTCCATGTCTTCTCTCAATGAGCGTCCTGGAAAGTCATAAAATGTGACCGAATATTATCACATACATGTAAATGTAGTTGTCTTTAGACGGAGGAGGGAGGGGGGGGGGGGGGGGAGTGAAGGGGCGGGGTGGGTGACTTGGTAAACAATGACGAATTTGCTAGAGGCTGGTTGAACAGTTGTCTGAGGTTGAGCACAAGCCTTCGCTGGTGACCTTTGACCTTTATGTCCGTATCCATTGTGCAGAGTAACAAAGAGAACACGATGCGGCCGCCCATGGGCCGCCCACCCAAATCCGCCAGCCACAGCCGTAGCAACAGCCAGCAGAGCAGCAAGTCGGTCCGGCGCGACCGCAGCAACAGCGCGACGCGGAGCGGCGCGGGTGAGAACAGCACGCCCAAGAAAGCCGCCACCCTCAAGGTCACCAAGGACGCGGCCAAGAAACACACTCCGACTGCGAACGCCAAGACGAAGCTTCCGTTACGCTCCAGCAACACTCCGACGACGTCGTGATTCGACACACTACTTTCCAGGCTACTGTCTTCTCGTTTTGGCGTAGTAATTTAACGTTGAAGATGTTTCAGGATACAGTAAACAAATTGTTGGGTTACTGAAGTATTGTACTCGCTGTTGATAATACGTGTCGCTAAGTCCAAGCATCCTTTAGGCCCATTCCACAAACCACACATTATTTATAAACTTTATGGCGATATTTAACCCTTTCCCGATTCCTCTGTATTACATTATTGCAATGTGTATCGTTCTCCATATATTCAGGTGAAATCAAGCTACAAAAATAAAGGGCTGAATCGAGGGTATTTATTTTACATCTCATTGCTGGAATTCTCACACATTTGGATGTCGTGGAAAGTGTTCATATTTTTTCTTCCGTTTCTGTGTGGCTCTAGTTTTATTTATAGTTGTGTAGAATGTAGCCTCGTGACTTTTAAATCCATTAGGATTCGATTGAGCTATACAGCCCAGCCATTGTCTAATTGATCACTTTTGTTTACTGTAAATAAAAAAATAAGTAAAAGAGTTAACGATGTGATTTTTGTTTGCGGATTGCGTATTCAAATCTAGTTTCTTTTTTTTTTTTCTTTTTTTATGAGAAGTACTTGTTGTTATTAATAGCTTGTAGCTGAGTGACAGGGATGCCCGCTGTTGATCCGTGTGCAGAGAGAATCATTGGCTTTTGATGCACCAAACTACAGCTGCTCTTTAGAACCGGGCGTATTTTGCATTTTACAGCAATTATCTATTTTTAGTCCACCCACAATGCATTTACACAAACGTTTTGTAGATACCGCTTCCATTTTAATTGGTATTTGGTTTAATTTTAGACAGACAGCACACACTGTATATATATAGGATTTAGCTAGAGGCCACAGTGGATTTTAAAAACAAAATGTCAGTTCACGGAGGAGTGTGCGTGTGGCCCGTGCGTGATATTACCTGTGACTGAGAGGGTGCCCGGTCCTGACAGGGGTGGGTGGTGGTTGTTACAAGCTTCCCCCCCCCCCCCCCCCACGAACAGACTCTGGTGTATGGTTTGCCATTCTGCTTTGTGTCCCAGTTTACCTTAAACCTAGTAGATCGCCGCGTTTGTAATTTCTACACGTAAATATGAGTAGAATTCGGAAATCCTATCGGGTATATAATAGTATACAGTGGTGCGCGTAATAACTCGTAGGCCGTAGCATCGATAAATCGCTTGTATTGTGTACTTAATACGTTATTTTGTGTACTTGGTACTTGAATCTACTTCCGGTGCACAAGGTGAGCAGCTGCGCTTTGCTTCCTGACCGTTTTAGAAATGTGTATCGAGGTTTGGAGGTGCACTGGCATGGTTCATCAGAGACGTGCGGTATTAAGGATGTCCGTGATTGGGTGAGGAAGGACCCCGGTTTTCGTTCGGATTCCAGTGCCACTTCCCTGCACTGTAGACGTTCTATATCGTTCCTTACACTTGTTTATTTCCCACAGGGGGGGGGGGGGGGGGGGGATATACCCGATCGACCGCGTGTCGGTCGGGCTGTCATCAAGAGCTTCTTAACACGATAACTTAAAAACTCCTGCAAGGATTTTAATGAAACTTGGTATGTAGCTTCTATGGGAACAAACACACAGATCGGTATTGTAAATGGACCAGGTTCGTCCAAGGAAAATGGACCAGCTGGATTTGGAAAATTTCAGCTCTTGATTGACTATTGATGGCCGTGTTTAGCTGATTGGGGGGGGGGGGGGGCTGTGGGGAATATGTGGGCTATGCACACTGCTCTAGTTTAAATTATCCTTTCAAAGACTGGTTCAGAATAATTCCTTTGTTTTTTTTTTAATTGACTTATTAGCAGACAATTTTAATAGTAAACAATTAGAAAAACAATTCTCAAGCAATGACATTTCTCGGGGGGGGGGGGGGGAGGGGGGGAGACGGGGGGCGGTTAGAAATTGAAGAGTGTGTAACAGTGAAAAAGAAGCAATGCAGAGGCACCGATAATAACAAATAAAATGGCGTTCACAATTGGTATGAAGGTAGGCTTCTGACTCTCGGCCCCTTATGTCTGAGAAATGTAACAAATTTACGTCTTGCGATCTTAAAGAAACAAAATCTCCAGAGTTAAAAAAAAAGAAACGTTTCCAAAAAAAAAAAAAAAAAAAAAAAACATCTCGCATTTGCCGTTGCTTTCAGTGGCGTACAGTTCTTAAGTTATCAGTTGTATTTGATATCGCTGTATGTTTGTTTATATTATGAGGGATATGCTTGAAATAAAAACTGTGTAATCGAACCAACCCGTGTGTATTTCTAGTTGTACAATAATTCGATGAAAGTACAAATTCCTGGGACACAGGTTATTGTCCGTTTCCGCGGGACTTTTATGCCATTCTCTCGCGGATCTATTCTGACCTTGACCTTGTGCCTCACAGAGCTTAGTAAACGAGGCTGGGCATTTCAGATTACAAGGTAAACAAGTACGCTGTTGTGCAAAACCCTCCTGTTATTCGCACCATACATAATGTGTTCACACTCGGTCCCTGTGTCCCACTTTCCTAGCCGGACGGAACAGGCTAGCACAAAGCAGTTCTAGACAAAACATCCGGGTTCCTTCTTGAGGTAAACCATCGACAGATTTACATCTTATTTTTAAAAAAAAATAAACGTCACCCAATAGAATTTTGCAGTCACTGCTACATTTGTGAACGGTGTCACACTGCAGTCAAATGTCCATAAACCGACGTTGGAACTTTTACGAAAAGTTGTGTACCCTTTCCTGGGAAAACCTGTAAAAGCGTAATTCGGGGCGTTTATTTGTTGCCGAGTGTAGGCCAATGCGACCCGCCCACTCTCTGTCCTCGAAGCAAAATGACAAGGCCATTTCTGTGTGCACATCTAGCCATAACTCAGCCAAATCATTGGCCTCAAAGATGTGGTCCGTTGATCCGTGAACAAGTGAAATTATGAATGGCGGGATTCATAACAGACTCAGTGTCTACAAACTGGGTGGTTACTTTCCTTTTTCAACCGCCATTACTATTTTCAGTGGAAATATAAACGAACCGAAGAAAACAAATTTCCTTTTTGATCAAACAAACAAGGCAATTTAATTCTCAAAATTAAATGTCTTGATACCAATTTCGGTTCAATGTCGCTCTCCCAAATGTCATAGATTCGTACCATGTGTTGGAATTTCCGTAGCACTTTAACCCTACTTCTCCAATTCTCTCTCCCGCCCCCACCCCCCCCCCCCCCACCCCAGCCCTGCTGAATCGCAACCTTGTTTCAGTTAAAAGCTTCTAACTGCTTTATTTCTGTGATTATTTTTTTTTACCTCCCACAATTTCATAAAACTGTTCTTGCTCTTTTGTTACCACTTGATTTTATTTTATCACTGACGTTCTTGGAATCTAGGTTTTCTAAACAATGGCATTTCTATTTATAGATACATCATAGGCACTTTTCATAAATAACGCGGCACCTCAGGTAGGGCAGGAAGTGCAGTTTGGACCATTAAAAATACTTTAGAAGAATTCCACACTTGAAAGAGTGACGTGGATTGTTTCAAGTGTAAAGGCTTGACAACGCCGATGTTCTTTGGGATGGCCGGGGTAGCAGGACATTGTGGTCTAAAATCTCTTCCGTCTGTCGTTTTTGATGCTGTTAAAAACCAGGTAAAAACAATGAATTTGATACAGGTATGCGTCCTTCGCTGCAATGTTTGTAGATCACTGGCACTGAAGTGCATTTAATTGTGTATTGTTCTCTTAAGGTAGTCCCCGCTATTGTAGTGTTAGTTATCAAGGAAAAAATACCTTGTCCCGTATCCGTAAAACATGGCTAACATGCAAAAAAACATAAAAATCTATACAGAATGTAATTTCTTTTGGGAGCACTTTTGTCAGCCGTTGATGCAAAGAATGAAGAAGGCTGTTCCAATAACTCGCCCCACAACGGTCATATTCTTTATCTACTAAATATCCAGACGTTGATCCAACGTCATTTTGAGGTCGCGACGTCGACTCGACCAACTTGCAACAGCAGATCATAAATATCATCTACTCAACGGTGTAGGTTGGTGACGACTTGAAACAAAGTTCAATCGTCTAATCGACGTCTTTGACTGAACGCTGAATAGACGTTTTAGTCGTTGGTTTTTGGTCTGACCAAACACCCAATTTCTTCGACATCTAATTTTAGTTGATGCAACTTGAATAGACTTCGGAAAAGCGAATTTGTGCAGAAGCTATTACAGGTTGGTTCAAAAAGAGGCCAAAATAATGGCGTAAAATATGAAAATGCTAGTTATGCACAACCTTATGAGTGTCACTGTCCAGAAGGTGATTCTAAATCACTTTCCCAAACGTCTGTACCACGTTGAATAATCGACGTATACGTTCCAACGTTGGGAAAGAGACGTTGTTTGGACTTTCATAATCAGCCAAACATCCGATTTTTATCCTAAAATATGGTTGCAAAGTCTATCCATCGTTGAAACGTCGCATTTCTTACTGGATCACGTCACATACTATTCAGTATCAGTTTGAACCCAACAACCGAAAGCTTTGTTCATGGTAGTAGGGAGAAACAAAAAAATTCCGTGTTTTAGTTAGAGATAAAAGAATGAACTCTTCCGGCTGAAAAAAAGTACTTTTTGATGAGGAGACTAAAATAGCAATCTTGTTGAACCGCAGACCTAATGAGCTGTAACTGTTTAAAGTTAGACAAGGACCAGTTTTTGGAAAGCATCAACTGTTTGTTTGTTTGTTTTTTTTTTTTTTTTTGTGTTTTTTTTTACATTTCACATAACAAACATTAACTGGTGTATTTTAGATGTACAACGACGCTACACTTCAAGGGTATCTGACAGTCGGCAGACTAGATTCACCTCACCAAGTCTGGTTTTGCTTCATTCACATCTTGATTCTTCATTCAGATCTTAAACTATCCTTGAGTCACACAGTTCAGCTTTAATTTACTAGTTGTTTTAAGAGTCTAAACAACATTTTCAAGCATTCCGCGTTAATGCGTGCCACCTCAGACTATCAAACATCGGTATTAGAGCAAACTATAACATTTATAATTTCGTGGTCTAGTGAATAAGCAATACGGAGACATAAACGCCCTAACTTCCCCGGATCTATCTGTTGTGTATAAGCATAAAGCGTATAGATATTTTAAAAAGTAGTCCCTCGCTTTTATGAGTACTATTTTCGCGAAATCCCCAGTGGCTCTGAGGAGTGAAAAGGTGTTATATACAACCGACCGAACGGCCGTAGAGGTTGGCTGTTGGACAACAACGTGCTGTATCTCGTATAAATCCATGCGTGTCCAAAAAAAGTGGAGAAAGTGAGTAACTATAAGATCAGACTCGGTCCGCTCGGAGTGCGCATTTAGTTAAAAACAAGGTGGTCCATGGACCATGAACCAGCTTACGAGTGCTGATGGCAAGATTTATGACATGTAAGTGTAACCTATAACCCAAATTTCAAGACAGAAAGGTTTTCATCAGTCAAGATATTAGTGGAAAAATGGTTTATCGTCAATATATCTGCCAATTTTTGGCGAATCGCCAAAAAAAGTAATAGCCATGTGTGTCGGCCAATTTTGTTCCAATCACCAAACAAAAAAAAAGTAATAGACAGATGGACATATACACCACCACCTTCCATCAAAATTTTAGGACGTTTCCATTTAAATCCTAGGAGGAGATGCGTTTTCATGAAAATTGTTTTCGGCTAATATTTCAACCAATTTTAGGTGAATTACGAAAAAAAACGTAATAGCCAGGTTGGTACCAAAGTCTGTCACCTTTATTCAGAATGTCAAGAGAATAAAGCCAGATACCTAGAGCCATCTGCGTATTCAATGCTGTTTGTGGCGAATCACCAAAAAAGTTATAGCCAGATAGGTGTAATTTCCGCTTCCAAAATTCAAAATTTTAAGACGGTAACATTATATTCCTAGCTCTGGTAACGATTTTAGTAAGAATTGTTTTTTTTTTTGCGAATATTTCCGCCTTTTTTCGAATCAAGCCAATAACCAGGTAAGTACCAATGACCACTATCTTTCAGCAAAATTTCAAGATAGTAAGGTTGCTGTGGAGTGAGTTAAAATTTGACTGAATTTTTTTCGTTTTTTTTTTTTTTTTTTTTTTTTGGTCAATATTTCCGCCAATTCTTGGTTCCGTCACGCAATTATCCTGCTTCCTATACGTAAAGTTTCAAGACAGTAAGGCTGTTTTTATGGAGTTGGTTAAGATTTTAGAAGAAAAAAAAACATTTTATCGCCAATATTTCTAACAGTTTTGGCAAATAGCCAAAAATAAAATAACAGCTAGGTGGACACTTATGTGCACTTTTCCATTGAAACCATGGGAGAATATACGTTTTAATTGTTTTGACCAATATCTCCGCCAATTTTTTGCGAATTATAAAAAAGTAACAGCCAGGTAAAAAATAATATGTGCCACTCTTACGTAAAATTACAAGGCAGTCAGGTTATTTCCCTTGCGTTAGTTGATATTTTTCCTAAAAAATGCTTTTTCGCCAATATTTCGTCCAATTTTTAGCGAATCACAAAGAAGAAAGACAAAGAGAGAGAGAGAGAGAGAGAGAGAGAGAGAGAGAGAGAATAGCAATGTAGGTACGAATATCCGCTTCCCTAATTCAAAATTTAAGAAGGTAAGATATATAACTGGCATTAGTTATGATTTTAGTAAGAAACTGTTTTTAGCCAATATTTCCTCTAACTTTTCCGAATTACGAAAAACAGTAATAGCCATGTAAGAACCAATGATGGTTATCTTTATCTTTAAATTGGAAGACAGCAATAGCCAGTTAGGTAGTAGTCTACTACTGTTCCTTAAAGTTACAACGCAATGAGGCTATTTTATTTGAAGTTATTTAAGATTTTACTGAAATTGTTTGGTTTTTCGCCAAAATTTTAGCCAATTTTTTTTTTGCCTAATCACCAAAAAAGTAATAGCAAGTATACTGCCTGCGAACTTTGCTCAAAATTTCAAGACAATAAGACTATTTTCCTGAAAATATTTTAGCTTTTCGTCAAAATATTCGCTAATTTTTAATCACTCACCCAATATTGTAACAGCCAGCTAGATAGCAAGACCAGCTACGTTTTCTTTAAAATTCAAGCCGGTAAGACTATTTTCCTGGAGTTTCTTAAGATTTTGCTGGGTTTTTTGTTTGTTTTTCGCCAAAATTTTTGTAAATTTTTTACCAGCCCCCAAAAATTTTTACAAAGAAAGAGGAAGGAGGGCTTGCTACCTTTGATTAGAATTTAAAGACAGTCAGACTATTTTACTGGGCTCATCAAGATTTTTTTAGTTTCTAGGCAAAATTTTCGCCAATTTGTTGGCAAATCACCAACAGATACTATTTTCCTGAAGGTTTTCGCCAAAATGTCTGCCAGTTTTTGGCCAGTCACTTAAAACAAATAATAGCCAGATAGGTCAGGTAGGTTATAAAGCCTGCTACCTTTCCTAAAACTTCAATACAGTAGGACTATCTTTTTGGAGTTACTTAAGATCTAACAAAAAACAATTACGGTTTTCTGCAATATTTCCGCCAATTTTTGGCAAATCGCCAAAACAAGTATCAGATAGGTTGAAACCTGTGCACCCTACCTTCCACCAAAATTGTAGAATGCTTCCTTGAACACCCTGGGAAATACGTTTACAGAAAGGTGGTTTTTGGCCAATATTTCCGCTAATTTTTGGTGAATTGCAAAAAAAACTAATACCACGAAGGTAATAATGTGTGCTAGTGTTACTTAAAATTACAAGACAATAGGCTTTTTTGGAATTCGCTAAGATTTTACTGATTTTTTTTGCGTTTTTCGCCAAAATTTTCTCCAATTTTTGGTCAATTACCAAACATTAATGAACAGGTAGGTAGCAACGCTTGGTACCTTCATCTAAAATTTTAAGACAGATTATTTTCCAGCAGTTAGTTAAGATTTACTGAACAGTCTTTGGTTTTTAGTCAAAATTTTCATCAATTTTTTGGCCAATCACCTAAAAAAAGACAATTGGGGATTACATGTCCACGCCGAGCAGTACTGTGTCTTAAGTTTTGTAATTCAGTGAAACCTTACCGATACAGAGATAATTTTTTTCTGTCCTGATCAAATAACCCAGCAAGACTCAGGGTGGCAAAAAATAATTTACCTAATTTCAGAGAGCTGTGCTTTTGGACATTATTGGTCGCTCAAACTAAAAGCAAAAAGTTAGAAATCTGCAATATCAATTCTTTTACCGTGTGAAGTTTTCAATGTATGATACTTAGGAAAGTTAACAATCGTGGATTGTATAGCCCGCCTCGAGCAGTTAGTTCGAAAGTTGAATATCTGCGTCAAGTGAAATCGTATGGGGATTGAAAATCCCCATAGTATTTAGTACATAGTATTGAAACTCCGGTTTGGTATTAAAGTTGTTTAAAAAGGCACACTTTAGAAAGGAAGTGACATGATTACACAATGGTTGAAATATCTAACAGTATAGCAAAGCAATTTTGAAAAAAATGAGAGCCGTTTCATATCCGTATAGGCAGGCAATGGTGATTGTTGTAATACAGAGGAAAAGAGGCGGCAAATCTCACAGGAATTGAGCTGAACATTAGACCATGAAGACCTCCATGTCAGCACTAAATCAAATCAAGTTCGAAATATACGGTACTGATGTTCTATTTTAATATTAAAGTTAAGTTCGTTGAAGCATACTTTAGAAAAGTGCTGAAATAACTAAATAAAGAAGCTGAAATGGTTAAACAATGATTTAAATATCTAAGACCGTAGGGAAGAAATTGGAATGTAGTTTGAGTACCTGTTCATATCCACATAAACAGGCAATGGGGATCGGGGTAATACAGAAGTAAAGAGGCGATACATTTCACTGGAACTGAGCTGAATATCAAATCAAGAAGACCCCCATGGCTATGAATTAGTCCAAAGCCCGCCTGGTCGAAGTTGCGAGTTTTTATTTTCATTCTCTCGAGTTTGCTTTCCTTGAGAAAGGTTCATATTTAAGTCTCCACAGATTACAGTTGGGAAAGAGTGGCATGGTGCGACGTTAAGAAAAACATGTTTGGTCGATCAAACTGAAACCAAGACATTAGAATCTACAATCTATATATTCTTTAACTGTGTGAAGTTTCACCAAGGAAAGTTAACGAAGTGACCCGGACAAAACACCTCACGCGGACTGAGAAGAAGAAAAAATTATCTACGTCCAGAGGACCATAATTCTAGCAATTTGTGGTCGATCAAACAGAAACCAAGACTTACAAATCTACAATATATATTCTTTTACTGTGTGAAGTTTCAAAGCTGTGCAGCTGGGGAAAACTAACAAGGTGACTCTGACAAAACACCCCACACGGACTGAGAAGAAGAAAAAAATTACCTATATTCAGAGGGCTATAATTCTAGCAGTTTTTGGTCCATGAAACTGAAACGAAGACGTTGCAAATCTGCAAGATATCTTCTTTCACTGCGTGAAGTGATGCTTTGAAACCAAGGCAAGTTAACAAAGTGGCCCGGACAAAAGGGGACGCATAGGGTTGCGGACGGACGGACGAATAGACGGACGGACAGAAGGACACGAGGCGTTTCTATATCTAAAAAAAAAACAAATAGCCAGATGGGTAGTTACGCTGGCTACTCTTACTTATAACTTCAGTAAGACTATTGTTTTGGATATCGTCAGTGAGACTATTTTTTTGGAAATCGTCAAGATTTTGCTGAAATATTTTTGGTTATTTTGTCAAAATTTTCGCCAGTGTTTTTACCATTTACCATAAAAGGTAACAGAAAGGTAGATAGCAGCGCTTGCTACCCTTACCTAAAATTTCAACGCAATAATACTATTCTCCAGGAGTTATTTAAGATTTTACTGAAAATGTTTTGGTTTTTCGCCAAAATGTGCAATTTTTGATCAATCACCAAAACATTAATAGACAGGTATGTAGTAACGCCTGCTACCTTCATGTAAAACTTCATGACAGTCAGATCATCTTTAAGCGATTAGTTGAGATTTTACTGAAAAGTTTTTAGCCAAAATTTTTGGCCAATCACAAAAAAGTAACAGCAAGCTGGGGAGTAATGCTTCTACCTTTACTTAAAATTTCAAGACAATAATACTATTTTCCTGGAGGTGCTTAACATTTTACTGACATTTTTTTCGTTTTTTTTTACCAATATTTTCGTCAATTTACTGCCAACCACCAAAAAAGTAATAGCCAGGTGAGTGGAAGTGCTTGCCACTCTCACTTACAATTGCAAGATAATAAGACTATTTTCTTGGAGATCATAAAGATTTTACGGATTTTTGGGAGTTTTCACCATAATTTCGCCATATTTTTGGCCAATTAACAAAACAAGTAACGGCAAACTAGACAGTAAGGCTTGTTATCTTTACTTAAAATTTCAAAAGAATAATACTATTGTCCTGGAGCTATTTAAGATTTTTCTAAACAGTTTTTGGTTTTACTGTTACTTAATATTACATAGCAATGAGACTATTTTCCTGGAATTCGCTAAGATTTTACTAAAAAGTTGTTGGCTTTCCCCCAAAATGTACGTCAATCACCAAAAAGTAACAGGCAGTTAGGTAGTATTGCTTGCTATCGTTGCTTAAAATTTCAAGACAGTAGAGCTACTTTCCTGGAGTTCGTTGAGATTTTAAGGATTGTTTAGCAAAAATTTTCTCCAATTATTTGCCAATCACCTAAAAAAGTAATAACCACGTAGCTAGTAACGCTTTCAACTCTCACTTACAATTTCAAGACAGAAAGACTAAGAGATCGTCAAGATTTTACTGGAAATTATTTGGTTTTTCGCCAACATTTTCGCCAATATTTGGCCAATTACCAATAAAACCAAGAGCCAGGAACATAGTAATACTTATTACCTTTACTTAAAACTTCAAGAAAGTAAAACCATTTTGTTGGAGTTATTTAAGATTTTATTGATTTTTGCCAATTTTTGGCCAATCACCATAAAAGTGAAGTCAGATAGTAACGCTTACTTCTCTTAATTACAATTTCAAGACAGTAATACTATTGTCTTAAGTTCATTACGATTTTACTGATTTTTTTGTGTTTTTCGCAAAAAGTTTTGCCACTAAAAGTTAAAGACACGCATGGTAACCAGTTGGTACGGGAGTTGCCCACCCTCCCCCCCCCCCCCCCCCCTCAAATCGGGCACAAATCATGCAAATGAAGTTGGTAATAAAACAGATAAACTTTGATTTTGTATCGCTTAATAGTTGAATTAGAGATGGCAAAAGTTTATTTTTGAGATCAAAAAATCAGTTTTACAAACTTAAAAAATCTTAAGGGAGACACATATTTATATATATTTTGGAGATGAAAACTTAAATTAAATACATCAATGATAACAACACAATTTTTGAGCTAAAGAATCGATTCCTTTTTGCACAGTAAAAATTAAAAGAAAGATTCTTTTTACAAGGATCAGTTATTATTTTATTCACAAATGTATACTTCTGAATTTTTTATTAAAAAATACTCTGATATTTTGATATCAAAAATTATTTTTAAGATCAAAAATGATTCGCAGATTTCAAATTATAAATTTAAGAAGTCTCATTCTGAAATAATAATATCTGTATGGAATGTCGTTTTAACATTTAATGCTTATTTTTTATTTCAAAATATATATTTAAAATATCAATAAATCAATGTAGATCTCATTAATTTATATTTTGTTATCAATAATTGAATTTTAGATGGCAAAAATATATTTTTGAGATCAAAAAATCAATTTTACAAACTTAAAAAATCTTAAGGCAGACACACATTTACATAAAATATAACGAATCGTCAATTAAATTTTGGAGATGAAAATTTGAATTATTGAGATCAATAATAAGAACACAATTTTTGATCTCAAGCATTGCTTCTTTTTTGTACAGTAAAAAGTTAAAATAAAGATTCTGTGCACAAGGATAGTCATTATTTATTTACAGATGTGTGTTTCTGAATTTTTTATTTAAAAAATCAAAAATTGATTTCTTGATATCAAGAATTAATTTTTGATCTCAAAAAAATCCATGTTTTGATATCAAGAATTAATTTTTGCTATCTGTAATTGTATTTTTGATATCTCTAAATGCATTCCTGATCTCAAAAAATAATTTATGAGATCAATAAATATTTGGAGATATCAAGAAATATTTATTGATATCAAAAATGATTTAATGATATCTAAAATTGATTTTTTGAGATCAAAAATTCAATTCTTGATAGCAAAAATGATATTTTTGAGAGCAAAATATCAATTTTGAGCTCAGTAATTCATTTTCCTTTTATTGATATCAAGAATTTATTTCAGATATCATTATTTCAGAATGAGACTTTTTTAATTTGTATTTTAAAATCTGGAAAGGATTTTTTGATCTCAAAAATTTATTTTTGATATCAAAATATCAGTCTATTTAAAAAAAATTCAGAAACACACATCTGAAAATCAATAATTACTGGTTCTTGTACATAGAATCTTTCTTTAAATTTTTACTGTACAAAAATGAATCAATTCTTGAGATCCAAAAGTGTGTTCTTATTATTGATCTCAACAATTCAAGTTTTCAGCTCCAAAATTTAAATGACGATTCGTTAAATTTTATGTAAATGTTGTCTCCCTTAAGATTTTTTAAGTTTGTAAATTTGATTTTTTTCATCTCAAAAATAAATTTTCGCCATCTAAAATTCAATCGTTGATAGCAAAATATAAAATATCGAGATCTACATTGATTTCTTGATATCTTTAATTATATTTTGATATCAAAAATAAGCATTAAATGTTAAAACGGCATTCCATACAAAAATTAATTCTTGATATCAAAAAATCAATTTTTCAGATCAAAAATTAATTCTTTATATTAACGATCCCCTAATAAATATGAAAATGGCATTCCATAGATAAAAATAGTTGCCGGGACTCTGTTTAAAAATATTTCATTCAGGGCTGTCATGTACCGGGCCGTTATACCCCGGGCCCCTCTGACTGGGGCCCTGAAGTCTAAGGTCGTTATGTCCTGGGTCCCTTCCGTCCCGGAATCGGTCATAAGAGAATCATTTCCTGCGGTGAGATGGACAGAAATTCCGTCCATAAAAGAAGAATGCTCAAAACTGTCACTCAACTCCCTCAAATTATGTTCTTGTAAAAATCCTAGATCCGCCAAAGCAAGAATCAAATAATAAGATGAAAGTGATCCAACATGGAATGAATCAACTTGTCCATCTCTCACCGGAAACTCAGATGTTGAAATCAGACAAGACTGAGAGTTTGGGCAACACAGTTTTACTTTTGTTAACTTTGTCGAAAAAAGTGACCAAATCATGGCAAGCCTTTGAGCACGATATAATGCCGATAATTTTGTTTTAAAATAATAACTTTTGTAAAAACCGCTGCTAGCGATTTTTTATTATTCTCTTAGAAATGTATTGTGTCATGTTTTTCCATTGTTTTTACCTATTGTTAGTTTAAACTTAACTCCAGATGCGTGGATTTCAATGGATTTAAATATTGTGTGATTAAAAGGGCTGCTGTTTGCAAAGGGAAATCCTTGATGTATTGTAATATGAGGGCTGTATCAGTCGGGTAAACATTCCCATTGTCCTCCTTATCAGATGGAGTCTCCACTTTTCCCGGCTTTTCCCCTTTGATCGAGCTCCCCCATAGAATTTCATGGATGTGAGCCAGCGGGTGTATATCTCGTTATTGCGTAAGATCACCCCCTTTGAACCCTTGTGAACTTGTCGTCCGGGCCAAGATAAGCAGTGCCGTTCATTTATTGGGTAATAAGGATGCCCCAATGGAAACGGTAATTCTTGGGTCAGCACTGCTCCCTCTTCTCCCCTCCCCCACACGGAGGTCTCCACTAGGATTTCAACCAATTAGGACCCGGGATTAGGGTCGGTCGAGGACCCGCCCTCAGTGATTGAATCTCACGTTAAAAAACTGAGTGAATCTGGTAACTTGTTCAGTGATCGAAGAAAAATTCAAGTGAGTTTAAGATATTAAACGGACAAAGGTCCTGGTCCTAAATGTGGACAAAAAATAAAAAACACAACCGAAACTGTGAAATTGTGAAATCGTTAGTAATAGAACGGGATAAAAATCTTAGAAAGTTATTCGGAGGAGCCCAATAGTTTTTGGTAAGAATTCACTCGTATCGTAATAATTTGTCATAAATATGTGGGTTTGCGCTGTAAATAATTACTTACCTCGTTCTCCAGATATAGAAGTGTGTTTGTTTAAGACAGTATTTCGTGGTAATTTATTGTGTTATTTCTCGTAAAAGTATGCCATTTTTCGTAAGACGTGCGCACTTTCCAGAGTTTTCTCTCGAAATGACAGCAGTTTGTTTATCAAAATACTGGGTTTCGAATCAGTAATCGAGTATCGACTTGTGTCCTAAATGGGATTTATTTAGGCATGTAATTTGGGTTTAACACCTGTGTTCAATGTGTTGTTTCAGTTACCGTTTTGTACCGTTTTTGTACCGTTTGTCAGCACGGAGAGTTAGCGTTTGGACCGCTGATGCACCATTTGTCCTCTGGGGTGCGCGGACGTTAACTTGGATAGAAACGTGAATAAACGCGTCAACAAAGCTTTTGTGTTTCGCTCCTCGACTTTCTAATAGTAACAAAAACTATTCAACGTCATGGCTGAGGGTGACCGAGCTGACGTAGTGAACGCTAAGAGGGAGCGCGGTCGCCTCTTTGATGAGTTCTCAAAATCACTCAGGATTTTGAGACAGGATATCCTCACTCCCGAGCATCGGGAAACAGTGCAGATCGAACTCGGCAAATTGCGTGACGCGTTCGCCGCCTTCGAATCGAGTCATCTGCAGTGCCTGGATCTGATCGTGAGTGATCCAGAGACGACGACGTCATTCGAGGCACAATACGGCAGCGCCGTCAAAGCGTTTAAAGAATGTACAGAACGCACCGAGGACTGGCTTCGACGTCAGGAAAAGGACGACAGAGACTCAGTTAGCGGCCGCTCCAGTGCTTCCGCAACGCGACAACGCAGGATCGCAGAGCGGAAGAAGCAACGCATGATAGAGCAGCATCGAATCGAACGTGAGCGCTTGGAACTAGATCTGAAGCACCGCCAACAAAGACTCGACATGGAGGCGGAAATTGACGACATTGAGGAGACAGAAAGTCTCTGGGACGCTAATGAGGCAACGGAGAAAGTGAGCATCCAGCCAGCGATTGCGTCAAGGAACCAGCTTCCCTCGTTCGATAACGTGGTTACGGAGAGGCCGTCGTTACCCGAGGAAGCACCACAACGGGCGACTGACGCCCCCCTCCGTCCTCAGAGTCCTCCCTCCGCTCCTACGCCTACAGGTCAAGCGGAGACACGCTACGTACCGCCGCCAAGTGTGACTGCGAAAACGTACGTTGACGCAAGAGACAGTGCATCTCAGAGCTCCGACGACGCATTCTCCCGCTTAGCAAATGCCCTCCAGGAGAGTTTTAGTCTGCCAAAGCCCGAGATACTTACGTTCAGTGGAGACGTTATGGATTACTCTAAATTCATTAGGAACTTTGAAACGTCAGTGGAGGCTCGGGTTCCGGATGACAGGGCAAGATTAAGTTACTTGATACAGTACTGCAACGGTGAGGCGAAAAGGGCGATCGAAGTCTGTGTTCTGCCGGATCCTAGCCAAGGATACAGAAAGGCTAGAGAGATCCTCCTCTCACGCTATGGACGACCGTATCAAATAGCCAGAGCCTACGTCGACAGACTCACACAGGGATCGCAAATCAGACCTAATGACGTCAAGGCGCTGAGCGATCTCTCCCTTGAGCTGCAGAGGTGTGAGATAACACTCTCGCAGATGGGCTTCGGTTCAGACGTGGATAACTCGGAGAACATGCGCAGAATCGTACGCCGATTGCCACACTATTTACGCGTCAAGTGGGTTGACGTCGCCCAGTCGATTCTGGACTCTGGACGCGAGCCAAAGTTCACTGATCTCGTGAAATTCGTAGAGAACAAGTCACGCACAGCCACGTCTATGTATGGACTAGATCTGGTGCGCGAAGAACGAGTGAGTTCCCCGAGACCACCGCAAGTCAAACCCAGGGTGACTACGCTGTCCACACAGAGCGCGACGTCAAAACACGTCGATCGAATTTGTGCATGTTGCAGTGGAAATTGTTCTGACTTAGCCGCCTGCAGTGTTTTCTCCGACCTGTCATTACGTGAAAGATGGGCAACAGTCAAGCAATTGAGGCTGTGTAGAAACTGTTTAAAGAGAAATCACTTCGCTCGTGATTGTAGAAAGCCGTCTTCGTGCAACGTAACGGGATGCGATACACGTCATCACGCACTGTTACATTCCTGGGAACCGCGCGAGATCGCCCAGACCCCTATCAACGTGACAGCAACCAATTGCAACCAGAAATCAGGCACCCTACTTGGAATCATTCCGGTCGAGGTCATGGGTACGAATGGTCGCTCAGTCAGAACATATGCCCTCCTCGACGACGGCTCACAACAGACGTTCTGTGACAAGCGCTTGCTGCAGACGCTAGGAATAGAGGGCAAACCAGTGACGTACGAGCTCTCTACGCTCACGTCCCGACAACAGAAGAACTATGGTGTCGAAACGGACTTAACTGTAAAATCGCTTGACGGAAGAGATCCGGTAGTATTGAAAAAGGTGTGGTCAGTCAAACGACTTGGAATCTCTTCAAACCCCGCCCCGAGACAATCTCATATCGCAGAGTACGCCCACCTGAAAGACATCAAAATCCCACAAATAAATGCAACAGATGTGATGTTATTGATCGGATGCGACTCCCAAGCGCAAGTGCCCTTAGAAGTGAGGAATTCCGGTATCGAGGGAGAACCCTACGCAACCCGTACAGCTCTTGGTTGGGTAATACGCGGCCCGTCTAACAGAAAAGGGAATACCGTCACTAGTGTTAACTTTCTGCGCACGGACAACCCGAAGAAAGCCGCGAAGAAAATGTGTACGGCAGGCTTCAATGGGTCGCTTAGCTCGGACAAAGCTGGGTGGACAGTCGATGATAGGCAAGCTAGAAACATGACGAAGCACTCAATCACGCTGGATAACAGGCATTGTAAACCGGGCTCGCCTTGGAGAGATGAAAACTCTCACATGACGCACATCTCCCAAGCACACGTTCGTTTGCCGCAATTACAACGGCGCTTCGGGAGAGATCAAGACCTCCATCACGAGCCCACCGAGCGGATAAACGACAAGGGTCACGCAGAGAAAGTTTCCAATGCTGGCAAAACCCCCAGAAAACTGCGACACTTACCTCACCAACCACTGAAAAACAAAAGGAAACCAGCGTATGTGAAAGCTCGTTCGAAGTACAAGACCCAGCGAAAGCAGAGGCCACACAGGAATATGCGTGTGAATGACGTTGTTCTTGTTAGAGATGTCAACGTGCCTCGTGGGCAATGGCCCTTGCATAGGGTGGTGGCCGTTAACGCCGAGAGGGATGACCACGTAAGAAGTTGTGTTGTAAAGACAGGAAAGATGGAATAAGTCCGATCAATCGCGAAGCTTTATCATTAGAAGGGCCAGATTAAAATTTGATTGCAAGTAATGAACTGCTTATTTGAACTGAACTCTTAATGCATAGACTTAACGTTTAAGACAGTACGAAGACACCAATGTAATTTCTCATCCGTACTCGTGAAAAAGGGCTATCTCAAAATTACGCTCTTATTTTTTGGTGAAAAAATTGGCCAAAAAAAAATGACCCCGGCCCCTCAGGGCCAGGGTCCAAAAATTTTCTAAGTCCAAAAGCGATTGTTACAATTGTAATTTTAGCAAGTTTATTGCTTCGAAATGGGCTTTAAAAAATGATATCGCCTGGTGACAGTGATATTCTGTGTTATATTTATTCGATAATGCTATGCTCTCACTCCTTATGTTTTATGCCCTCCCCCCCCCCCCCATGTTGAGGGTTGACATGTCCGTGGCCAATGTGTTGAGTGACGATATGTCCGGGGACGATGTATCAGTACACCGTTATCATCATTTGATATGTTTATCTCATGTTCAGATGTGCGCGCGTGCGCATCAGTGTAGTTTATTTGCATGAACATGTGCAGCAGCTGCACGAAAATGGGTCATAATATTGTTTATATCGGAGAATGTTCGGTGAATCCCAAACATGTATTTCTTGATGTGATGAAAATAGGGATATTTTCATGGAGGCGGACTGTAAAAACCGCTGCTAGCGATTTTTTATTATTCTCTTAGAAATGTATTGTGTCATGTTTTTCCATTGTTTTTACCTATTGTTAGTTTAAACTTAACTCCAGATGCGTGGATTTCAATGGATTTAAATATTGTGTGATTAAAAGGGCTGCTGTTTGCAAAGGGAAATCCTTGATGTATTGTAATATGAGGGCTGTATCAGTCGGGTAAACATTCCCATTGTCCTCCTTATCAGATGGAGTCTCCACTTTTCCCGGCTTTTCCCCTTTGATCGAGCTCCCCCATAGAATTTCATGGATGTGAGCCAGCGGGTGTATATCTCGTTATTGCGTAAGATCACCCCCTTTGAACCCTTGTGAACTTGTCGTCCGGGCCAAGATAAGCAGTGCCGTTCATTTATTGGGTAATAAGGATGCCCCAATGGAAACGGTAATTCTTGGGTCAGCACTGCTCCCTCTTCTCCCCTCCCCCACACGGAGGTCTCCACTAGGATTTCAACCAATTAGGACCCGGGATTAGGGTCGGTCGAGGACCCGCCCTCAGTGATTGAATCTCACGTTAAAAAACTGAGTGAATCTGGTAACTTGTTCAGTGATCGAAGAAAAATTCAAGTGAGTTTAAGATATTAAACGGACAAAGGTCCTGGTCCTAAATGTGGACAAAAAATAAAAAACACAACCGAAACTGTGAAATTGTGAAATCGTTAGTAATAGAACGGGATAAAAATCTTAGAAAGTTATTCGGAGGAGCCCAATAGTTTTTGGTAAGAATTCACTCGTATCGTAATAATTTGTCATAAATATGTGGGTTTGCGCTGTAAATAATTACTTACCTCGTTCTCCAGATATAGAAGTGTGTTTGTTTAAGACAGTATTTCGTGGTAATTTATTGTGTTATTTCTCGTAAAAGTATGCCATTTTTCGTAAGACGTGCGCACTTTCCAGAGTTTTCTCTCGAAATGACAGCAGTTTGTTTATCAAAATACTGGGTTTCGAATCAGTAATCGAGTATCGACTTGTGTCCTAAATGGGATTTATTTAGGCATGTAATTTGGGTTTAACACCTGTGTTCAATGTGTTGTTTCAGTTACCGTTTTGTACCGTTTTTGTACCGTTTGTCAGCACGGAGAGTTAGCGTTTGGACCGCTGATGCACCATTTGTCCTCTGGGGTGCGCGGACGTTAACTTGGATAGAAACGTGAATAAACGCGTCAACAAAGCTTTTGTGTTTCGCTCCTCGACTTTCTAATAGTAACAAAAACTATTCAACGTCATGGCTGAGGGTGACCGAGCTGACGTAGTGAACGCTAAGAGGGAGCGCGGTCGCCTCTTTGATGAGTTCTCAAAATCACTCAGGATTTTGAGACAGGATATCCTCACTCCCGAGCATCGGGAAACAGTGCAGATCGAACTCGGCAAATTGCGTGACGCGTTCGCCGCCTTCGAATCGAGTCATCTGCAGTGCCTGGATCTGATCGTGAGTGATCCAGAGACGACGACGTCATTCGAGGCACAATACGGCAGCGCCGTCAAAGCGTTTAAAGAATGTACAGAACGCACCGAGGACTGGCTTCGACGTCAGGAAAAGGACGACAGAGACTCAGTTAGCGGCCGCTCCAGTGCTTCCGCAACGCGACAACGCAGGATCGCAGAGCGGAAGAAGCAACGCATGATAGAGCAGCATCGAATCGAACGTGAGCGCTTGGAACTAGATCTGAAGCACCGCCAACAAAGACTCGACATGGAGGCGGAAATTGACGACATTGAGGAGACAGAAAGTCTCTGGGACGCTAATGAGGCAACGGAGAAAGTGAGCATCCAGCCAGCGATTGCGTCAAGGAACCAGCTTCCCTCGTTCGATAACGTGGTTACGGAGAGGCCGTCGTTACCCGAGGAAGCACCACAACGGGCGACTGACGCCCCCCTCCGTCCTCAGAGTCCTCCCTCCGCTCCTACGCCTACAGGTCAAGCGGAGACACGCTACGTACCGCCGCCAAGTGTGACTGCGAAAACGTACGTTGACGCAAGAGACAGTGCATCTCAGAGCTCCGACGACGCATTCTCCCGCTTAGCAAATGCCCTCCAGGAGAGTTTTAGTCTGCCAAAGCCCGAGATACTTACGTTCAGTGGAGACGTTATGGATTACTCTAAATTCATTAGGAACTTTGAAACGTCAGTGGAGGCTCGGGTTCCGGATGACAGGGCAAGATTAAGTTACTTGATACAGTACTGCAACGGTGAGGCGAAAAGGGCGATCGAAGTCTGTGTTCTGCCGGATCCTAGCCAAGGATACAGAAAGGCTAGAGAGATCCTCCTCTCACGCTATGGACGACCGTATCAAATAGCCAGAGCCTACGTCGACAGACTCACACAGGGATCGCAAATCAGACCTAATGACGTCAAGGCGCTGAGCGATCTCTCCCTTGAGCTGCAGAGGTGTGAGATAACACTCTCGCAGATGGGCTTCGGTTCAGACGTGGATAACTCGGAGAACATGCGCAGAATCGTACGCCGATTGCCACACTATTTACGCGTCAAGTGGGTTGACGTCGCCCAGTCGATTCTGGACTCTGGACGCGAGCCAAAGTTCACTGATCTCGTGAAATTCGTAGAGAACAAGTCACGCACAGCCACGTCTATGTATGGACTAGATCTGGTGCGCGAAGAACGAGTGAGTTCCCCGAGACCACCGCAAGTCAAACCCAGGGTGACTACGCTGTCCACACAGAGCGCGACGTCAAAACACGTCGATCGAATTTGTGCATGTTGCAGTGGAAATTGTTCTGACTTAGCCGCCTGCAGTGTTTTCTCCGACCTGTCATTACGTGAAAGATGGGCAACAGTCAAGCAATTGAGGCTGTGTAGAAACTGTTTAAAGAGAAATCACTTCGCTCGTGATTGTAGAAAGCCGTCTTCGTGCAACGTAACGGGATGCGATACACGTCATCACGCACTGTTACATTCCTGGGAACCGCGCGAGATCGCCCAGACCCCTATCAACGTGACAGCAACCAATTGCAACCAGAAATCAGGCACCCTACTTGGAATCATTCCGGTCGAGGTCATGGGTACGAATGGTCGCTCAGTCAGAACATATGCCCTCCTCGACGACGGCTCACAACAGACGTTCTGTGACAAGCGCTTGCTGCAGACGCTAGGAATAGAGGGTAAACCAGTGACGTACGAGCTCTCTACGCTCACGTCCCGACAACAGAAGAACTATGGTGTCGAAACGGACTTAACTGTAAAATCGCTTGACGGAAGAGATCCGGTAGTATTGAAAAAGGTGTGGTCAGTCAAACGACTTGGAATCTCTTCAAACCCCGCCCCGAGACAATCTCATATCGCAGAGTACGCCCACCTGAAAGACATCAAAATCCCACAAATAAATGCAACAGATGTGATGTTATTGATCGGATGCGACTCCCAAGCGCAAGTGCCCTTAGAAGTGAGGAATTCCGGTATCGAGGGAGAACCCTACGCAACCCGTACAGCTCTTGGTTGGGTAATACGCGGCCCGTCTAACAGAAAAGGGAATACCGTCACTAGTGTTAACTTTCTGCGCACGGACAACCCGAAGAAAGCCGCGAAGAAAATGTGTACGGCAGGCTTCAATGGGTCGCTTAGCTCGGACAAAGCTGGGTGGACAGTCGATGATAGGCAAGCTAGAAACATGACGAAGCACTCAATCACGCTGGATAACAGGCATTGTAAACCGGGCTCGCCTTGGAGAGATGAAAACTCTCACATGACGCACATCTCCCAAGCACACGTTCGTTTGCCGCAATTACAACGGCGCTTCGGGAGAGATCAAGACCTCCATCACGAGCCCACCGAGCGGATAAACGACAAGGGTCACGCAGAGAAAGTTTCCAATGCTGGCAAAACCCCCAGAAAACTGCGACACTTACCTCACCAACCACTGAAAAACAAAAGGAAACCAGCGTATGTGAAAGCTCGTTCGAAGTACAAGACCCAGCGAAAGCAGAGGCCACACAGGAATATGCGTGTGAATGACGTTGTTCTTGTTAGAGATGTCAACGTGCCTCGTGGGCAATGGCCCTTGCATAGGGTGGTGGCCGTTAACGCCGAGAGGGATGACCACGTAAGAAGTTGTGTTGTAAAGACAGGAAAGATGGAATAAGTCCGATCAATCGCGAAGCTTTATCATTAGAAGGGCCAGATTAAAATTTGATTGCAAGTAATGAACTGCTTATTTGAACTGAACTCTTAATGCATAGACTTAACGTTTAAGACAGTACGAAGACACCAATGTAATTTCTCATCCGTACTCGTGAAAAAGGGCTATCTCAAAATTACGCTCTTATTTTTTGGTGAAAAAATTGGCCAAAAAAAAATGACCCCGGCCCCTCAGGGCCAGGGTCCAAAAATTTTCTAAGTCCAAAAGCGATTGTTACAATTGTAATTTTAGCAAGTTTATTGCTTCGAAATGGGCTTTAAAAAATGATATCGCCTGGTGACAGTGATATTCTGTGTTATATTTATTCGATAATGCTATGCTCTCACTCCTTATGTTTTATGCCCTCCCCCCCCCCATGTTGAGGGTTGACATGTCCGTGGCCAATGTGTTGAGTGACGATATGTCCGGGGACGATGTATCAGTACACCGTTATCATCATTTGATATGTTTATCTCATGTTCAGATGTGCGCGCGTGCGCATCAGTGTAGTTTATTTGCATGAACATGTGCAGCAGCTGCACGAAAATGGGTCATAATATTGTTTATATCGGAGAATGTTCGGTGAATCCCAAACATGTATTTCTTGATGTGATGAAAATAGGGATATTTTCATGGAGGCGGACTGTAAAAACCGCTGCTAGCGATTTTTTATTATTCTCTTAGAAATGTATTGTGTCATGTTTTTCCATTGTTTTTACCTATTGTTAGTTTAAACTTAACTCCAGATGCGTGGATTTCAATGGATTTAAATATTGTGTGATTAAAAGGGCTGCTGTTTGCAAAGGGAAATCCTTGATGTATTGTAATATGAGGGCTGTATCAGTCGGGTAAACATTCCCATTGTCCTCCTTATCAGATGGAGTCTCCACTTTTCCCGGCTTTTCCCCTTTGATCGAGCTCCCCCATAGAATTTCATGGATGTGAGCCAGCGGGTGTATATCTCGTTATTGCGTAAGATCACCCCCTTTGAACCCTTGTGAACTTGTCGTCCGGGCCAAGATAAGCAGTGCCGTTCATTTATTGGGTAATAAGGATGCCCCAATGGAAACGGTAATTCTTGGGTCAGCACTGCTCCCTCTTCTCCCCTCCCCCACACGGAGGTCTCCACTAGGATTTCAACCAATTAGGACCCGGGATTAGGGTCGGTCGAGGACCCGCCCTCAGTGATTGAATCTCACGTTAAAAAACTGAGTGAATCTGGTAACTTGTTCAGTGATCGAAGAAAAATTCAAGTGAGTTTAAGATATTAAACGGACAAAGGTCCTGGTCCTAAATGTGGACAAAAAATAAAAAACACAACCGAAACTGTGAAATTGTGAAATCGTTAGTAATAGAACGGGATAAAAATCTTAGAAAGTTATTCGGAGGAGCCCAATAGTTTTTGGTAAGAATTCACTCGTATCGTAATAATTTGTCATAAATATGTGGGTTTGCGCTGTAAATAATTACTTACCTCGTTCTCCAGATATAGAAGTGTGTTTGTTTAAGACAGTATTTCGTGGTAATTTATTGTGTTATTTCTCGTAAAAGTATGCCATTTTTCGTAAGACGTGCGCACTTTCCAGAGTTTTCTCTCGAAATGACAGCAGTTTGTTTATCAAAATACTGGGTTTCGAATCAGTAATCGAGTATCGACTTGTGTCCTAAATGGGATTTATTTAGGCATGTAATTTGGGTTTAACACCTGTGTTCAATGTGTTGTTTCAGTTACCGTTTTGTACCGTTTTTGTACCGTTTGTCAGCACGGAGAGTTAGCGTTTGGACCGCTGATGCACCATTTGTCCTCTGGGGTGCGCGGACGTTAACTTGGATAGAAACGTGAATAAACGCGTCAACAAAGCTTTTGTGTTTCGCTCCTCGACTTTCTAATAGTAACAAAAACTATTCAACGTCATGGCTGAGGGTGACCGAGCTGACGTAGTGAACGCTAAGAGGGAGCGCGGTCGCCTCTTTGATGAGTTCTCAAAATCACTCAGGATTTTGAGACAGGATATCCTCACTCCCGAGCATCGGGAAACAGTGCAGATCGAACTCGGCAAATTGCGTGACGCGTTCGCCGCCTTCGAATCGAGTCATCTGCAGTGCCTGGATCTGATCGTGAGTGATCCAGAGACGACGACGTCATTCGAGGCACAATACGGCAGCGCCGTCAAAGCGTTTAAAGAATGTACAGAACGCACCGAGGACTGGCTTCGACGTCAGGAAAAGGACGACAGAGACTCAGTTAGCGGCCGCTCCAGTGCTTCCGCAACGCGACAACGCAGGATCGCAGAGCGGAAGAAGCAACGCATGATAGAGCAGCATCGAATCGAACGTGAGCGCTTGGAACTAGATCTGAAGCACCGCCAACAAAGACTCGACATGGAGGCGGAAATTGACGACATTGAGGAGACAGAAAGTCTCTGGGACGCTAATGAGGCAACGGAGAAAGTGAGCATCCAGCCAGCGATTGCGTCAAGGAACCAGCTTCCCTCGTTCGATAACGTGGTTACGGAGAGGCCGTCGTTACCCGAGGAAGCACCACAACGGGCGACTGACGCCCCCCTCCGTCCTCAGAGTCCTCCCTCCGCTCCTACGCCTACAGGTCAAGCGGAGACACGCTACGTACCGCCGCCAAGTGTGACTGCGAAAACGTACGTTGACGCAAGAGACAGTGCATCTCAGAGCTCCGACGACGCATTCTCCCGCTTAGCAAATGCCCTCCAGGAGAGTTTTAGTCTGCCAAAGCCCGAGATACTTACGTTCAGTGGAGACGTTATGGATTACTCTAAATTCATTAGGAACTTTGAAACGTCAGTGGAGGCTCGGGTTCCGGATGACAGGGCAAGATTAAGTTACTTGATACAGTACTGCAACGGTGAAGCGAAAAGGGCGATCGAAGTCTGTGTTCTGCCGGATCCTAGCCAAGGATACAGAAAGGCTAGAGAGATCCTCCTCTCACGCTATGGACGACCGTATCAAATAGCCAGAGCCTACGTCGACAGACTCACACAGGGATCGCAAATCAGACCTAATGACGTCAAGGCGCTGAGCGATCTCTCCCTTGAGCTGCAGAGGTGTGAGATAACACTCTCGCAGATGGGCTTCGGTTCAGACGTGGATAACTCGGAGAACATGCGCAGAATCGTACGCCGATTGCCACACTATTTACGCGTCAAGTGGGTTGACGTCGCCCAGTCGATTCTGGACTCTGGACGCGAGCCAAAGTTCACTGATCTCGTGAAATTCGTAGAGAACAAGTCACGCACAGCCACGTCTATGTATGGACTAGATCTGGTGCGCGAAGAACGAGTGAGTTCCCCGAGACCACCGCAAGTCAAACCCAGGGTGACTACGCTGTCCACACAGAGCGCGACGTCAAAACACGTCGATCGAATTTGTGCATGTTGCAGTGGAAATTGTTCTGACTTAGCCGCCTGCAGTGTTTTCTCCGACCTGTCATTACGTGAAAGATGGGCAACAGTCAAGCAATTGAGGCTGTGTAGAAACTGTTTAAAGAGAAATCACTTCGCTCGTGATTGTAGAAAGCCGTCTTCGTGCAACGTAACGGGATGCGATACACGTCATCACGCACTGTTACATTCCTGGGAACCGCGCGAGATCGCCCAGACCCCTATCAACGTGACAGCAACCAATTGCAACCAGAAATCAGGCACCCTACTTGGAATCATTCCGGTCGAGGTCATGGGTACGAATGGTCGCTCAGTCAGAACATATGCCCTCCTCGACGACGGCTCACAACAGACGTTCTGTGACAAGCGCTTGCTGCAGACGCTAGGAATAGAGGGTAAACCAGTGACGTACGAGCTCTCTACGCTCACGTCCCGACAACAGAAGAACTATGGTGTCGAAACGGACTTAACTGTAAAATCGCTTGACGGAAGAGATCCGGTAGTATTGAAAAAGGTGTGGTCAGTCAAACGACTTGGAATCTCTTCAAACCCCGCCCCGAGACAATCTCATATCGCAGAGTACGCCCACCTGAAAGACATCAAAATCCCACAAATAAATGCAACAGATGTGATGTTATTGATCGGATGCGACTCCCAAGCGCAAGTGCCCTTAGAAGTGAGGAATTCCGGTATCGAGGGAGAACCCTACGCAACCCGTACAGCTCTTGGTTGGGTAATACGCGGCCCGTCTAACAGAAAAGGGAATACCGTCACTAGTGTTAACTTTCTGCGCACGGACAACCCGAAGAAAGCCGCGAAGAAAATGTGTACGGCAGGCTTCAATGGGTCGCTTAGCTCGGACAAAGCTGGGTGGACAGTCGATGATAGGCAAGCTAGAAACATGACGAAGCACTCAATCACGCTGGATAACAGGCATTGTAAACCGGGCTCGCCTTGGAGAGATGAAAACTCTCACATGACGCACATCTCCCAAGCACACGTTCGTTTGCCGCAATTACAACGGCGCTTCGGGAGAGATCAAGACCTCCATCACGAGCCCACCGAGCGGATAAACGACAAGGGTCACGCAGAGAAAGTTTCCAATGCTGGCAAAACCCCCAGAAAACTGCGACACTTACCTCACCAACCACTGAAAAACAAAAGGAAACCAGCGTATGTGAAAGCTCGTTCGAAGTACAAGACCCAGCGAAAGCAGAGGCCACACAGGAATATGCGTGTGAATGACGTTGTTCTTGTTAGAGATGTCAACGTGCCTCGTGGGCAATGGCCCTTGCATAGGGTGGTGGCCGTTAACGCCGAGAGGGATGACCACGTAAGAAGTTGTGTTGTAAAGACAGGAAAGATGGAATAAGTCCGATCAATCGCGAAGCTTTATCATTAGAAGGGCCAGATTAAAATTTGATTGCAAGTAATGAACTGCTTATTTGAACTGAACTCTTAATGCATAGACTTAACGTTTAAGACAGTACGAAGACACCAATGTAATTTCTCATCCGTACTCGTGAAAAAGGGCTATCTCAAAATTACGCTCTTATTTTTTGGTGAAAAAATTGGCCAAAAAAAAATGACCCCGGCCCCTCAGGGCCAGGGTCCAAAAATTTTCTAAGTCCAAAAGCGATTGTTACAATTGTAATTTTAGCAAGTTTATTGCTTCGAAATGGGCTTTAAAAAATGATATCGCCTGGTGACAGTGATATTCTGTGTTATATTTATTCGATAATGCTATGCTCTCACTCCTTATGTTTTATGCCCTCCCCCCCCCATGTTGAGGGTTGACATGTCCGTGGCCAATGTGTTGAGTGACGATATGTCCGGGGACGATGTATCAGTACACCGTTATCATCATTTGATATGTTTATCTCATGTTCAGATGTGCGCGCGTGCGCATCAGTGTAGTTTATTTGCATGAACATGTGCAGCAGCTGCACGAAAATGGGTCATAATATTGTTTATATCGGAGAATGTTCGGTGAATCCCAAACATGTATTTCTTGATGTGATGAAAATAGGGATATTTTCATGGAGGCGGACTGTAAAAACCGCTGCTAGCGATTTTTTATTATTCTCTTAGAAATGTATTGTGTCATGTTTTTCCATTGTTTTTACCTATTGTTAGTTTAAACTTAACTCCAGATGCGTGGATTTCAATGGATTTAAATATTGTGTGATTAAAAGGGCTGCTGTTTGCAAAGGGAAATCCTTGATGTATTGTAATATGAGGGCTGTATCAGTCGGGTAAACATTCCCATTGTCCTCCTTATCAGATGGAGTCTCCACTTTTCCCGGCTTTTCCCCTTTGATCGAGCTCCCCCATAGAATTTCATGGATGTGAGCCAGCGGGTGTATATCTCGTTATTGCGTAAGATCACCCCCTTTGAACCCTTGTGAACTTGTCGTCCGGGCCAAGATAAGCAGTGCCGTTCATTTATTGGGTAATAAGGATGCCCCAATGGAAACGGTAATTCTTGGGTCAGCACTGCTCCCTCTTCTCCCCTCCCCCACACGGAGGTCTCCACTAGGATTTCAACCAATTAGGACCCGGGATTAGGGTCGGTCGAGGACCCGCCCTCAGTGATTGAATCTCACGTTAAAAAACTGAGTGAATCTGGTAACTTGTTCAGTGATCGAAGAAAAATTCAAGTGAGTTTAAGATATTAAACGGACAAAGGTCCTGGTCCTAAATGTGGACAAAAAATAAAAAACACAACCGAAACTGTGAAATTGTGAAATCGTTAGTAATAGAACGGGATAAAAATCTTAGAAAGTTATTCGGAGGAGCCCAATAGTTTTTGGTAAGAATTCACTCGTATCGTAATAATTTGTCATAAATATGTGGGTTTGCGCTGTAAATAATTACTTACCTCGTTCTCCAGATATAGAAGTGTGTTTGTTTAAGACAGTATTTCGTGGTAATTTATTGTGTTATTTCTCGTAAAAGTATGCCATTTTTCGTAAGACGTGCGCACTTTCCAGAGTTTTCTCTCGAAATGACAGCAGTTTGTTTATCAAAATACTGGGTTTCGAATCAGTAATCGAGTATCGACTTGTGTCCTAAATGGGATTTATTTAGGCATGTAATTTGGGTTTAACACCTGTGTTCAATGTGTTGTTTCAGTTACCGTTTTGTACCGTTTTTGTACCGTTTGTCAGCACGGAGAGTTAGCGTTTGGACCGCTGATGCACCATTTGTCCTCTGGGGTGCGCGGACGTTAACTTGGATAGAAACGTGAATAAACGCGTCAACAAAGCTTTTGTGTTTCGCTCCTCGACTTTCTAATAACTTTTCTATTAAAATGTTAACTTTTCTTGCTCCTTTCAATGAGAAAATGTGCTTTGTACCATTCTTAACGACAGAATTAATGGACTTTTACTTAAGATACGTGACTCAAATTCTTTGACACATAACAAGAATGTCCAGGGACATGGTGACAGTCGAGATCTCGTGAATTAAGTATCAAAAGGCTTGTATAGTCACCAAGAAGTGGTAGCCATAGTTTAAAAACAGGTTACTGACAATTTTTTCAAAGACCGGCATTTGCCTAATCTCTGGTGGATCTCAAAAAAGTAAATTTCAAAGAGCCCTAAAATTGGACTATGCCTAAGAAATGAAAGCAGTCTGACTAAAAATACTGGTAGAAGAACTATTTGGAAAAACTTGATCTCCAAAAACATTTGTTATGTTCGCCTGTGGTGTTAATGGTTGAATGGGTGTGTCGTAGAAGCCAATAAACAACAATATTGTAGTTTGGTTTTAATCTTGACTTAAACCGATGCCACAAACACCAACAACGGCTATCAGCACACAGGCTGAGCGGTTAGTTACACAACAACATTCAAACGACGGCATGAGACAAAAAAGAAGGTGCACATAAAATGGTTAAGAAAACATTACATAAAGAGTAATATTCTCAAAGATCGAATAAATCCGATCGAACTGCCAATACATTTTGGAAAACAAAAAAGATTTAAAATGCCGATCATTGGCCATTTTTGGCAGAATCGCCAAAGAAGTAATTTTCAAAAGGAAAACATTCAGAAAACATACATACAAAATTTTAGGGAAACTCGGTCTAAATTGTTGGAGACGAAGCATTTTGAAAATTAGCTACTTAAGTTTTTTGAATGCCCCCCAATTTTTCCAATTTTTGGTGGATCGTGAGAAAATTAAATTTTTTTAAAGCGGACGGCCTATTGAACATTATGCAAAATTTAACGGCAATCCGATAAAAAATGTGGAACAAAAACCTTTGGAAAATTGACTACCAAAAAAAAAAAAAAGAAAAGAAAAGAGATTTTTTAAAAGAGAACCATCTGGGGAATTAAATATTTGTCGTGACATTAGGAGAAAATGTCTGCGTCCATAAAGTTCCCTATTATGAGGCCCCAAAATAAATTTCGGGCCAAACGTTCCCAAATTAAGAAAAAAAAGTATGCTACATTAATGCTTTATTGAGCTTTACACCGAACAAATGGGGTCAAATGGGGGACATTTAAAATTATTCAGTAGCCGATTTTCAAAATGGTTTTTCTCCCAGAATTTGGATCGCATTCCTTTTCAATTTTGTGTGATTGTTCCCCAGATGGTTCAAAACTGTGGGAGAATAAGCATTATAAAAATTGGACGCCTATAAATAAAAAATACCCCCATTTAGCCAATTTTTGCGGATCCCCAAAACAGTAATTTTTCAAAAGGGGCCTACCTACAACCATTCGTACAAAATTTTTAAAAAATCTGATCAAAATTTTGGCATTAGAAGCATTTAGAAAATTAGCAACGTAAAATTTCACATGGCCCCGATATGGCCAATGTTTGGCGGATCGCCAAAGAAAGCAATTTTTCAAGAGAGGCCTACCTCGGAAACATTCATACAAAATTGGAAAGGAATCCTATCAAAACTGAAGGAGAAGTATTTTAAGTAACAGTTTACATACGTCCATAAGTAAATATAGACGACGGAGCCCCCTCAATGGATGTGATCAGACGAGTGCGGCGAAGTCGGCTGGTCTAAAAACTGGCTTAATAGAGAAACATAAAATGTGTCTCTCATTTTTTCACATCATTTCTGGAATAGCCTTATTGTAAAGCAGTCTGACGTACGCCCATGTCACGTGAGGGGGATAAAAAGAGTGGAGGGCGCAAAACAACTTCAAAATAGATTTCTAAGTGCCAAGCAAACAGCTATAGGATAAAGTGATCATGATGTTTCATGAAATATATTTGGTTGTGTTTGGATGCATTTTGTCCTTACAAATTTCAGGTATGTAATTATTATTATTAGTACTATTGTCAATGTTATTATTATCATTAGTAGCAGAAGTATCATAAGAATTGATAAATATAATAATATGCACGTTGGATAAAACAGAACGAAACAACAACAACAAACAAACTCAAGCTGCTGGTACATGGGATTTTTAATTAAAAATCACAAAAGCGAATAGGTCGGCTGGGTAAATTTTCTCAAAATCAGGAATCAGAGGCAGAGCTTTTCAACATTTGACTTATTAACAACTCTAAATTAACTTGTTAATCAGCAAATGAACTTAATTGGAACCAGATAAATTATAAATGATGAATATCACAAAACTATCACGATTTTTTTTTTTTTTTGGGGGGGGGGGAGGGGAGGTGGGTGGGAGGGTCAGGATTACAGTAAGTGATATCACAAACTGTTCGAGGAATAATCATTCCCTGATGTGGCAAAACTGAGTACTTATTAGGAAATATCAGAAAGGGAACAAGCAACAATTTATTTTTATATTCAAGGAATCAAAAACAGTTGAAAAAAAAACAATATCTTACCAGGAATTCTGCTTTCTGATCAATTTCAATACTAAGTGTGTGACATAGATGAAGGGAAAAGTGATTATCAGAAAAGATTTTTATTACAATTTGCCTATTTCTTGCAAAAGGAGAAAGCCATCCCCTAATTTATACAATGTTTAATTTGGTTCATTTTATTAGGAAATGAGCACACCTAAAGCATAGGAGATAATTAGAGTATATTTTTTGATAGCTGTTCCTCACAAGAGCTTTTGTTTGCATGTTTATCTGACTTTAAATCAACACTTTTTCGCTTTGATCTTTGACCCGTTTGGCTGATTTCTTTTTTTCATTCCTAGTGGTCATCTGGTCATCATTTTTGCTTATTTTTAATTTTAGTGACTTAGACTGGGTATAAACAAGGGTATTTTTCTTGGCCTAAAGCGCGTAACATATATGGTCCCCAAAAACAACTAAATTTACTTTTTTACATGAACACCTTTTTTCAGGAATGTGCGCAATTTCTTGCGTTCAGTGTGACTCAACAAAAGATCTGGGATGTGCACTGAAGGGCGACAAGTTTTTGGCAAAATGTGCAGAAGAAGACACATTTGCTTGCCAGACTTACATAGGAAGCCTGCGAAGTATGACTATTCCCGGGGTTTTTTTCTATTTTGTTTCACAAGCATTTTTTAAGTCTCAAAGTAACCAGAAAATTCAAAACTGAAATCCAATTCTGGCAGAGGTTTTGTGTCTAAATTAAATCTATAGTGGGAATATTTTTTTCTTAAACGGATGATTATGAAAACTAATGTTAAAATAAATTCTTTAATTCTCTGTTTAAACACCAGTCGTTACCTATATATATATATATATATATATATATATATATATATATATATATATATATATATATATATATATATATATATATATATATATATATATATATATATATATATATATATATATATATATATGACAATCGAAACTGACTTTAAGCCAGACATTGACATTAATGTGGGATACAGTATATGTGGAAAATTGCTCAAAAAACTATAAATTTAGATAAAACTTTGTCTGTCCGTACACGTTTGTGTATATGTTAATGCAGGGATTTTGTATATTTTCAGGTGGCAGTGATATGATAATACGCGGCTGCGCCTCTCAGGATATGGGCAATTTTTGCATGCCAGTAGGACCCCTATACAACGGGTTTCAACATTCAATTTGTCTCTTCACATGCCAGAAAGATGGATGCAACAACCAATCTGCTGCAAAAATACAACTGCTAAAGGCAATATTCGGTTTGAGTAAATGATCCCACGAAAATATATTTATAGGTGTGGCGTTTATATTTGTTATGTTGTTCTTGAGATGCGGCATCACTTGATGGTCATCGCGTCAACAAAATAGAAAGAGAGAGCGAGAGAGATAATCGGCTCATCCCGTAGAAATGACAGGCGCTGTGGAATGAGCGTCAGCACGGCACGACGTGTTGTACACTTACAACTTTACTACGGAAAACTTTGCTGAAGGCCTTGCCTCAATGAGTTTTGATCCCAGCACTTTTTCTTTTAATTAGCTTCTTGTTTTTTTAAGACCAGTAAAAAGAACACAATTTCTCATCGCAAAGTGTTCCTAACGGCGTTTGACTATAAACAAACAAGTACATTCTGCACGAGAAGGATAAATATGGATATTTTCTCAACAGAATCGTTTTTATGTCAGACAATATCAGTGAGCAATAATTTAAAATTTGCATTTGTTTTAAAATAAAGTAATCCATATCCACGCATGCATTTTAATAACAAGAACAAAAAAATAAAGCATAAACGCAAATTACTACCCCCCCCTCAACCCCTACCCCACCCCACCCCCACCCCTCCAACATCTCTGAACAGCTTTAGATCTATAATCTGTGTTAATTTTATTAAACCAATTTTTTAAAACAATCTTAACCAAATCAGTTAGCGATATGCATTTTTATTTTCTCATTGCAATAATTATACAACTAAGGCAATGACAGTGAGCTTCTGTATTGTTTCAAGAATTCAGCAAGTTGTAAACCTTTCAGATGTCAACACAACACTTTGCCCGCCATCCCTCAGCTTCACTAGGTGGCGTTACGGTGCCCAGTCCATAACCATCCACTTGTTGCTCCCTTGAAGAAAGTAATTATAGAAACCGCTGAAGTATTCTTCTTCAGCAGTCCTATGTTTAACAACTCCCCTCATTCATTTTGCAGGCAGATAATCACATATAATCACATGTTACGGGGTTGTGAAGTGTTTCTGTGCCACAGCTAAAGACCATTGGTCGAGAAAAATATAGTTTTCTCGTGAAAAGCACTTAAGGCCCACATAAAAGACGAAACATTCTGAGAATATTTGACGTCATGACGCCGATTAAACTAGGATCCGGATCCGCTACTGCTGGACAGATCCAGTTAATCCAGCTACACGATAATAAGCAACTTTCTATTCCGTCCACTCGTGATAACCGCAGGGTTACCAGCTTTGCGCAAAATGGTTCAAGAGCCAGTTCATCTGGTCTTTTTTCACTCATTGTTAGGTGTTCTCTCTCCAACAATTAGCAAGAAAAAAATGTCCATCTCGTCGCACAGCCCTCTCTGGGTGCAGAATGCGAATGGACACTGAATGGACATTGAATTGACTTAATAGACACTGAATGGACTGGGTGGACACTGAATAATGTACTATTAGGACACTGAATTCGCTGAATAGACACTGAATTCGCTGAATAGACACTGAATTCGCTGAATGGACATTGAATTGACAATGAGACATGACGTCATCTCATCGTTGTAGGAATTTATACATGAAAGTCCTCGTAACAACATTTTTTTCTTTAAATCTAGCAAAGAATTGAATCCGTTGCAACGGCTACAGAGACATGGCGCTTACAAACTCACAAATGTCCAAATTTATGCAGAACACTTCTGAAATTTTTCTAAGTTTCAGCATTTTTACAATTTTTTACGAAATGCAAAAAAATAACTACAAGTTGCACAGCTCAGCTATAATGTCATGCAACAGAAGAATTGAATCCTTTAAACAGCTGCCGAGATGTGGCGCGGAAACAGTTACCGAGATATGGCGCGGAAACAGTAACCGAGATGTGGCGCGGAAACAGTTACCGAGATGTGGTGCGGAAACAGTTTGCCGAGATGTGGCGCGGAAACAGTTCCGAGATGTGGCGCGGAAACAGTTCTGAGATGTGGCGCGGAAACAGCTACCGAGATGTGGCGCGGAAACAGCTACCGAGATGTGGCGCGGAAACAGTTACCGAGATGTGGCGCGGAAACAGTTACCGAGATGTGGCGCGGAAACAGTTACCGAGATGTGGCGGGGAAACAGTTACCGAGATGTGGTGCGGAAACAGTTACCGAGATGTGGCGCGGAAACAGTTACCGAGATGTAGCGCGGAAACAGTTACCGAGATGTGGCGTGGAAACAGTTACCGAGATGTGGCGCGGAAACAGTTACCGAGATGTAGCGCGGAAACAGTTACCGAGATGTGGCGCGGAAACAGTTACCGAGATGTGGCGCGGACAGACTCATAAATGTATGACTTTATAATAAAGAAGCCCTGGAAATATTACCATTTTCACAGTTTTTAAGAAAAAAAAAAACACCCGCATTCAGTAACTTGGCCTAAACTCATACTTACGATCAATTTGAGCAAACATCGGTGTGGCTTAAAACTGAGCAAAGTAAAATAAGATTGCTAGTAGCCTTTTATTTCTCCTCATGACATGTCTAGTACTTTACTTCACTCATTTAAATTATACAAGTAAACCTTTCTTCCACCGCCCACAGAAGTGTTTAGCAGAGTTTCGACACTGAAAAGCTAAACTAATAAACTCAAGCATGTTTGAAACTCATGTTTTAGACTCAATTTGAGTATGAGTTTAAGCTACGTTATAAATTGGGGCACAGCTCCACTGTTAAGTTTTTCTACTTGAGGCAAAAGAGTCGAATCCCTTGAATGATTATTCAGATACGGCGCACACAAACAGTGTCAACAGTGTCAACAGACGGACTGACAGACATGAATCTTTGACCCCAAGCGGCGGGAGATGAGCATTCGTCCCTGGAAAGTGTGAACAAAGATGACATCGAGTTAAAAAGTAACTTCCACACAAAATGACATGGCAAAAAAAGAAAAAACAAACAACAAGAAGCAAATAAACATAAAGGAACAAAAACAAAGTAAACGAAAGCAATTCTCCAACTCTTTCATTCAAAGAACAGCAGATCTCATATTTTCAAGTGGGATTAGGTCAGTTCTCTTCTAGCCTTGCTTCATTTTTTTTACACAAATTTGACTCGCGGGGGGGGGGGTGGGGGGGTGGGGGGGGGGGGAGTTGGTCTAACTATGTTAGTTGCAATCATTCATTTATTCCATGAGATGCGCACATGTTCTACCCGCACTCACAGTGACGGATAAGGCTACTCGCAGCTTCACCGTGCTTCCACACCGCCAAAAAAAAAAAATAAAAAAATAAACAAACAAACAAACAAAAAAAAACCTGCAAGCAATCACCTCACTTGTTTAATGCACAGTTCCGGATTCCATTGTTATTTAATTTTTCTGATGTCAAACAGCTTACCAGTAACAGCACAACTCATCCTGCTGCTCCCCCCCCCCATACCCCGCCCACTCACGCCCCCAGTTCTCAGCGAACAATGGCTGATTTTTATGTTATTTGATAAAAAAAATATTCCGCTCTCAAAAACCGAATATTTTACTGTCTAAAATTAATCTGCAACAAAATTCCGTAACAACTACATTTTGTCTAGGAATTATCATGTAGCTGGTAGCAAGGAGGGGGGGGGGGGGGGGCAACGTAACGCTCCCTTCTCCGCCCTTTCCGTCAAAAGCCAACTTCCGGAGCCACCCCTAACCTGCAGTATTCTTTAGTTGATCGTCAAGAACTTCCACCAGTAGCTCGTCCTGGATCTGGTACAACAAGCGGACGCGATCCAGACGCCCCTTCTCCAAGGCCCGCGGCACCTGTACCATCGCTGTCTTATACAGATTCCCCGCCGCACCCGCTCATAACCATCGCTGCCTTATACAGATTCCCCGCCGTACCTGCTCATAAAGTGACCATTCAGTTGCGTAAATAATCTGTATCAGTTTCATTGACGACGTTTGCCTGGATGTCAATTATTTTATTAAATCAATCACATTTCCCACAAAAGGCAACTTTATGATTAGAAATTTGAAGGGGAAAAAATTGTCACGGAAAATTATACTCCCCCGGGCCATTGAGACAATACACTCATCTCAACACCACGAACTATTTTTTGTTTGGTTTGGGCGGAGGTAGACATCTCTTTTATAGCAAACCTATTAGAGATGTCAACAAAAAAGGGGGCTAGCAGTCTGCTAAAAGTTCACCTTTTTTTGGGTATTGCGTCAACTTTTATCACCAGCTTCAAAAACAATCAAGTCTTATTCTATGTGACTGATCACTTTTTATTTCCAAGCTACCCCAGAATCGGACTAATTTTTACTCAGGGAGATGAGATCAGAATTAAAGTTATATCCGATTTCCTGCCTACAGACAAATGGCAATGGCTAACAGCACACAGCAGGAGTGAGATATGCAGTATTTTGTTAGTGACAACAAAATGTGGGATTTGGTCACAACTACTTTGAGAAATAGACAGTAATTTAATGATACAGTAAGTGGAGTAGTTTATTAACACTGAATTAGGGCTGTTCGAGGTTTTTTAAGGCGGAGAGACATGAGTCTTGCCAGTGGGTGGATGGGAGAAAATATGTTTTTAAACGGTAAATTGTTTTATTTAATACCAAAGAAAAATCGCGGTGGTCATTTATTCATAATTATTGAAATAAATTGACAAAAACTCACGGAGGAAGACAGTGGACGAGACTTGCACCCATAATCCTGGGGATGGGTACTATACGACCAGTCCAAAACGGTCCCCCGTCCCCAATACACGACCAGTCTAAAACGGTCCCCCGTCCCCAATACACGACCAGTCCAAAACGGTCCCCCGTCCCGAATACACGACCAGTCCAAAACGGTCCTCCATCCCCAATACACGACCAGTCTAAAACGGTCCCCCGTCCCGAATACACGACCAGTCCAAAACGGTCCCTCATCCTCAATACACGATTAGTCCAAAATTTGTCCCCAGTACCCAATACATGACCAGTTCAAAGCGTCCACCCGTCCCCGATACATGATCAGTTCAAAATGGTTCCCCGTCCCCCAATGTAGGAAAAGTCTAATATGGGGCCTAATCTCCAATACAAGACCAGTCCAAAACGGTCCCCCATCCCAATACACGACAAGTCCAAAACGATCCCCGCCCCAATGTACGACCAGTTCAAGATGGCTCCACAGTCCCCAATGCGGCTTCACAAGGGATGTAGGACTGTAAGGTCGGTAACATTTAGCAGATATTAACCTATTTTTAGTCAACATGAAGTCAATCACTGGTCAGTAACTGGTCAATAATATCTTATTTTTGAGTAAAAATAAGTCAGTATGTGCCTGTTACATGAACTAGCGTTTTGATTACAAGTTGCTTGAATATCCACCGACTTTTCCATTTCGGTCAACATTGAACAATTGTTGACTTGGGAATCAACCAAACAGATTTCAGCATTTACCCAAATAATGTAATAAATGTAATAGTGTAATAAATTGGTGCAGAGTTTGGGAAAATACAGTAAAACCCCGGATATGGACACCCCTCTATTATGGACACCCCTGAATTATGGACAGCATATTTCAGTCTATTTTAAAACACCATAGAGTTCCGTTATATCTAGACCCCTCTATTGTGAACACCCCTCTATTCAGAATTAGGGACACTCTTTTTGTCCCGTAAGTACGGTTCCACATTTAAAACAACCCCTCTATTGTGGACAGTCAAATTGCTGTCCATGTGTTGTACGTTGTATAAACAACCTCTATCAGCTTGTTACTCGGTAGTGTGTTTTTTTCGCTATTGTTATCTGTGGGTATTGATTACATTATATTGAACACAGTGCATGTAAAGACAATAGGGCTTATTACAAAAGATGTGTGCTTAAGAGAGAAGCTTTATTCGACTAATCCCTATTGCCATGTGCTCCGTCTTTTAAAATGTCCATAAAAGAACAAGTAATTCATTGTTTTTATACTCAGTTAAGATGTGATACAAGGTGTTAAGTCTGAATATCGGTGGTGTGAAAAGAAAACGGAACGAACGAACTATCTGATAAAGTTAAAATAATCAAAGCTAGTGATGGAAAAAAGTGTAAGAAAAATGGCCACAGACTTTAGTTGCAGTTGTCAGATAGAACAGGACCTCGAAATTAGGGACAACCCGCCATTAGGGACAAAATTATTCAGTCACTTTTTGTCCCTAATGGCGGGGTTTTACTGTACTGTAATCCCAAGCCAATAACTTTTTAATGTTGACCGAAACATAAAAATCGATAGACATTATAGTTATTTGTGATCTGTTAGTCACGTAACAAAGCATATATTTATTTATTTCGAGTCAACATGAAGATAATGTTGACCGGTTACAAAAATGTTGACTTAAAGGCCAATATTTTCTTTTTTGAAAATAACACTTAACATTAACTCAAATAAGTCAATATCTGTTAATAATGCACAAACTTATCGAATGCCGTTTTAATATTTAACGCTTATTTTTGATATCAAAATATAATTAAACATATCAAGAAATCAGTGTAGATCTCAAAATGTATATTTTGCTATCATTAATTGAATGTTAGAGGGCAAAAATTTATTTTTGAGATCCAAAAATCAAATTTACAAACTTAAAAAATCTTAAGGGAGACACACATTCACATAAAATTTATCGAATAGTTAATTAAATTTTGGATATAGTAAAAAATTCAAAGAAAGATTCTGTATACAAGGACCAGTCATTATTAATTTACAGATGTGTATTTCTGAATTTCAAATAATGTATATCAAAAATAAATTTTTGAGATAAAAAAAAATCATTTGCAGGTTTCAAAATATAAATTAAAAAAGTCTCATTCTGAAATAATGATATTTGAAATAAATTCTTGATATCATTAAAAGGACAATGAATTAATGAGCTCAAAATTGATATGTTCCTATCAAATATTTCATTTTTGCTATCACGAATTGAATTTTTGATATCAAAAAATCAATTTTAGATACCGTTAAATCATTTTTGATATCAATAAATATTTCTTGATATCTCCAAATATTTATTGATATCAAAAATTATTTTTTGAGATCAAGAATACATTTAGAGATATCAAAAATACATTTACAGGCAGCAAAAATTAATTCTTGATATCAAAATATGCATCTTTTTGAGATCAAAAATTAATTCTTGATATCAATAATTCCCTCATAAATGCGAAAATGGTACTCCATACAAACTGACGTTTTACACTTCCCCAGCTTAAATACGAAGTACGTGTACCTGGGATACAGACGTTAACAGGCGTTCACTGGGCGTAAGCGCGCGGGTGAGACTAGCCATGGTTGATGTGCGCAGTTGTCCGCGCCTCATAAACAGTGTTGATTGACAGCCCTGGATTCGAGCCTCAGTAACGCAGGATTTGGTGAATGAGCTGACTCCAGGGAATGCAACTATTTATCAATAAATAAATATAAAAAGAGCACAACGGGTGTACCAAACTAGTACTTAAACAGAAGCAAGTGAAAAAATTAAGGCAAATGATGGGCAACGGCAAAGAACCAAAGTAACGTTTCATTTATGATGTTATTTCATATTTGATACATCGTTCACTCCAACTTGGGCCACGAAGGTTTGATTTTAAGATTGACCCAATGAAGCGGAAAAATAACGACGAGCAGATATCTGCTGTTTGTCGTTGGACATCTCTTAAATTGATTAGTGACGGAGGTCGCTTATTGCATGACAAAAATAAAGCACCCCACACTTCATTTGGCTGTTTGGCTGAATCAATACAACACATGAAAGCGAAAGGAAATTTGCTTTACATTAAACACATAATGAGGTATAACAATTTTCATTTTGCTTTCTTTTTTTTTTCATTTTTGTTTATTCAATTTTGCTACCTTAATTAAATTAAAGCATCAATGAAAATCTGGACACGAATGCCACTAAAGCTCTCTCGGAATAACCAAATTACAGATTCAATTACACCCACGTAAACACCATCCAATATGGTGGCCTTTTGCCCGGCTGTTACGTCACACATATAAAACAAGAGATCGCGCCATGGGCAGTTACCTATGATTGGTGGACAATACAGCAGTGCTTGAATCATGGGTGTTAGGGCTGTTCCAATCCTTCAAGGGTTGTGGGTAAAATGACCTAAAAGAGGTGGACAACATGGAAAATGGTTGAAGTGTGGTCCTTGAATTATGGTGTTAAGGCTGTTCCAAGCTTTCAATGCCAAAGTGACCAAAAAAAACAGGCGAACAACACGTCAGTCTTTGAATCATGAATGATCATGGGTGTTAGGGCTGTTCCAATCCCTCAAGGGTTGTGGGCAAAATGAGCTAAAAGAGGTGGACAACATGGAAAATAGTTGAAGTGTGGTCCTTGAATTATGGTGTTAAGGCTGTTCCAAGCTTTCCATGCCAAAGTGACCAAAAAGACAGGCGAACAACACGTCAGTCCTTGAATCATGAATGATCATGGGTGTCAGGGCTGTTCCAAGCTTAAAAGGCTTGTTGGTGAAATGACAAAAACTTGCTCGGAGGGTGAAGTAGAGTAACTATTGTTTTGCAGAGAGTAAAATCTTTTCCTGTGTTACAGCTTAATTAAGATCCTTCACGAAGAATGGCATAGTGATTCGGATAACTATGTGTATTTTCTTTCACAGCCAAAAATGTTTTTTATTCACTTTTTTTTATTCAAAACAATTCCAAATTCGTGAATCATTTACTGTAAGAAATGAATTACCAATTAAGCAGATTAATTGTACCCCGGTACCTCCTAGCATTCACTCAGCCAACCTGAGGTCTGCTCTTGCAATATTTTGGGCAACACGCACTTAACACATTTCAGACGAATTGATATAAGGAAACATTTAGAATATAAACGCCAACGCGTGAGATTTAGAAAATTCTTTTAATTCCTACATCGGCGACATGGTCTATTAAAACTTCTGGATGACGTCAGCTAGCTCGATCAGCTAAGCTAATAAAACATGTGTAAAAAAAGTCCTGGTTTGAAACCGAGCCATTTAAAACAAAGGAAGTTCGAGAAGTCAGTTTATTAAAACAGATACTTTACCTTTTTTCTCGAATGAAAAAAAATTACAATGATATCCGATAGCTTCCACTTGAAACACATAAATAACAAAGCAAATTAAAAATAAGCAAATTACTAAGTCAACTTGGAGGTTCGAAGAAAAAATTATCATCGCTATCTTTAACAATTTATGTCAGAGTAATTGACACAAAGAAAACTAATGGCCTCTCTCCAAGTCACCCATTCCTCCCCTCCCATCTCCCCTTACGCCCACACACATCTATGACAACCCCCTCCCCCCCCCCCCCCCCCGCCCCAAGGAGTAGTGTTGAGGTAGCCGGTCAGTTTGTCTTTGCGACACCTTGATCGCCTGCTTACACAAACGGTGGCCATTACCAGTGAGCGACAACGCCCATTATTATCACCACAGCGCGTTTAGAATTGACTTTTATTACAAATGGTGCTCTCGACCATTTTGGATTCGTAGCTTATTGGTTATTACGCATATCAGTGTCCGTACCGTGTGACGATCTGAGAGCTTTTTTTAATAACCCTGTTGGTGATCTGGTGAAATACTGCCCCTGTGTATCATTCACCACATTTTATGTGAACGAAGCGGAAGTTCCTCCAGCAGTGCTCACTTTTGCACATTTCTATATTGCTAGGGATATGCGTCTCTGGGGTGTGGCCAAGTTATTTACACGTATTTCTTTCTTTTTTTTCAACATTTTCTAAGAAATATATGATGGTGACAGGTGACATTTTTCACAATCTGGTAAAAGGTTAGATAAAATACTCCAGACAGCTCAATAGCAATACACACATATACAACTCCTCATCCCACTTTATTCCGTACAATTATACAAACAAACAACTGCCCAGGAATAATAGGTGCTAAGGACAGGAAGTACTCGGGGACAGGAAGTGGTCAGGGCCAGGAAGTGCTCAGGGCAGGAAGTGCTTATGGAAGGGCAGGAAGAGCTCAATAACAGTAACAATTAAAAAAAGATTGTATCAACTAATGAGAACTACCATTGACATGTTAAATCTGTGAACACGTCCTTGCACTGATCGTTCTTGAATAACTGCAGAAGGCCTCCGTCATAGGAAAGATGCGCCAAAATTCTGAGCTCGATTTGTCGGAAACCTACTGCAAAAAAGGTGTACCTTTCTCGGCTCAAAAATGCTGCCGGCGCATAACCCGTAAATACTTCCAATATCAATTATATGACAAAAAATTAGGAAAATATTCCTTTCTTACAAGATATGCCAATTTTTACGATGATATGAATAACGCCTCTCCTTCATCTTTGACTTCCTTAATTTTGAAAACAAAACATGGATTTATCGACTGCTCTTGTCTGCCTTTAAACAATCATGTACATATTACAATTATATATTAATCACTGTGGCATACCTTTTTCCTTATTTGTTTGCTTTTCTGGGTTCCAGACCATACCCCGGGACAATACCCCCGGGATGACACCCCCGACAATATCCCCAGGTATACCCCCAGGACCATCCCCCAACCAGAATATTTCCAATTTTCAACGTTACAATAAAACGAAAAGAAAATTGATAATTGCAATTATGGAACGTATGCATTAAATTGCATTTATAAACCTTTTCACTAGATCATAGAGTATTTTTTATGTACAATAGCTTTTACCAATGGATCGCATGTAAGCGTTGTGGAACTGCAATTATACCCCTTTCAACTAGATCATAGCGACAAGGCTTAGCTTTTAACTACAGATCACAGAACTGTATTAGTTTGTTGTTCGTTAATAAAAATCTTTAAAATGAAAATTGAAAAAAAAAATGGGTATCATCCGGGGGTATTGTCTGGGGGCGGGAATAATATACTAGACCCATTTTTTTTTTTTTTTTTTTTTAGAATGTTTTCTGTCCTTTTCCCCTAGTTTTTCGGGTTTTTTAGAATTATTTCTCTGAATTAGTTTAATGAATAATTATTTTATTTAAATTCGAACAAATTCACACAAAAATCCGGTTCTAAATAGAAACAATTGAAATAAATCTGTAAGTCCTATGACAACGAGAGTCCCACCTCGTGTGTTTGAGGTCTCTTGCCCGCTATGCAGCTGAACGCAATGTCCTTTAGTTCTATTGGCTGTTTCGGCACAGCTGTACGTTCGGATTACATGATGTCGTCTACCTGTTTGAAAATTATAACCAGAAATGTATTTTTATTGTCTTTAATGAGCATAAGTAATGTGAAGTGAGCAAGGAAAATGATATTATACCACTGAATGACGCATTTTACTACCAATTGTAAAATACGATGAACTAATGTAAGATTAAAAAATAATTAATTATTTTATAAATTTAATAAATGACGTAAGGACGAGTATTTCATTTACAGCATAAAAAATTGGAATTAGTCATCATCATCATCATCATCATCATCATCATCATCATCATCATCATCATCATCATCATCATCATCATCATCATCATCATCATCATCACCACCACCACCACCATCATCATCACCACCACCATCATCATAATCATCATCATCGCCATCATCATCACCACTATCATCATCATCATTATCATCATCGCCATCATCATCACCACCATCGTCATCATCATCATCATCATCATCATCATCATCATCATCATCATCATTATCATCATGCGGTTTGTCCGGATTCAGCAACCACTGCCCAATCTTTGGATCATACACGTTCCACCTACCAAACTGCAGAATCGAATATCACTTTATTTTCTTTTTTCTTCTAGCTCATGATGCAAAAAGCTGCAGAGTTTATAAAAATGTAACATCGCACGATCCGCATATTCAATAATTAATTATTAAACTTTGTTTGACACGTGTTGTACAACACGTGGAACTACGTCCAATGGTATCAGGCTTTTCAAAACCAAGTTAGGAAGAGTAACGCGCTTTAGGCGTGGAATTGTTTCACAGTTTTCATTAACTTATGCAGCCTAGCAAGCTATACAACCGTATCAGGCATCTTTAATTTTTGATAATTTTTCTTTCAGGATATGGTGGCGTGTTAAGAATAAAAGCGGCCTGCAAACCTTCTCTGCTGTATCTCAAAGTGTGTAGCAATGCTGAAATCATTTCTTGCACATCAAAGCACAGTTTGCACACATTGGTACGCTGGAAATTCCATTGAAATTTACAATGAAGCATCTCGAAGGAAATGAGTCTGCTGGTCTTTCGTACATTGGACATCATAACCTTCTCAAGGGGTTTGCCTGAAACTCATTCCTGTCTCCATTGCACACATACAGTTCTGCCCTGCTACAGTCTCTAAAACCATTTCCTTTGGTTTTCAAGAAAAAAAATACATACGGCAAAAAAAAAGAAGAAAACATTGGTCGCCAATATAATGGCAAGCCCAGCGGTCTCTGAGATTTAAGCTGCTACAGTTGCCCTCTACATTAACACTAGAGCTTTGCAAGCTTATGGGTTTCCGGTGTACCAGAAAACCTATCTAATGGAATTGAACAGCTTGTAATCTAACTTGATGTTAGTCAATGGGAACAACGCGTAATTCAGGCCCGTTGATGGGGTATCTTCTTTCTCCCTATTCTCTGCGTAACATAGAGCCAAAACTTTCCGCTTGTAAAACGTTGTGGCAGAAGGGTTAAAACAAGCAAGGTGACGTCACCAGCTCATTTAAGTAACTGCTCAAAAAAAAAAAAACGGATTACTTCATGGCAGAGTAAACCGTATAGCTGGTCCTAGAAATTATCACAAATAACTGAGAAATGGATTTTGATGACGCAATATTTACCTCCTTTTTCCTCCCTAAAAGAACGAAATGCGACATATAACATCTCAAAATTATCTCCCACCACCTTAAACTCTGCGAAGGTCGCTTCAAGAACATCATTTATTTTCTTTTTTTTCTTCACAGCAGTGGAGGATTATTTGTAATTTTTATTTAGGGCAACTCCCCACCCACCTACCCACCCATCCCCACACCCCCCACTCGCTCCCAGAATATGGTAGAGTAATATCACCTATCATGGAACAACCCCTGCTTTTGTGCACTCATTCTGCATAAATGATTTTTTTAGCCATTTCTTTTTATAAGCAGATCAATGAACTTCCCTTGTTGACTATTGGAATTTACGTTTTAGATGATATCGCCTTTTAATGGCTGACTGGTTTATACATCCGCACGCAAAAAAGTACAGTGAAAACCTCTTTATTATAAACACCCTCCGGACCTGCTAAAATGTTCACTATGCAGATTGTTCACAAGTGAATTCACATCGAAAGCCGCGAAAATAGAGTTAACCAATCAGAAGCCTCTCACTCAGTAGGAAACTGGAATCACATTCGCGTTTTTTACTTTAATAATTATTAACAAAGAAATAAATTTATTTTCTTCATTTAGTAATTTACTACCTATTCCAGTTTCTGCAGTCTTACTTTGCTTTCAATGGTTTCTCTGAGCTGTGATGATTTGTCGTCATAAACTAAACACATAGCAACCTTCTCTGGAGACAGCGTCTCCATGGCAACTTGCCTTAACGCATCACGTGACATGTGACGTATACTTTTCAATTTGATAATACGTACAGTGACCACAATTTCACCTTTCACCGATAATTAATATTTGTATCATTATGAAAATCACTGTAAAATGTAGAAGAACTTTCAGTTATTAAGGAATAGTGAAACGACATTAACCTCAGGATGGCAAGTTGTTTGATACAGCGTATATGTTTTGCACCTTGTTTTAATAGAGCGACAATGACTGCATGCATTGCCTACCCGTTCGAATAGCCGATTCCTCGCTTCCAACCTCCATTCATCTCTTGTAAGCCTGGCGCCGGTGTAATAAAATGTTTTGACCCCCGGTCGATTTGTTTTAAAACAAACAAACCCCTGGTCGATTTGTTTTGGGAAAGCCAGAGATAACAAACAGACCTCCCCTATAATAAAATGACCCCACCACATAATCATGTTTAAACATTAAATGGAAATAAAAAAAGGTGCATATGCTTTTTAAATACTATTTTAAGCATTTTCTACATCAACTGCCCCCTGTCATCTGCCCCCCTTTCTTGCAACCCGGTCTACTGCCCCCCCCCCCCCACCCTTCAAAGTGGAGGGGTGGTCGCTTGCCCCCTCCATATACTATTTTTTCTTGGGTTCTTGACTTACAAAAACACAATAAATAAAATAAATAAATAAATAAAATTATTTTATTGAATGTATTGCACCTCGGAAAATTGCAATTGACCAGTAGGAAACTGAAAAAGGAGGGGGGGGGGCAGTTGACTGGGGGCAGTTGACCGGGGGGGGGGGGCAGATGACCGTTTACCGTATGTTAGTGGTGTTGGGAGTGTTTTCGTGTTTGAAAATGTAGATGTTAGTTGTTAAATAAATTGTTCTTCATGGATATAGTTTTTATTTCAATTAAAGAAACTAATAAGGTGGCCATATGTGGAAAAAAAATTAAAAATCAACAAAAAAGAGGGCTAAAACATTTCAGGGGGGGGGGGTCTGTTTGTTTTAAAACAAATCGACCGGGTGGTCGATCTATTTTGGGGGTCAAAACGTTTCCTTACACCGGGATCAGCTTTATAAAGGTGGTGAACGTTGACGTTTTACTTTGTTTCGCTAGCATTTGAATAACTTGCCCCTTTAAATAAAAAATATGAAAGATTATTTTTTAAAATTGCATTTTGTCTTATAACTTCTGAATTTTGTTAAAACGAACGCAAAAGAGGGAACACAAAAACACCGTCCAAAACAATAAGCCCCTTTTGCTACAGAGAACTAACGCACCTATTTCAATTACGTTTTATTCGAATACAGTGAAACATAATAAATGATCGTTACAAATTGTATACTCTTGCAAAAAAGAAAATTTTTTAAAATTAAGTTTCATGTTATGCACTGAGAAGACAAAGCTTTGAATGGCGTAACATTGATGTTTGTATTCTTTGCTACAGTGTAGCCATGGTTTGCATGAATGTGACATCAGAAGACTTCATAGTGTCCAATAAAATAAAAAGGGTCCCAGTGAACATTGGACGTCGCGCAGACGTTTGATTGGCACCGTGACCAGTCTTTGTTGTATATGTAGAGCAAAATCGACTCTTCTGAGATGTCGTGGTTGCCTTTCTATTACATTACCCCCTCCCCCGCACCACCCCCACCCTTGGGTCATCACGTGTGTTAGAATAGAAACCAAAAGTCACCTTGTTCAAATCACAATTGAAGAGGTCCATGCATAAACCTGATAACTGCAGTTATCAGCGGTGGAGAAAAGCGCTTTAAAAGTTTGAAATTTTAGTAACAAATATAGGTTTTTCCCATCGCATTTTCCTCAAAAATGCCCACTTCTAATCGGTTTTGAGGTGTAAGATTTACATATGTAATAGAACAGAGGCCAAGAAATACCGTGGTGGTAATAGTGCATTTTCCTGATAAGTGGAGTTATCAAGTTTATGCATGGACCCCTTCAATTGCTTACTTAATTTGTAAAAGGCCCATAATGGCTGCCATTTCTGGTGAGCAATAACATGTTAAGGAGGTTTTGGTTTTGTCCCCGGCGTCATCTGTGCAACGTCGGGAACAGACGTTGCTCTGATTATCATATACAAACAAATCCTGACTTCAATCAGACATTTGCGACAATTTCTTATTATCATCAAATGACGTGATTGCGGCCAAAATAACAAATCGAAATTCTCACAAATTATCAAATTTACGTCTCGGTAATAATTTAAAACGAGCTCTATCAAAATAATCTTTTATGCATTGCTTAAAAATCAACATTAAGAGTGTTTTATGGTGGTGTTTACTTTAACTGAAACTGTAAAAACTACAGTTTGGTTTTTCTTTGCATAATTATCGAAAACTATATGACACACACTTAAATTCATGACAAAATTTCATTACAATAGCTTGTACCCTTATCCAAAAAATTAAGAAAGGATTTTTAAGAAAACTGGATAACAAAATAAAAATCATAAATTATTCACAACAAAACTGACAGTTTCGTCCTAATACATTGCTTTTAACGCTGAACAGGCCCTCTGAAAGTTGTTTTCAAACATAAACTTTCAATTGAAAATTTCGGCAGTTTATAAAGTAGCTGACTAACTATACGGTTTAGAAACTGCCTGAAATTTCAGTGAAACCCCGCTATTAGAGACAAAAAGTGACTGAATAATTTTGTCCCTAATGGCGGGGTGTAGCTAATTTCGAGGTGCTGTTAATTTTAGTTCTATCTGATAACTGCAACTAGAATCTTTGGCTATTTTCTCACCTTTTTCCATCACTAGCTTTGATTATTTTAACTTTATCAGATAGCGAAACTTCGTTCCGTTTTCTTTTCACACCACCCATATTCAGACTTAACACTTATTATAAAATAACACCTTGTTTTATGTATTAACTGAGTATAAAGACAATGAATTACTTGCTCTTTCATACGCATTTTAATAGACGGAGCACATGGGAGTGCTCAATAGGGAGTATTTGTATAAAGCTTCTCTCTTAAGCACACATCTTTTGTAATAAGCCCCATTGTCTTTACATGCACTGTGTTCAATGTAATGTACTCAAATACCCACAGATAACAACAAAGAAAAAAAACAAACACCACCGGGTAACAAGCTGATAGGAGTTGATAACGCACGAAATACGGACAGCAATTTGACTGTCCACAACAGAGGGGTTGTTTTACATGTGTAACCGTACTTACGGGATAAAAAGAGTGTCCCTAATTCTGAATAGAGGTGTGTCCACAATAGAGGGGTCTAGATATAAAGGAACTCTGTGGCGTTTTAAAACAGACTGAAAAATATTGTCCATAATTTAGGGGTGTCAATAATAAAGGGGTATCTATATCCAGGGTTTCACTGTATATATGTATATGCGTGTGTACATGTATATATATGCGATATGTGCATATGAGTGTGTGAGGGTGTGTATGTATAAAACTATTGAAATAAAAAGTACATGTATAATTTGAATTTGATAAAAGTTAGATAAAAATGTTATATATTGAGGCCCTATTAAGTAAAAAACTGACTAAACACCCATCAAATTGCTTACCAAGAGTTTTCTTTGCATTGTCTGCTTGTAGTGATTGCTTGGTTCTGTACTTTTCGGCATTGTTTGCCACATGCGCTCAGCATATGGAGATGAACCTGATATCAGCTTTGGATCCAGAGGTCTCTTCATTGGTGTTCAGATCATTTTCATTTCATTCATTTCTTGGTTTGAAACCCCCATTTTTTCTACGCCACTGTAGTCTGTGTAAGGGGAATGCAAGCGAATTATACTTAATTGTTATTGACATGTCACAAACTTTAACAAACAAACAAACAAAGTTTAACTAGGATAGAAAAAATTACGTCGATACATTCTATCTTTTTTTCAATATGCTATATCTGTTTGTTTTTTTTCGAGACTCTCCAGAGAGCCTTATCTGAAATGAGAAACACGGTAAAAACGTGAAAACTGTATCACTGTTTGTAAACATCATGGCGACAAACAAGAAAAAACGTGCGGAAGAAGTGAGAGGTCGTAGTCATATAGATGTGAATGAAAGGTTTGAGGACAAATGTGTCACTGCTGCAAGAAAACAGTCTGACTCATCGGATACGAATAAGGAAGAAGATATGGACACTGTAAGCCACAATTCTGTAAAATCCTTTATTATCGCCCACTTGTGGCGTAACACGGGCCTGGGATCACAAGTAGAGCATATACATATATTTCTGCCTCGTCCAGACCCCACACCTTCACGCGCTCATGTAGGGCATGGCAGAAAAGTCTCACATAGTAAATAAAGTAGGCTTTTTCTTAAAAAGTACACTTTGACGTTGCTCCAAGTCTCGTATATTTTGTAGTCCCAGCGGACTCTTTCTATCTTCCTGGGACAGAAAGGGTCACAGTTCCTTCAATGAAAATGGCCATTGATCTCGATTTTCGAGGCTCTGGATCTTTCGGCGCATGTTCAAGGACACCGAGGCTCGAAATGGCAAGCCTTTTCTTTAAAAGCACTCTGAGAAGTGCCCTGGCGCATTATTTTCGACCTCAACGAAACTCCCAAACTAGAGTAAAGCGTGGTTTTGCAACTGTGGTTTCACTGTTGTGGGCGATAATGAGGGATTCGATATCCTGATCTCAAGAAAACACATATTTTTCTCAGTAAAAATTCTTATCTGACCATAAAAATTGTGCGCCATAATTTATAATTGCGCCATTTATGTGATGCACCCTTTCTAAAATAATGCCGTAGACCCCAGTCGTGCGCCGAAATTTGAAATTTGACATCAATTGCATTTCCTATTATAGGAACTATGACTCTTGCTGTCATAGGAAGACCGCAAGAGTCATCTAGGACTAGTATATTTTGAAGCGTTACAAGGAGAGAAACATAAAATTGAACAGCACATCGTAATTGGCAAAACTGAAAATGTGTTCTTTTAATGCGACAACAGCGTTTGCGCCGGTTGTTCCATATTTATTTACAAACTTTAAGCCGCGCGATTTACTGATGCATTCTTATTACGGGTCATAATAATTTCCATCAGTCAACAGACCAGTTTGTAATTTAACCAATTACGATGTGCTGGTCAGTTTGAATGTTAATTGCCTTGTACAAAGTTCCACTAATAGGGGTCAACTTCATTTGATCTGAGGCACGAATCCTGCACCTTAGTCCCAATTATTCAAATGTTTAGCACAAAATGCTTTTTTTTTTCTTTTGCAAACCAGGCATAATTTTTAATGGGCTGCATATCTTTAATTTCTTCGTTAAAGTGAAGAAAAATTAGCTTCGGCACTCACCTGCCAAAGTTTTACACGTTCCAGCCTTTAAGGGTCATGTGACCAAAGTGAAATGACTAGAAATTTAAACAAAGGGGTTATAGATTATCTGTAACATAAATACTAACATAATTGACAGGTGCAGAATCAGGTATAAAGTTATTATGTATCACCGTAGTATTTAACTTTTAGATTTTCCAATACTTTTTGTAATAGCAATTCAAAAGTTTTTGGCGGGTCATTGCAAACTTTTTTACTTAAAAAAACCATGCTCCCTGGATGTAAACAAATGTCAGTTATTGCGGAAGATTTGTGGTTATTTCCGTATTTTATTCTGTTAAAGAAAGCGTAACACAGAAGTTATGTATCGTTGCCATTGTACTTTGAGGGCCTTAAGTGAATGCCAATAAAGACTTGTGGGTCGTTGAATTGTGCACAACACCGCCACAGAGGTGCCTCAAAACGAGTGTAGTTGACTTGCATATCATTATATAGTGAGGATTTGAAGCGGGATGCCGAACCTCTGTAGCGGACCGCTTCTTGGAGCTAACTTAGAAGTAGTTCTAGATGGCTCCTGCGGTCTTTCTATGACAGCAAAAGTTATTGTTCCTGTTATAAAACTTGTCATTGATTTCACTTTTCCTAATCTTGGCACACGACTTGGGTCAGTGGTGTTATGTTAGAAAATGTGCATCAGGTAAATTGCCCAAATATAAATTATGGCGCACAATTTTTAATGGTCAAATAGCAATTCAACAATTTTTTTCATTAAGTTTTCCCACATTGACTGCAAAAGGTTTTTTGCCGGTCGATTCTTCCGCGGATTTTTTAGGTCTCAACCCTTCGGATTGGGGCCTATAGGTTTGGGTGCCCGTCCGTCTGTCTGCCCGTCCGTCTGTCCGTCATCGCTTTATACCCCTATGAATTTGGGGGCGGTTGGGGCCTGCTTGTGTTTCAAAAATACTTACTTGTTCCACCTTGGAAGAAAACGACCAATCCTAGAAGAACAAAAATTGTCATGGATCTATAATAAAATTCACACGAACAAATATACTAAGACATACATAGGGCATATACTTTCGAGTTATTTTTGAACCACCAATAGCTCCAAGTCCTCTCCTTCTTAATTGTCGAAATCTCTGTCAGAGAGACACCGCGTTCCGTTGATCAACTTTCTGTTATCCGAGGCTGGAAATTTGAATTCCAATCTCAGTGATACAAACGTAGGAAGTGGCTATCTGAACAGCAAAAGCAGGCAGACAGGTGACAGAAATGTTACCATCATTTCTTTAAAATTTTTTTCGTTAGCCTTATTTCCAGAAATCAGTTTTTAATTTGACCCAACTTCGGGTTTTAACATGTTGTAAGCGACATTAATTTATTTCATAGAATCTCAGCATGAAGCATTTGGGATTCATCAGACATTTGGGAGGTAAATATGTTTCGTGATCTACAGATAACATAAACAATAACGCTTTAAATTGGTTTTAAATTAATCATAACTGTTACATCTATTGCAAATGTCATTACTGCACGTGTGGCGTTCGTAGTTCAGTGTTTGTTGGACAGATGTCACATATGACGCTCGCTGTGAGTACTGGTGCTGCTCTGTGCCTGTGGTGTTAGGGTTTATGTTCCCTGTCGTACTAGTCCGTCACTCAAGACCCAGTCCCTCCGCCCCTCTGCCTCCCCCCACCCCCCCCCCCCCCAGAAAAAACTTACAAAATTTGCTTTCTGATTTATTTTAATGTTAGAGGCATGTATGAAGAAATAGGCAAATTTCATTGCCACTTGGAAACGCTGAGTTTTGGGAATGGGTTGGTAGGTTATTTATCCCAAGCAAATCAATCTGTTTTATAATAATAGTAAAATCCTGTTAGTTAAAAAAAGTAATTACTCCAACACCAGTTTTTTGCATAGCTTAGGCTTGGAAATTATGTAAAAAGAAACCTGTAACTGTGTAACCCAATGCAGATGTGGAATATGCTGAACCGTACATTCAACCCATGAACTAAACTATTCCCCACCTCCACCCCTCTCCCACCCCCAAAAATAAACATATATTCCAGTATAGCTTTGACGAGAAGTGAGAATGAAGAGTTTTGTACAGCACAGTACATATGCGGACGTTTTGATCCCTGACACTGGGTACAGTGGTTGCCAACGCCCAATCAAACATGACTGTGACATTCAGCCCACGTGCTGCAGGTTGTCAGACGGTTCTGCCATTGCACACTACGATTTATGCTCCACAACTTATATAATTATCGCCCACATTTTAGTCAAAACTTGCTTTTCATTTTTTTATTTTATGTACCAAACAGTATGAGCATTTTGTGGATTCTATGTCTTTTCAGTTCTTCGAGTTTTCATTTAAAAAGAACATTTGCAATGTCTCGTCGATTTAGGTTGTGACTAGAAGAATTCTACTTTATTATTAGCATTATTATTGATGTGAATTTTCTTTGGTACATGAATGTGTGAATGTGAAAATGTAAAGATGCATACAAGGCCTTCAAATCACAGCATCAAAGCTCGCTCAAGCGGTTTCACTTTCAGTTTCAGTTTCACTTTCCGAGCCACTCCTACTCCACTTCTCTGTGAAACAACTGCCTACCTTGTCTTTGTCATAACTGTGAGCTATCGTCTTAAACATTTAAAACTGGTTGAAGCTGGAAAGAATTTAACTGGCATTGCCCATGGCACACATTTCAGTGGTAGAACAGCCTTCGCTGAGGTTGTTCTTCACTCATTGTTTTAAAGCATAAGGAGTCGTATTTCATTTACTCTTTGTTTTGGCCGTATTTTAGGTGTTGAATATTGTTATGTTTCTCAACCGATCTACCAAAACCAATTTTAGTCACTTCCATATTAAATTTATCCTATTTCATCCAATTCCGTATTCAGTTTTGTCCATTTTCGTGTACAGTTTAGCCCATTTCGTCCATTTCCGTATTCAGCTTCGTCCATTTCCGTATTCAGTGAGGTCTGCAGCACGTTCATCTGTGGCTGACTCTTTTGTTATTTCAATAGGGCGAGGTGCAAGTGGATTTTGAGGCAAGAAATCCAGAAGACTGTGATTTTCATGGCATGAGGAAACTCCTGCAACAGGTGAGTAAACCAGTGGCCATAACTGATACCTGATTGTTATCAAGACGACAGCTTGTTCATAGCCATGACTTATTTTGTATAAATCAAATTGACACCACTGTAAGGGGGGGGGGGGGGGTGGGGGTAGGGGTGGAGTGCACAGATATGTCTGACTGTTGTGGTGGTCTTGTAAAATTGCTTTTGACTTAGTCACTTCCTGTAAGTATGCCCAACCTTTTCTGACGCATTGGGTTGTAAGATAAAACATTACGGTTCAGAGAAAACATATTGTTTTCATTGTTTTTTTTTTTTTTTTTTTTTTGCGTAGGGGGTGGGGGGGGGATAGGGCCAGGGCTGAAGGCTCGTGTCAAGAGTAAGCGCTACGGCTACAATATCACCAAACGACTTGAGGCTGGTAGCGGGTTGGAGGGGAGGGGAGGGGGCAGGGAGGGAGGTAAGAACAGGGATCCAAAGACAAGGAGGAACCTCGTCTAAGTTGTTTAAATTTTGTAAATTCGTTTCATAACACGACGTTGATTGCTGTACACATTTCTTTCCAGGATTCGGCATTGTTGACGAATTGTACAGGACCAGTTATTAGACTGGTCAGGTTGATAAATTGTGTAGAAATATAAACAAGCAGTTGTTTAATATAAAGGTATATATATAATCAGGGTGCAGTCGAACGTTACATGATTTTTTTTTCATTTCACAGTTATTTCTCAAGGCAAATGTGAATTTATCAGAGCTGACGGATGCGTTGATTGGCCAGAATTACGTCGGCAGTGTCATTAAGGTAAGGGCTATTTACTGAGCAGATGCTGTGCTTTCTATCACTGTTCGCTCAGATTGAGGTATTTATAGGGTTTGCGATGGGTTCTCAGGAAAGTGAGTCAAAAAAAGGAAAGTGTGACTCAATTGGGTCCAGAAAAACTCGGTGGGTTCCCGAAAAAGTGAGTCATTTCGTAAAAAATGCCCAAAAAGTGGACAAAAACCCCGCCAACGCCAACGTGAACGAATAAGGCTTGCTCATAGTCTTGGTAAGAGGACTTGGTGACAGGACTTGGTGACAGGACTTGGTGACAGGACTTGGTGACAGGGCTTGGTAACAGGACTGGGAAATGATAATGGTGTTTATTATTTTAGCCGCAGACTGTGATTCTGTGGACAGATCAGTCACAGATATATCGTGCTCATATCTAAAATGTAGTTAAAATGGGTGTGGTGATATTGTGTTTTGAAATAAATATATTGAATTTGAACCCTCGCACATTTTTTTCGCCAAAAAGTTGTCCAAAAATGCAGGCTTGTGACACTACTATCTCTTGTGTCACATGTACCATTCCATGTGTCACATATACCGTTCCGTTTGTCACGTCTACCATTCCGTTTGTCACATTTACCATTCCGTTTGTCACATCTACCGTTCCGTTTGTCACATCTACCGTTCCGTTTGTCACATCGACCGTTCCGTTTGTCACATTTACCGTTCCGTTTGTCACATCTACCGTTCCGTTTGTCACATCGACCGTTCCGTGTGTCACGTGTGCATCTTAAGTATGGTCCATTGGATGGCCAGGAATATCGCAGTGGAGCTCTGTCTTCTGCGGGTGTATACTGCCGTTTGTGGTACTTTTCTCGGTAAGTGACACGGGCGATACTGAAACGCAAATTGCAATTCAATACGTAGGTTAGGGTTTCACTTTAGGTGAGAGTTTCACTTCTCTCCTCTCCGCGAAGCCCGACTCCAGTAAGAGGAGGGGGGGGGGGGCGGGGTGGGAGGGGGTGCTGTTTCTATTGCAATGGCTTCATTTATGCTTTCGCGTTGTTCCTTCACAGCAAGTGCCGTTGTCAGAAGAGGATGACGAGGACAACGACGATGACGACAGTGATGACGTCTTTGGACTGGTGTCGGTACTAAATATCACGAGTGAAAATAAACAGGTGATTGTTTATCAAAACAGATGTTTAATGGAAGAAGAACTTTAATATAAAAACATTCAAGATTAACGAGGCTCATCGTTATATATAGAGTATAATAGGGTTGAATTGTCGTTATTTTATACCAGAGATGGGCATATTGTATTTATAATGCCTTTTTTCGTGCAGGATAAGAAATATCTAAATTGTTATTTGTTCGATATATTCTTATTTTAAATAACAGATTCTTTGTTGTAAAAGTGTCAATCCAAAGCACTCCTATGTTCTGTGAAGTACGTTTGCTTATGCGAAAGTTTGTGTGGGGGCATAAGACGTAAGACGAAGTGGGGTAGGGGTAATAGACATAAGACGAAATGAGAGGGAGGGGGGTAATAGACGTAAGACGAAATGAGAGGGCAGGGTAATAGACGTAAGGCGAAATGAGAGGGGGTAATAGACGTAAGGCGAAATGAGAGGGGGGTAATAGACGTAAGGCGAAATGAGAGGGGAGGGTAATAGACGTAAGGCGAAATGAGAGGGGAAGGTAATAGACGTAAGGCGAAATGAGAGGGGAGGGTAATAGACGTAAGGCGAAATGAGAGGGGAGGGTAATAGACGTTGGACGAAATGAGAGGGGGTAATAGACGTTGGACGAAATGAGAGGGGAGGGTAATAGCCGTAAGACGAAATGAGAGGGAGGGGGGTAATAGACGTAAGACGAAATGAGAGGGGGTAATAGACGTAAGACGAAATGAGAGGGAGGGTAATAGACGTAAGGCGAAATGAGAGGGGGGTAATAGACGTAAGGCGAAATGAGAGGGAGGGTAATAGACGTAAGGCGAAATGAGAGGGGGGTAATAGACGTAAGGCGAAATGAGAGGGGGGTAATAGACGTAAGACGAAATGAAAGGGAGGGTAATAGACGTAAGGCGAAATGAGAGGGGAGGGTAATAGACGTAAGGCGAAATGAGAGGGGGGTAATAGACGTAAGGCGAAATGAGAGGGGGGTAATAGACGTAAGGCGAAATGAGAGGGGGGTAATAGACGTAAGGCGAAATGAGAGGGGGGTAATAGACGTAAGGCGAAATGAGAGGGGGGTAATAGACGTAAGGCGAAATGAGAGGGGGGGTAATAGACGTAAGGCGAAATGAGAGGGAGGGTAATAGACGTAAGGCGAAATGAGAGGGGGGTAATAGTTACGTCTATGAGGGTAAGAGACGTAAAGTTGAATGGGGGTGGGGGAGGGGGGGTAATTTACGTAAGACGAAATGAGGGGAGGGAGTAATAGATGTAAAACGAAATGAGGGTTAGAGGTATGGCGAAACGGGGATAAAAGGCGTAAGACAGAATCAAGGACAGCGGTGTCGGCATCTTGCAGAAAGCTACTGCAGCCAACGACATAAAGAAATACCTACTGGACAAATGCAACGACTGCTCGAAGGAGCAAAAGGAGCAGTTGTCGGGGCTACTCAGCGGCAGCGACAGACAAGTGGGGCTCCTCATCAACGAGCGATTCATGAATATTCCTCCGCAGATAGCACTTCCGGCTTTCCAAAGTCTTTGGTGGGTTATGTTTCGGACGTAACGTTACTTCATGACCGATGATTTTTTTTTTAGTCCCCCGCCGCCGTGTAGGCAATGTGATAGTATTTCTGTTGCCTAAAGTGCAACTTTGTGCACGCGATATCTCAGCCGCCATTCAACCCTGGCTTTTGATTGTTGTCACAGTGAAAATATATATATTGAAGTTATGCGACGTCGCATTATTTTTTGTACGGATTTAGAAGAGCTGGTTTTGAAAGCATTTTTCTCCCAATCTGTGTCAAGCAAGTATACGGTATATTTTTTCTGAAATTCAGGTACTTGAGAGCTTGAATTTCGCCAGCCTGTATAAACATCAGCAAACGATTATCGCTTTGTGTAAATATAGAAATAGTGTAACAAGTGTGTATTATACGTTGGATTCTTTTAAACTAGCTTGTAATTTACCTAGAAGAAGTTACTCCGTTATCCGAAAAACATGTGTCAAGCGAGAGCAGGCTGCCACGTTTAAATTCCAAGGTATTGTCTTTGCATTTGCTCTATTGAAACGGCGTAAAGAATCACAAAAAACGGTTAGGCTGACGGATATATATATATATACAGGGGTAGCCTGATAGGTCCCCCATCTCGCTAACGGAATAACATTGTAGGAAAGAGATAGACAGAGCGAGGAAGAAAGGAATGAAGTACGATTTCAGCCATTACGTGTTGGTGTGTAAGATGCTGAGGATGGCACCGCTAGAGCTGCCGGGCAGGAAGCAGAAACCCACGGCGCGGCAACAGTGGGACGTCGTCTATGTCAATCCCGAGGAGGAGATTTTCGCCGAGGTAAGACCCTGTTTTTTTCTCTGGATAAACGAGTCATCTGTACATCAGGAGAAATTTCAGGAAAATTTATTTTCGACAATTGTGTGGCAACCCTGCTGATAGTGGTATTATTCTTCCGCTAGTTAGATCTCCCCGACGAGGAAGGGGCTGTTGGTGATTCCCGAGCTGTGGGGCTAGTAGCCTTTTCTGTGGGCAAGATGTCTGTAAAGCTGCGGATCGACTTAAAACTTGGTAACGCTTAATTACCGGAAATTCCCGAACAGACTCACCGAGTAGTCAGCACCTTATTTCACCCAGGACAAACGGATCTACCTTCTTATTTGTTTGATATATTTTACATTTAAATAATAGGATGTTACAAGTAAGACTCAATGTGAAAAAGGAAGCCAAAAAACTGAACAAGTGCTTTGATGACAACGAATGTGGCAAACATTAATATAGGAAAAAGTTTTTTTCTTCTTTTTCATTTTACATTAATACAATGTCGGTTTTTGTCGATTTGCAGGAAGCGGAAATACAGTTTGATTTTTGCGTGCGGGAGGAGCGTGACCTTGACAGCGAGTGTGACGACATGGAGCCCTGGCGCCGAGTGCTTGTACTATCCGCGCCAAAAATAGACACCGTTATGGTTCAACTGGCACGAGATCTGGCTCAGGGCTAGGCCAGAGGCGCGTGTCACTGCGGATCGCCACCCGCGTTCTGCAGAAATTGAATATTTTTATTTTAGAGAATTAAAAAAATTAAACAATTCTGAATAAATTCCTGCCAAAATGTGAACTCCGTGAATAGATGCAGTTGAAAAAAAAATCTAACGTAAAATCCCGGATCAAAAGAAATTTGTATAAATCTTTTAGACTGAGTCGTATCATGTACTTTGTAGTGAATACAATATCGTGGAAATATGCAAAATCAGCGATTGGCTTGTTAAAAAGAAATCCCAAGGAAATACAGTTCCCGTTAACAAACATTCGCATTAACAGTTGAAGGGGTCCATGCATAAACTTGATAACACCACTTATCAGGAAAATGCACTATTACCACCACGGTATTTCTAGGCCTCTGTTCTATCACATATGTGAGTCGTACACCTCAAAACCGATTAGAAGTGAGCATTTTTGAGAAAAATGCGATGGGAAAAACCTATGTTTGTTGCTAAAAATTCAAACTTTAAAGGCGTTTTTCTCCACTGCTGATAACTGCAGTTATCAAGTTTATGCATGGACCCCTTCTGTTATTTACCACCCCCCCCCCCCCCCACCCTCCAAAAAAAAAAAAATGAAACCTTCATGCTGTTTTGTTTCATTCGAACGTATGATTTGTGATCTCTGATTTAGTCGATCAACTTTATTTCCGAATTTGAAGTTGTTATTCTATTCAACTGTTTCTTAAAGACTCAACTGTTAAGCATGAAAAATTAAAGTGGTTTAAATGAGACTTTTTACTTCACTGTATTTGTTTATCGTTGGCAGTCAGTAAATGTCGGAACATTGCAGAGATGGATACTTGTGTGTTTTTCTCAATGTGTTTAAGTTTAAAGCAGACATATAAGCGAAATCTTTAAAAAAACACACATCATCCTGTCCACCTATGCAGGCAAACTATATAAACATAACACGTTCATAATTATCCGTCTTGTAACGGAGGGATATAGTTATGAGTTTGTCTGTCTGTCTGTCCATCCGCATGCGTTTCCGGGCTCTTATTTCCGTGTCGGTCTGTGGGTCTGTCGGCCTGTCATCAACAGCTTGTTAACACGATAACTTAAAAACTGCAACAAGGATTTTAATGAAACTTGGCAGCTTCTTTGGGAACAAACACAGAGCGGTAGTGTAAGTGGGCCAGGTTTGTTCAAGGAAAATGCACCAACTGGACTTGGAAAATTTCAGCTTTTGATTGACTATTGATGGCCGTGTTTAACTGATGGAGGGGGGGGGGGGGATGGGGCTGTTGGGAATATGTGGGCTATGCACACTGCTCTAGTTTTAAAATTTCACACATGGATAGAGCACATGTTAAAGGTATGTAGGGTCTTATTTTGTTCGGATTCATGAAAAATTTCAAACTGACAATATGTTTTTTCGATTATTGGAACTTGGCGTATTTTCTGTGTCGTGTCCACGCTGGATCTCCAAAACTATTAACTTAGCGTTTACGTAACTTTGTCCGCGTCATGAAGCTTCGTGTGCGGGTTATATCTCCGAAAGGGGTTTGGACAACTCGGCTTATTACCAAATCGGCCCACTACCAACTCGGCCTTTCTTGGATAGCTCAGCCCACACTTTTTTCTTTTTTTATTTTTATTTTTTTTTTGGACGACTGGGCCCAATTTTACCGACTCAGCCTGTTTGTGAAAGACGATTCGACCCATTTTTTTTTTTTTTTTGCTATCTTACTGTTTGCTATTTGAGTTTTTATTGTTTTTAGTAAAAATTAGCAACCCTTTTATGACACAGTTTCGATTTTCGATACTCTTTATTCACACAATGGAAGACCAGAGATATTTGTTACACGAGATTATAAAAGGTGACAGATTTTCTAAGGCATTGGTTTTCAGGATGACAGAGATGATTGCAATTAATGAATACTCTGGTATTGTTGAGCCCAGATGCAATTTCTGCTGCCACCGATTGCATTACTTATGATCAGCATGGTTTTCGCCATGACAGAGATGACTGAAAGCAGTCTAAATCTCACAAACATCAAATATCACAATGCACATTTAACCCATCATTTTTTGGTTTATGATGTGGATACAAATACAAATCGCCATTCACTTTAAACACTCTGTACACTTGGTTCATGGTTTATTTTTTTTTTTTACTTTTTACACTTGGTTCTTAAAAAATACAATTAACATAATGTTGTGCACGTGTTCGTGTATCCTGGTACCGATTGTATTTAACTCCCGTGAGTCTCAACCCAATTGACCAATTCAATGAGAGAATTGCAATTGATTTTACTCCACAGTGTCATATTTCAAATGCAATTAATTTTTCACAACAATAAACGCTATTCATTCCAATCAAATGTAGCACCTGAGCTTCCTTGATGTGCAACCAAACCCGTGATCTCACAGTCAAAGAGCACATAAAGAAAATAATTAACACGTAAACAGGTATCGAAAGCACTCTGTCATCGTTATGAACAACGCGTCTTTCATCTTAAAATCACAGAGTACATAAGTAAATTATATATATTTTTTATAAAAGGTGTCTAAATAATTCTATTATTCCCATAAACTCATATATTTGGAGAAAATTTTCGATAAAAATGTTTTGGGGCGAGTTGGTAATTTGAGCCATGTGGTATTTGACGAATGAGCTGAGTTATCCAAAAGTTGAGCCGAGACGTCGAGTTGGTATGGACCGAGTTGTCCAAGGACCCTCCGAAACCATAGGTCAGATTGTGTTGAAATTTTACACACGAACAAAACAGAATGTGTGCAATGTTTGGGTTTGATTCGGATTTATGAAATAATGATAAAATGAGTGTTTTTTTAAATTTCACACACCGATAAAACAAATAATGAAAATTGCTAAAAGAAATTTTCTAAACATTGTCAAAATTTAAAAATGCAAAACTTTTAGAATTGTGATAAACGTGATGAAAGGGGCAGGAGAATGGCACTTTGCAAACCGACTTTAGCACTGATTTTATAGGTCATTGGCGCTGCACGGGGCATCTTGTCTCTCTGAGTTTTTGTTGGAAGTAAAAAACCCCTTTTAAATTTTTTCTGCATGTGAGATCATATAAGAGGAAAAAAACGCTTATTCCTTACTCCAAATGTTATTCCAAGTTGCAAACAAAGTAAGCAAATGGGTATGCTTTGCTAAGAAATCTGGCTGTTTATTCCTTTCTTTTGTTCCTTTTTTCCGTCTCGGGGGGAGGGGGGGTTTCGAGAAAACTCCTGCGCTATTTGACGTTGGGCGATGAAATTTGGCACAGAGATAGAGGGTGGTGAGATATCGTGAAATCAGTAAATTTTTGCGACCTTGACCTTCAAGTTCAAATTGGGTTCAAAGTATTTTTGACCTCAAAGTGGCTTCTAGAAAACTCCTCTTACAGGGTTTGTAGTAGAAAGACCGCATTTGGAAGAGATATAGAGGAAAATGAGTTGTGAAATCGTCAAAAATGTTTTACCTTGACTTTAGGTCAAATTGTGCTCAAAATATTTTTTTGAAACACTTATCACGTCAATTGGCTGGAAATAGCGCTCAAATTCTTGTTTTGACGTGTTCGGTGTTAGTAGGCAGCAACATCGTGGACTGAATCATTCAGGGTCGAGGTCATGTGCATATCGTAATCCGTTGGAGAAAGATTTCCATTATCTCAAAAATTGTTAGATATAGGGCGATTTTGAGCTTATTTTCGACCCTGTGGGCCTAAGAGAAGTTACATAAGAGGTACCTCGGTGACATTGACCTCTTCCGTCATGGTCAAGTTCTAAAACTGGAAGTTGATCATTATCTCGAAAACAGTTAGAAAACTGAATCTGATTATATGTGCCTAAAAGAGGTTACATCATATTTACATCGATGACCTCGTTCAAGATAATAATCCGGAAGCTTATAATTATAATTATAGCGAAATTCGGTCTAGTTATAGCTCATTCTATATTGTAGTATAAATGTCACAAACTGCAATTTCTTTTTTTCTCTTGTTTGCTTACTGGAAATTTGCTTTCATTGAATGACCTTGTGAAATGGAAGTCTTGTTATGCTTTTTCACCCAGTTCAATGTTCCTTTCCATGCCGTCACCATATCTTTTAAAAACCATACGACTGCTGTTGCAAACCTTTTAGAAATCTTCTCTCAAAGATGCTCTCTTTAAAAAAATTATTTATTATGTTCACTGATCGCTTACATGCCTGTATAAAGATGTGACTAGTTTGTACATAAGCTTGTACGTTATTTGTTCGACCAACCTCGATGCTGTGTTAGTCTGCTTCCTCCCATCCCAAGCCTATTGCTGTCATTTGAGATTTAAGATTACAGTTTTGCCAGGAAACTTCAGAAGGTTGTGGTCCTTTTGTACCTTGAACGATATGTTCTACGACCGTTTCATAAAAATTTAGTCCTTTCATGTTTTCAAATAGGCGGTTTCGTACCGCAGTCAAATTCGTTTCGTATCTTCGTGACAACTTTGCACCAGCTGGTTTCAGTTTACACTTTCAAGGCCAAAAATAGTTTAACCATATAAACATTAAAATAATAATGTTCGATTTCAACACGAATGCGACAAACTAACCTTTTTCGTCATTTCAATGTCAACACTTCTACTGTTTCTGCTGCCGAATAAGACATGTTGTCCAAAGCTCTAATATTAATTTTAAAAAAGAAAGTGTCCGCCTCGAAACTGGAAGATCGTGGATTCAAACCCCGGTCCGGTCATACCTAAGACTTTAAAACTGGGACTCCTCCTTGCTACCCTGTGAGGCACTCCACATGTAAGGGTTAGAAGGAGTGCTGGAATGCCCCATTTCAGTATAAATTATACGAAATCATTTGAATGTTGTGCCCAATCTTGTACAACCATTCCTCGATAGTTAAAGATCCGATATATCTCGTGCCCAATATCTTTTACCAGACCACAACTTTTCTGGGCTCGCTATTAAAATTCGCTCAAGAAATTAACAAATGAAACAAACATGAAAACTAGTCAATGGCAAGTACTTCATTCAAACATAAGTTTATTTAAGTGGTTAAATGAATATATGATAAATCAACTCTCGAAGTTTAGAAATCAGAGTAAGTGTTTGCTCTTGATCTATGAGTCAAAAATTCACGGACATGATATCTTTGGGGAAAAATAAATCTCACTATAGTGAAGCAGTTGTTTATTTTAGGACAAAAATGCAGCTATTGAACTAAAAAATAAACATCAGATTACATGGATTTCAGTGTATAAAGTTAAATGTATATTAGAATATTGCACAAAAGGACCATATAAAATAATATTAAACATTAAAAGCATCAATAATTATGTGTTCAAAATTTGTTCAGGAAAAGTGTATGAAATAATTGTTAAAATACAAAATGGTAAAAAAACATTTTTTGTCGAGGCATGAGACATGAAACGGTCATAGCAAGAAGGAACTTGGCGGTTTAACTTCCATATCAATTGGCTTGTTTTATAATAATGGGAATCTCAGTACGTGAAATTTCTGCATAAGCTTTGCTCTACATCTCTAAGTAAAAAAAACCTCTGCAGAAAAATTAAACAAACAAAAAAATAAAATAAACAAAAATAAATAAATATAAAATAAACAGTAAAATTAAATTGGATATTCTCCTGATGAGATACGAAACAATAGATCAACTGCATCTATCTATCTATCCGAACTGTGCGTCCCTTAGTGTTGACTATTCTCGCACATTGATGAAAAAAAGGTGCATCTGAATGTCCAAGTCCCCAAAATCTATATTTAGTGACTTGCTTTAAACAGTGATTCCTCTCCAATTTTACGCGAAATTTCCCAGTGGACCTGCGGAATAAAAGGTGTTATACTCAACAGACCGAACCGCCGTAGAGGTTGGCTGTTGGACAACAACGGGAATATGATACAAATCCTAACTGAAGAAGTAATGCACATACTTTTTGTGCATGTAGCGTTTTATCATAGCGGGGAACTTGAAATATCGCCCATATAAACATTTGTCGTAACTAATTTATCTAATGAAACCAAAGCTATTTCAATGAGCTTAGATGTTTAATTTTGCAACTACACTCTTGTGGTTAACATTACAGTAATAAATAGTGGTTATGTAATTTACTGGGCGATAATATATTCTGTGAAAGCCAGTCACTCCCGCTTCAAGTCAGCTCTTCATTACTTGTAATTTCTATACCCCTCTTAATTTTTCTCTTTGTATATCTCTTTATCTCTCTATCAGATCCATTAGTAGCAATGCCACGTCGACTGTCATTACTCGTACACTTGGGGATTTTCAATAAGCCAATGTGCACTTTTGGATCTTTCCGATGGAGCTTCGTTTTGACTGCAAATAAGCTAATTCGCACTAAAAACTATTTTACATATCAATAACCAACATGTGAATATGTTTCTGGCATAATGGAATTTTGTTGATTTTTGCCGTTTTTTTTTTTTAATCGGTTCTTTATATCCTAATCCCAACTGAATGAAGCCGAAACACAAAAACTTCTCGGCTAAAGTCGAAGTTCGAATTGGCTTATTGTTTGGCTTAAACTATAAAGAAATGATAAGGGAAACCCAGAAAATTTAATTTCTTTCAGCATGCCCACTTTTAAATATAGGAAGTCATGATATGGTCTTTTTAAAACCATTTTCTATATTTAATTTCCAGCTGTTGAATATGTTCCTGACAAAAGGGAATTTTGTTGATTTTTTTTTTTTTTTTTTAGGCCCCAACCCTACAGGGTTGGGGCCTAAAAATATAGACTTGGGGTGTCTGTCTGTCCGTCCGTCATCGCTTTTTTGTACAAGCGATATCTCGAGAACGCAGAGGCCTAGAGACTTGATGTTGGACTCATTTGAAAGGTCTCGACTTGTGGATGTGCCTTTTGGCCATTGTGGCCAAATTCAATCACGTGATCTTGGCCAAATTGGCCAAAAAAACGCAAAAAATCGATGTATGTTTGTACGGGCGATATCTCGAGAACGCATAGGCCTAGAGACTTGATGTTGGGCTCATTTGAAAGGTCTCGACTTGTAGATGTGCCTTTTGACCATTTTGGCCAAAATCGGTCACGTGATCTTGGCCAAATTGGCCAAAAAACGCAAAAAATCGATGTGTGTTTGTACGGGCGATATCTCGAGAACGCATAGGCCTAGAGACTTGATGTTGGGCTCATTTGAAAGGTCTCGACTTGTAGATGTGCCTTTTGGCCAAATTCGGTCCCGTGATCTTAGCCAAATTGGCCAAAAATCCACTTGTTCTTTAAAAGCACACTGAGAAGTACCCTGACGCATTATTTTCGACCTCAGCGAAACTCCCAAACCAGAGTAAAGCGTGATTTTGCAACTGTGGATTTGTTTTTGTTGTCGGCGATAATGAGGGATTCGGTATCCTGATCTCAAGAACACACATATTTTTCTCAGTAAAAAATTGTTATCTGACCATAAAACCTGTGCGCCATAATTAGGCCCCAACCCTTCGGACTGGGGCCTATAGGTTTGGGGTGTCTGTCCGTCCGTCTGTAAGTCATCGCTTTATACTCCTATGAATTTGGGGGGCGGTCTGGGCCTGCGTGTGTTTCACAAATACTTAGTGTTTTATCAGTACTAGCATGCTATAGATCTCCCCGCTCTCGACAAAGAGTGATCAAATATGTAATGTTCTGTATCTGTGTCGTTGGACTGAACAGCAAATATCTCTTCGAGGATGCTTATCTCCCATGTTTCGGGGATGCTCACCACCACATTTGCCATTAAGTTATTTTCAAATTGTTAGTACCATTTTGGATTTCAGTAATTCGCTAAAAAATTAAAACAACGATCCGTCCACTTGTTACACGATTTTTGCGATATACCGTCACATTTATGTTTATGACGCTATTATAATTTATTCATCCCAGTGAACATTTTAACCACCAGCAAATGAAAAACCAACCAAAATGTCATTTTATGTATTTTTTCTTGGGGTGGGGGGCGGAATTCGCAGTCAAATTTTTCACAGAGGTAGTCTTTTTTTCTGCAGTTTCTTAAATAAGTTGGGGAGGGGATCGGGGGCTCCCTCGAAAAAAAAACCATGCTAGTACGCAGCCACGTACTGGTAAAAGTTGCCTTTTTTTATTGCATCACAAAGCACTTCACTTTCGTTATTTTAAGATATCCATGGAAAATCACATTGTTTTACATATACAGGAGCCCCTCATTAATTGGTACCCTCGGTTAATTTGTACCATTTTCGGTCAAGAATTTGGGATCCAGTGACTCCTATGGAAAAGTACGAATTTACAAATTTACGAGGGCTCGGTATATTCGTTCCAAATTTTGGACCCCAAATTTTCTAATATACGATTTTACTGTAGCAATTAGTGCAATGTTAGCGACATTATATATTGTGCACTTTCGTGACATTACCGGTATCTGAACAACTATCATCCCGAAGTCCGCATTCATCAGTTTGAACAAGTACAATACAAAACTAAATGAATTCACACACACACACACCGAAAAAAAAAATACGGCAGTTATCGTCGGTGGGCTATGCTCATCGACCATACTCTTCCCACATACCTGGTCTCATTGTTTTGAAATTTGGCAGGAATGTTCCCTGAATAATTGGCCAAATTAAAGAAAACACCCAAAAAAATGCTACTGTTCTTGCAAATTCGGTCCGATTATGTTGAAATTTGGCAGGAATGTTCCCCTCGTGTTACTTCAAGCTTGTATTTTGTTTGAAGCTTGAGCAAAATTGCCCAAAAAAGGTCAAATTACAGAAAAATTAGAATGTGCTTGTACTTGATGCTTCCTCGCCAGTCGTAAAGTGTGGAGACTGCATGGCGCTACCTGGAGACCATTCGTCTGTTGTTTCACAATGTTTCACAATTGTTTCACATTTGTGACTTACATCAGTAAAAAAAAACAATTTCTTGCAAAAGTGTTTAAGTTTTTAATGCATTCTTCCCCATTGTTCCCCCTCCATTTTCCCCCTTCTTCCCCATTCTTCCCCGCTATGACAGACGAATGTTCCCCAGCTTGGTTTGCGGGTGGCGTCCGTTAGTTAGTTAGTTAGTTAGTTCGCTGTAAACTTTGTTTCAAAATGCATCTCCTCCTACAATTTTAATCCGATGTCATTTATTTTTGGTGTGAGGCATCCCTAAGGTGTCGTGCATATGGCTTGTGCTTTTTTAGTTGATCGGGCGATTTTTGAATTTTTGGCGAATTTTTAAAGAAAAAAATTAAAAATGTATCTCTTCCTACATTTTTGACCCGATGTCATTTATTTTTGGTATGAGGCACCCCTAAAGGGTCGTGCATACGGCTTGTGCTTTTTTAGTCGATCGGACAATTTTTGTATTTTTGGGGATTTTTTTAAGCAAAAATTTTGAAAAAAAATGCATTTACTCCTACAATTTTGATTCGATGTCATTTATTTTTTATGTGAGGATTTCCTTAGTGGTTGTGCATACGGCTTGTGCTTTTTTAGTCGATCGGGTGATTTTTGAATTTTTGGCGAATTTTTAAAGAAATTTTAAAATGTATCTCATCTTACATTTTTGACCCGATGTCATTTATTTTTGGCATGAGGCACCCCTAAAGGGTCGTGCATACGGCTTGTGCTTTTTAGTCGATCGGGCAATTTTTGTATTTTTAGGGAGTTTTTGAAGAAAAAACTTCAAAATGCATTTCCTCCTACAGTTTTTATCCGATTTCATTTATTTTTTTTGCTATGAGGCATCCTTAGGTAGGTCTCGCATACGGCTTGTGCTATTTGACTCGACTTGGGAATTTTTGATGAAAATACCTCAAAATGCATTTTTTTTTTTTTGGTTTGAGGCATACCTAAGGGGTTGAGAATACGACTTGCGCTTTTTAGTCGATCCGACAATTTCTGTATTTTTTGGGAATTTTTGAAGAAAAACTTCAAAATGCATTTCCTCCTACAGTTTTTATCCGATTTCATTTATTTTTTTTGCTATGAGGCATCCTTAGGTAGGTCTCGCATACGGCTTGTGCTATTTGACTCGACTTGGGAATTTTTGATGAAAATACCTCAAAATGCATTTTCTCCTGCAGTTTTGATCAAATATCATTTATTTTGTGGCTGAGGCATGCTTAGGGTGTCGTGAATATGGCCTGTCTTTTTCAGTCAATGAGAGAATTTTTGAAGAAAAAAATTCAAAATGCATTTCCTCCTACAGTTTTTATCAGATTTCATTTATTTTCGATATGAGCCGTCTCTAGGGGGTCATGCATACGGCTTGTGCTTTTTGAGGGAATTAGAAAACTTTCGAATTTTTTTCGGAATTTTTGAAAAAAAAAAATTAAATGAATATCCTCCTACAGCGCATAAACGCAAGTTAAATGAACTTGCGCAGTAGTCAGATTTAACGACTGCACATCGACGCAAGTTAAATAGACATTCGCAGTAGTCCAAATTAAGTACTCCGCATCGATGCAAGTTAAATAACATGCGCATTGGTCCGAAATGTGAACTGCGCATCGACGGAAGATAAATAAAGATGCGAACTGGTCCAAAATAAGCACCGCGCATCAACGCAGGTTAAATAAACATGCGCACTGGTCCGAAAAAAAGAACTACGCTTCGACGTAAGTTGAATAGACATGCGCAGTGGTCTGAAATGCGAACCGCGCATCAACGCAGCCTAAAGAAAGATGCGCATTGGTCCGAAATGCGAAGCGCACATCAACGCAAGTTAAATAAATATGCGCACTGGTCTGAAATGAGAACCACGCATCAACACAGGTTAAATAAGCATGGGCAATGGCCTGAAATGCAAACCGCGCATCGGCGGAAGTTAAATAAACATGCGATCCGGTCCAAAATAAGCACCGCACATCAACGCAAGTTAAACAAACATGCGCACTTGTCCGAAAAAAGAACCACGCATCGACGCAAGTTGAATAGACATGCGCAGTGGTCTGAAATGAGAACCGCGCATCAACGCAAGTTAAATAAACATGCGCAGTGGTCCGAAGAAAGAACCATGAATCGACGCAAGTTGAATAGACATAACAGTCGGGCATCGACGGGACTTAAATAAACATGCGTTCTGGTCCGAAACGCAAATCTCGCGTCAACGCAAGTTAAATGAACCTGCTCACTTGTCCCAAAATGCGAACTGCGCATCAACGCAACCTAAAGAAACAGGTATACTGGTCCGAAATGCGAACCGGATATCAACGCAAATTAAATGAACATGCACACTGGTCCGAATTGCGAACCGCACATAAGCGTAAGTTAAATAAACATTTGCACCGGTCCAAAATAAGTACCGATCATCAACACAAGTTAAATAAATATGTGCAATGGTCCAAAAATGCGAACCACGCATCAACACAAGTTAAAAAAAAACAAAAAAAAACGTGCGCTGGTCCGAAATGCGAACCGCACAGCAACACAAGCTAAATAAGCAAGCACACTGGACCAAAATAAGCACCTTGCATCAACGCAAGTTAAATAAACATGTGCACTATTTCGAAGTGCGAACTGCCCATTAACGCAACTTAAATAACATGCGCACTATTCAAAATAAGATCTGCGCATCAACGCAACTTAAATAAACATGCGCACTGGTCCAGAATAAGAACCGCGCATCAACTCAAGTTAAAGAAATATGCGCATTGGCCTGAAATAAGAACCGCGCATCGACGCACGTTAAGTAAATATAGGCAGTGGTTCGAAATGCGAACCACGCGCCAACGTAAGTTAAATAAACATTTGCACCGGTCCAAAATAAGTACCGATCATCAACACAAGTTAAATAAATATGTGCAATGGTCCAAAATGCGAACCACGCATCAACACAAGTTAAAAAAAAAAAACAAACGTGCGCTGGTCCGAAATGCAAACCGCACAGCAACACAAGCTAAATAAGCAAGCACACTGGACCAAAATAAGCACCTTGCATCAACGCAAGTTAAATAAACATGTGCACTATTTCGAAATGCGAACTGCCCATTAACGCAACTTAAATAACATGCGCACTATTCAAAATAAGAACTGCGCATCAACGCAACTTAAATAAACATGCGCACTGGTCCAGAATAAGAACCGCGCATCAACTCAAGTTAAAGAAATATGCGCGTTGGCCTGAAATAAGAACCGCGCATCGACGCACGTTAAGTAAACATACGCAGTGGTTCGAAATGTGAACCACGCGCCAACGTAAGTTAAATAAACATTTGCACCGGTCCAAAATAAGTACCGATCATCAACACAAGTTAAATAAATATGTGCAATGGTCCAAAATGCGAACCACGCATCAACACAAGTTAAAAAAAAAACAAACGTGCGCTGGTCCGAAATGAGTACCGCACATCAACACAAGCTAAATAAGCAAGCACACTGGACCAAAATAAGCACCTTGCATCAACGCAAGTTAAATAAACATGTGCACTATTTCGAAATGCGAACTGCCCATTAACGCAACTTAAATAACATGCGCACTATTCAAAATAAGAACTGCGCATCAACGCAACTTAAATAAACATGCGCACTGGTCCAGAATAAGAACCGCGCATCAACTCAAGTTAAAGAAATATACGCGTTGGCCTGAAATAAGAACCGCGCATCGACGCACGTTAAGTAAACATACGCAGTAGTTCGAAATGTGAACCACGCGCCAACGTAAGTTAAATAAACATTTGCACTGGTCTAAAATAAGCACCGCGCATCAACGCAAGTTAAATAAACATGCGCACTTCTCAGAAATTCGAACCGCGCATCAACGCAAGTTAAATAAACATGCGCAGTGGTTCGAAATGCGAACTACGCTCCAACGCAAGTTAAATAAACATTTGCAGTGGTCCAAAATAAGCACTGCGCATCAACGCAAGTTAAATAAACATGCGCACTGGTCCGAAATTCGAACCGCGCATTAACGCAAGTTAAATAAACATGCGTAATGATCCGAAATTCGAACTGCTCACCAACGCAAGTTAAATAAACATAGGCACACGTCCAAAATAAGCACCGTGCATCAACGCAAGTTAAATAAACATGCAAACTGGTCTGAAATGCGAACCGCGCATCAAGGCAACCTATGGAAACTTGTGCACTTGTCCAAAATAAGTACCGCTCATCAACGCAAGTACAATAAACATGCGTATTGGTCTGGAATAAGAATCGCGCATCGACGCAAGGTAAATAAACATGCGCACTGATCCGAAATAAGAACCGCACATCAACACAAGGTAAATAAACATGCGCATTGATCCGAAATAAGAACCGCACATCAACACAAGGTAAATAAACGTGCGCACTGATCCGAAATAAGAACCGCACATTCACAAAAGGTAAAAAAAAAACAACATGGGCGCTCGTCAGAAATGCGAACCGAACATCAACGCAAGTTAAATAAACATGTGCACTGTTCCAAAATGGGAGCCGCGCATCTACGCAAAATTAAATAAACATGCGCACTTGTCTGAATAAGAACCGCGCATCAAGGCAAGTTACATAAATATGCGCACTGGTCCGAAATGCGAGTGTTGTTTGAAGGTATCTATGGCAGACTATCCAGTCTACCAGAGATACAAAAAATCTGTTTCCCATTTTTCTGGCAAAGAAATCTTTGTATGCATTTATCGGCCTATGTTCTGGTCCGGTGCTACGTTAATTATTGGGCTAGCTCTTTGCCGTCTCATCTTTTGAAGCCAAATTTTTCAGGAAAATTCCCTTACTCATGCACTCTGGAATTGGGTCTTATTGCTTTTCGTAAGCTGGAACTTTGTCCTTGGACAAACTTGTTTAAAAATTTCTATTCTTTTTTCATACTTTTTTCACTTTTCATCCTTTTTTTATTTTGATACTTTTTTCATTTTTTTTTTCGTTCAAAATATCTTTTTCCTAATTAGTTTTTTTTTTTCAGCTAGAATTATTCTCACCGTAGTCATTACCCTTGATTAGGCAATAATATTAACGGCTCTAACACTGTATTTGTATGTAATTTCCAACTTTTTTTGAAGCGTCTTTGGCTAAAATCAATACATCTGTAGAAAAAAGGGTATTTCTTTATGGAATTGAAACATATTTTCGTAAACGTGATCAATATCTTATCACACTGTAAAATATCCATTATTCTAAATGACTTTTAGTAGTTCTTATTTCTTGAATGATTTTGAGTAACTTTAATCTATAATTTTGTCCATAGGGACCATCGATAAAGTACATACGCACATTTATTTTAAATTTTAGACCCCTGCATTTGTTTGCACTAAATTGTGACGTCATCGTGGAATTTGACTTTAAAGTTCGCATCCAACTACCACCACCCCCCCTCCCCCCACCACTTTCCCGGTACATAATTTATGGATGGTAATTTATGTAATTGTATGATGTGATTACTTTTAGGATGTATTTTTAAAGTTTTAAAATTTTCAGCAAAATATGAATTATCTTTTTTTTCATACAATTTTTCACCAAATTTGTCCTTTTTTATCCTTTTTTTTTCTTGATGACTCCATGGCAACACTGATCATACACCAAAGTTGAATACTACAGGAGACCCTCGTTAATTCGTCCCCGGTTAATTCGTTTCCCCGCTTTATTCGTACTCATATTTAGGTCCCAGTTTCTCTATTTCATACCAGTTTTCCCCCGGATAATTCGTTCACCCGGTTAATCCGTACCAAATTCCCCGGTCCCATGTGGTACGAATTAACGAGGGGGTACTGTATTTTCTTCTAGCAATATATCAGATATCTGATATTTGAAGCGTGATTGCAGTTGAAAGTTGGTCGGGGGGATTTTCGGGTGGCAGTTGGTCGGGTGGCAGTTGGCGGGTGGCAGTTGGTCGGGTAGCAGTTGGCACGAGTGGGAGTTGGTGGGGTGGCAGTTGGCACGGTGGGAGTTGGTCGGGTGGCAGTTGGTCGGGTGGCAGTGGGCGGGTGGCAGTTGGCGGATGGCAGTTGGTCGGGTGGCAGTTGGCGGATGCCAGTTGGTCGGGTGGCAGTTGACGGGTGGTAGTTGGTCGGGTAGCAGTTGGCACGGGTGGCAGTTGTCGGGTGGCAGTTGGCACGGGTGGCAGTTGACGGGTGGCAGTTGGCGGATGGCATTTGGTCGGGTGCAGTTGGCGGATGCCAATTGGTCGGGTGGCAGTTGACGAGTGGTAGTTGGTCGGGTAGCAGTTGGCACGGGTGGCAGTTGGCGGGTGGCAGTTGGTACGGGTGGCAGTTGGCGGGTGCCAGTTGGTCGGGTGCCAGTTGGTCGGGTAGCAGTTGGCACGAGTGGGAGTTGGTCGGGTGGCAGTTGGCACGGTGGCAGTTGGCACGGGTGGTAGTTGGTCTGGTGGCAGTTGGTCGGGTGGCAGTTGGCGGGTGCCAGTTGGTCGGTTGGCAGTTGGCGGATGGCAGTTGGTCGGGTGGCAGTTGGTCGGGTGTCAGTTGGGGTGTGGCAGTTGGCACGGGTGGCAGTTGGCGGGTGGCAGTTGGTCGGTGGCAGTTGACGGGTGGGAGTTGGTCTGGTGGCAGGTGGCACGGGTGGCAGTTGGTCGGGTGGCAGTTGGCAGGTGGTGGTTGGTCGGGTGGCAGTTGGTCGGGTGGCGGTTGGCGGGTGGCAGTTCGTGGGGTGGCGGTTGGCGGGTGGCAGTTGGTCGGGTGGCAGTTGGCGGGTGGCGTTGGTCGGGTGGCAGTTGGTCTGGTGGCAGTTGGCACGGGAGCAGTTGGCGGGTGGCGGTTGGTCGGGTGGCAGTTGGTCGGGTGGCAGTTGGCGGGTGGCAGTTGGCACGGGTGGCAGTTTTCCTGTTCCCGTGATTTTTTTTTATTGATTCTGCTGATTACTTCATTATTTTCTTTTCTTTATTTGTGTGTTAGGGTAGTGGGGGTGGGGCGCTTTTTAACTCAGCCGACTTTGTTAACATACGCACATAGATTCAAGCTGGGTTAGGCTTGAATCTATGTGCGTATGTTAAACTTTTTCTTTAAAATGTTACTCTTCCTACAGTTTTGCTCCAATCGTTTTGATATTAGGCAGGAATGTTCCCTGAGTGGTCCCCCACCTGGCTATTACTTTTCTTTTGACGATTGACGAAAAATTGACAAAATGGCGGCATTTTTTTTTGTGTAATAATTTTTTATGGACAAGTTCCTTTGTGAAATGAAGTGCTTCACGAGACAAAGTTATGTCTTTTTAGCACAGCTTCTATAGCGGTCAATGACAGTATGTGCGTATGTGCCTTTTAAGTTAAGAAAATGTACCTTCCCCTAGGTTTTTGGCCTGAATATCTTGAAATTTTGATTGAAGGTAACGGACAGTACCTACCTGGCTGTTCCTTTTTTTTTTGGGGGGGGGGGGGGGAATTCGCGAAAAATGAAGATATAAAAGGGATTTTTAGAAAAGATAACATATTTTTTTAGAAACAAACATCTCAAAAGACTATTTCTTTGTTTCATTCCAGGATCGTTATTTCTTCTACGAGAAAACTTTCTGCTTGATTATTGGCAGTTTTGAAATTGATTTTGAGCGAAGGCCTACTGCTGCTTGTCGCAATGGATGTAACGATTGTCTCACTTTACGATGAGGGCAAAAGTGACGAACTTGAAAAACAACTGTGTGACACTGACGTGAAGGAGGTAAGAACTATTGCGACCTTATTGCCACCGTTATTACCACCTTTATTACCACCTTGTTACGACCTTATTGCCACCTTTATTATCACCTTTATTACCACTTTGTTACGATCTTTATTGCGACCTTATGATGACCTTGTTACCACCTTATTACCACCTTTATTACCAACTTGTTTCCACCTTATTACCACCTTTATTATCACCTTTATTGCCACTTTGTTAAGACCTTATTACCACCTTTATTATCACCTTTATTACCACTTTGTTACTACCTTTATTGCGACCTTTATTACCACCGTGTTACGACCTTTATTGCGACCTTATAACGACCTTATAACGACGTTGTTACGACCTTATTACCACCTTTATTATAACCTTTATTACCACCTTGCTACGACCCTTATAACGACCTTATAACGACGTTGTTACGACCTTATTACCACCTTTATTATAACCTTTATTACCACTTTGTTACGACCTTATTACCACCTTTATTATAACCTTTATTACCACTTTGTTACGACCTTATTACCACCTTTATTATAACCTTTATTACCACTTTGTTACGACCTTATTACCACCTTTATTATAACCTTTATTGCCACTTTGTTACGACCTTATTACCACCTTTATTATAACCTTTATTACCACTTTGTTACGACCTTATTACCACCTTTATTACCAACTTTATTAAAAACTTTATTACCCATTTGTTACGACCTTGTTACCACCTTTATTATAACCTTTATTACCACTTTGTTACGACCTTATTACCACCTTTATTACCACCTTTATTAAAAACTTTATTACCACTTTGTTACGACCTTGTTACCACCTTTATTATAACCTTTATTACCACTTTGTTACGACCTTATTACCACCTTTATTATCACCTTTATTATCACCTTTGTTACCACCTTGTTACGACCTTTATTGCGACCTTATAACGACTTTGTTACGACCTTATGATGTCTCAGAATGTTCAAATCGATAATAGATATTCAGAAAATAGCGCGAAGATACTCCTCCCCCACCCCTAAAAATCCGCTTTTGCACAAATGGTATAATGGTGAGCAGCTGTCGAGGGCTCAGCACACTTGCCGTGACTGAACTAGGGCAATTATACTTACCCTAAATATTTTCAGGGCAAGTAAACTTACCCTGATTTTACCACTAAAGACATTAAAAGTAGCATGAAATTAGTGATGTGATCCGTCACTGATGGATCCGGTTCGGTTTGGTTTCGGTTTTTAAAGACAAATCCGCGTTTTTTCGGTTCGGTTTCGGTTTTTTTTCAGACTATGCAAATATATGTAAATTAAAGATATCCCAATTAATTTTCTGTTTTTATTCTAGAATGTGATAAGTAAACACATTGCTTAACTAAAAAAGGAACTCATCTGGAAGTGTAAAATAATGTTACGCTAAAATAGTGAGCTGAAACATTCATAGCAGTTAAAAATGGTCCTGAGAAAAACAAAAATAATGTTAATTAAAAACCGAAAATGAACCGCGGTTTTCCACAAAGCACGGTTTGGTTTAACCGAACCGCCACCTTCACGGTTAACTGTCCCGAATGCTAAACCGTCACATCACTACATGAAATGATAGGGCAACCACAAATTGGGTAAAAATTAGTAAAACGTGTACATTTACAGCTGCAAAACGGACAACTATGCTCCAGATTAAAACTATGCTTAATTAAACCTGATGGGATTTAATCCGAGCCACTTCAGACATCAGATTTGCTCAGGATTAGCTTGCACACTGTATATGTAGAACATGACGTTACTCCAGAGCGTTACGTCATTGCGATAGCGACAATGTGAGGCCCAGCTACGCATGCCCGGTGGGCTATTCACACTAGGCAGGATTTGCTCACTTTTACCCTGACCGCAATATATAAACATTGTGTACAATGTTCTTGTGTACAATGCTCTTGTGTACAACGCTCTTATGCACAACGCTCTTAAGCACAACGCTCTTGTGTACAACGCTGTTACGTGCAACGCTCGTGTACAACGCTCTTATGTACAACGCTGTTATGTACAACGCTCTTACGTACAACACTTGTGTACAACGCTTTTATGCAAGGAGGACCATTTCCTTTCTCCCTGTTCGGTCTAATAAATTGCATATGTATAAAACTCGACCTGAACCTGACCTATTACGAGTAAATGAAATGGCCGTGTGAGGACGTGTGAAAAAATAAGATGGCCGTGTGAGGGCATGTGAAAAAATGAGATGGTCGTGTGAGGGCGTATGAAAAAATGAGATGGCCGTGTGAAAAAATAAGATGGCCGTGTGAGGACGTGTGAAAAAATAAGATGGCCGTGTGAGGACGTGTGAAAAAATAAGATGGCCGTTTGAGGGCGTGTGAAAAAATAAGATGGCCGTTTGAGGGCGTGTGAAAAAATGAGATGACCGTGTGAGGGCGTTTGAAAAAATGAGATTGCCATGTGAAGGCGTGTGAAAAAATGAGGTTGCCGTGTGAGGGCGTGTGAAAAAATGAGATGGCCGTGTGAGGGCGTGTGAAAAAATGAGATTGCCGTGTGAGGGCGTGTGAAAAAATGAGATGGCCGTGTGAGGGCGTGTGAAAAAATGAGATGGCCGTGTGAGGGCGTGTGAAAAATGAAATGGCCGTGTGAGCTTTTTTAGTAAAATTGTAAAATACTTTAGCATTCTAAAAAAAAAATAAGAATTTGATCCAATGCTAAATCAAAAGCTTTTTTTTTTTAATTTAAAAAGTTTGCCTTCGAATACAACCGACAGGCTAGATCAGGTTTCTGAAAATTTGGATCAGAAAAAAGAGTGCTCTTCTAGCTTTTAAAGATGCCGAGAGATTAAGTTGTGGTTGTTGTGTTGTAAAGAAAACTGCGTTTCCAACAACGGCTGTTATTTAATGCCGCCCTGAACCTTAGAGGGACGAAAGTGTCTAAAAATTACTGCATTTTCAAATGTTCTACGGTGTCTGTATTTGTCAGCTGAAGAGCTTGATAGAATCGCGAGCTGTTAAAGGAAAAGGCGACCCGTGCACTCTGCTCCGTGCCATATTTCTAGGTAACGTTTCTTTACTATTTTCGTACCATATTCTTCACTATGATCTCTGCGGTACGTTTTGTGTGAAAGAGATGAACACTTTATGTTCCTTTTATGAATGGGCAGCTGTGACGTCAGGGGGGAGGGGGGAGGGGGAGGGAGGGATCCCAGTGATGGTCCTAGCGGACCCTTTTAACTCTATGTTGAAGATGTTTTATTGAAGAACTGCTGTTATTTGTGTTAAACAGTGTATTATTTAAAATAAGAATTTATCAAGCAAATAATAAATCAGATATTTTTGTCATGGGTGAACTCACGCATTTTACGACTACGGTAGTCTATTCCGGAATAGACTACCGACCTTCAAATCCTTTTAAATGGAACGTTTTTGTGCAATTTTAAATTTAAATATTATAAAACCTGTAAGTAATATATGCTACAATGTAATGTATATGAAAAATTTAAAACGTTGTATTCCACAGAACTTTTAACTTCGGTAGTCTATTCCAGAATAGACGGTTGTCTATTCCGAAATAGACTGCCGTAGTCAATTTAGCCGATTTCTCCCATGACAAAAATTATCTGAATTCTTATTTGCTTGATAAATTCTTATTTTAGATAATACAGTGTTGTTTATTAGTCCCCAGCCGCCGTGTTAGCGCAGTGCGCGAGGTTGAGTATTGGGCTCCGTCCACCTGCCTGTCCGTTTGTCTGTCGACACTTTTGAGCACGACTTTGCACGGCTCATATCTCAATATCTCAGTTACTACAGATGCGATTCCAGAATCCTGCGGCACGTAGAGAGACTTTGTAATGAGGCCGTGGCTTCGTGCTTCGTTTTTCTCCTCATATAGTTCAGTTCTATTCTTGCACATATCAACTCCTTATAGTGAAGCTGTGCAACGGGAGTTATTTTAAAAAAAAATCTAAAAAAAAAAAAAAAATGAAAACTAAAAACCTCATCTGTGGACACTCGAGTATAACGTCGTAGGGCCCACATCCCTGTAAGCTGTAATGCAATCCAATTCTATGTGAACTCTCATGGAATCCAATTCTGTGAGCTCTGATGGATTGCAGTTCTGTGAGCTGTAATGGAATCCAGTTTTGTGAGCTCTAATGGAATCCGGTTCTGTAAGGCCTAATGGAATCCAAACCTGTAGGCTGTAATCGAATCTTAATTCTGCGTTTGCACATGGACAGACTCTATTGTGGAGCGTTTCAACGAGATTATTTTTTAGTCTTTCGCAAGAAATTGGCAAATTTGAAAACTTTGAAGTTGGGAAAAATTTTTGTACGACCCCTGTCTTGGTAACTACTGTTGGGATTTAGTTGTTGTGTTACGCACAGAGAGAACTTGTAGTGTAGAGATAGAACTTGTAGCGCTTAGATAGAACTTGTAGCTGAACTGCGCAGCGACCAATTATTTTTCGTTTTTTTTCCCCAGAAAAAAAAAAGACAAATGCAAGAGCTTTAAAAAGTGATAAGATTTCTGTGGCGTACTGACATGATGCAGTTCTCACGTTGTACACAGAAAATTAGGAACCCTATTGTTGAGAATTGGTATTAGAAACAAAAATATTAAATTACATGCAATCCTAGCCGGAGGAGGTGGGGGGTTGGGGGGGGGGGGGGCTTTTCACTTTCACTGACTTTCTTGTTTATGTATTTTTGATGTTATTGTTAGTATTATTTTGTTGTTATTATTATTGTGTAACTTTTTATTATTTTATTTTTTTTTATTATTTGTTATGATTTGTCGGGGGGGGGGGGTGGTATCACTTCATTTCCTCTCGCAAGTGCATCGAGCGAGAGATGAGGAGAATCTCAACTGCAATGAACATTTCGCATGAAAAAGAAGTGTTTCAGCTGAACAAAGGCGCCATTTTGTACTCTGATGTGGAATCTCTGCCCCTAATTCGTCTAAAATCTTTGTGACTTGAAGCAGAAAGTTATTTTGATTCTCGCAAAGTTTGAAGTTAATAATGTTGACCCCCATAAGTACAGAAATGTGTAATATGCAACAAATGATAATAATTCAAAGCGTTAGATACGCAACAAGTATTTCGTTCTATGCAAGTTTAAAAAAATAGTTAAAATAACTAAAAAAAAAAAAATTTTCTTTCGGGTGAAACGCGCAGTAACTCAGACTCTTTTTGTACGGCGGTGGTGAAGACACGTATATATTTTTTTACGAATCTCGTTTTGAACCATTGCTTCGGAAGTCGCAAATTTTGCCATCGTCCCCCGTGCCCTGTCGCAGACATCCATCCCCTCTCATCCCGTTCCTCAAGAAGAAGGAGGAGAAGAAGGAGGAGGAGGAGGAGGAGGAGGGGGGGGGGAAAGCACCCGCATACACCTCGTGGTTCATTGACATCCATCCCCTCTCATCCCACTCCTCAAGAAGAAGGAGGAGAAGAAGGAGGAGGAGGAGGAGGAGGAGGAGGAGGAGGAGGAGGGGAAAGCACCCGCATACACCTCGTGGTTCATTGACATCCAGCTCCTCTCATCCCGTTCCTCAAGGAGAAGGAGGAGGAGGAGGGGGAGGAGGAGGAGGAGGGGGGAAAGCACCCGCATACACCTCGTGGTTCATTGACATCCATCCCCTCTCATCCCACTCCTCAAGAAGAAGGAGGAGAAGAAGGAGGAGGAGGAGGAGGAGGAGGAGGAGGAGGAGGGGAAAGCACCCGCATACACCTCGTGGTTCATTGACATCCAGCTCCTCTCATCCCGTTCCTCAAGGAGAAGGAGGAGAAGGAGGAGGAGGAGGAGGAGGGGGAAAGCACTCGCATACACCCCGTGGTTCATTGACATCCATCTCCTCTCATCCCACTCCTCAAGAAGGAGGGGGGGGGGGGCAGGGAAGCACCCACATACACCTCCCGATTCATTGTGAATAAGAACTTGCAATGGTATTTCTTTTAATACATAGAATTTTTCCTGATTGCAGTTCGTATTAATTCAGGGTGGCCACCGACTCTGGAAATCAGGGAATTCAAAGAAAAATGAATAAACATTTTCCAGTCAGGGAAAACTCAGGGAATTTGAAAATTCAGGCAAATCTCAGGGAAAATTCAGGGAATTTAATTTTCGGAAAATTCCATGTTTTCCAGGATATTTCCACGTAAATTTTTCTTCTGGAAAATTACATGGGTTTGGTAAGACTTTGTTGAACGTTGTTTTTTTTTCTAAGTGTTTAAGAGAAATAGTGGGATACGGAGTCGATGACTATTGTTTTCGAACCAAAACATTAAAGTTTTAGAGTTCTGAAAACCTGCGCTGTCAAAATTCACTGTATGGAAAACCTCTGAAAACCCCAGGGAATTTCGTTTCGGATTCCAGGTGCCCACCCTGTAATTGCAATTTCATTGTCATGTGAACTTGATTTTCAGAAAGACTTTCAATATTTGCGGTTGCATGGAAAACAATTGCAATTATCATCAGATAGAAATTGTCTAATCTGGATTGTGCAATCAGAACTTGTAATCACTCAAATAGCTTCGAATAAAGGTGCTCATTTCTCTTATTGCAATTCGCATTGTAGTCCCAAACTGATTGCAATTACGGTTGTGCATATTCCATAGAAAAAAATTTAGAATTCAGAGAATTTGTGATCTCCTTTCAACATGATATATCAAACGTTCAGCGATTGCAATGAAAATAAGAAATTGCATTTGAAAGGAAAAAAAGGGGGAAGCAAGTCGAGATATTTGTGAGGCGTGGGCAATTTTGCAGTGTCATGGGGAACAACAAAGGCACGACCGTAAAATAAGAAAGAATCCAACTTCTGGCCATTATTTTAAGGCATCTTCAAACAAACTGAGCATGTCGTATATTTCTTAAGACCGTATTTTTTAGACTGAGCCATCACTCCGTATATTTCTTAAGACCGCAGCTTGTATTTTTCAGACCTTATTTATGTCATTATTATTTGTAGCCAGCCCCCCCCCCCCCTCCCCCCGCCACCGCACTTGAAACGCCGTCCGTCCGACTGTGCTCTGTTGATAGCGAGAAGTTTGGTCTCAGTTTGGTCTTTACACAAGGAAAGACACTGGAGCTGTGCGCCGTGAAGTTATTTTTAGTTTTTTCCTTAAAAATACTAAAATTGATCTGTTAAAAAAAAAGAAGAATGTCATGACTGATATGGACTGAGTTATTTTTATGCGCGCTGTATATTTTCGGCAATGCATCCCGTTTCTTTGTTCCCCAAAGTAAGACAATATACTGGAGCTGTGCGACGTGCGGTTATTTTATTTATTTGTTATTATTATTTTTTGGTGTTTTTTTTCTAATTAAAGAAAACAATGGGGATCTTTTAATTTCTGATAAAATACTATCAAAACTTTGAACTTGGGTATTTTGTGCGCGCCGCATCTCACAAAGTATTTTGTACGCGCCGCATCTCACAAAGTATTTTGTGCGCGCCATATATCACCAAGTATTTTGTACGCGCCGCATCTCACGAAGTATTTTGTGCGCGCCATATATCACCAAGTATTTTGTACGCGCCGCATCTCACCAAGTATTTTGTGCGCGCCGCATCTCACCAAGTATTTTATGCGCGCCAAATCTCACAAAGTATTTTGTGCGCGCCATATCTCACAAAGTATTTTGTGCGCGCCGCATCTCATCAAGTATTTTATGCGCGCCGCATCTCACAAATATTTTGTGCGCGCCATATCTCACCAAGTATTTTGTACGCGCCGCATCTCACCAAGTATTTTGTGCGCGCCATATCTCACCAAGTATTTTGTATGAGTCATATCTCAGCAAGTATTTTGTGCGCGCCATATCTCAGCAAGTACTTTGTGCGCATCGTATCTCACAAAGTATTTTGAGCGCGCCATATCTCACCAAGTATTTTTTACGCGCCATATCTCACAAAGTATTTTGTGCGCGCCGCATCTCACCAAGTATTTTATGCGCGCCATATCTCAGCAAGTATTTTGTACGCGCCATATCTCCGCAAGTACTTTGTGCGCGCCATATCTCAGCAAGTACTTTGTGCGCGCCATATCTCAGCAAGTATTTTGTGCGCGCCATATCTCAGCAAGTATTTTGTGCGCGCCATATCTCAGCAAGTATTTTGTGCGCGCCATATCTCAGCAAGTATTTTGTGCGCGCCATATCTCAGCAAGTATTTTGTGCGCGCCGCATCTCGCCAAGTATTTTGTGCGCGCCATATCTCACAAAGTATTTTGTGCGCGTAGTATCTCACCAAGTATTTTGTATGGGTCATATCTCAGCAAGTATTTTGTGCGCGCCATATCTCAGCAAGTACTTTGTGCGCGCCATATCTCAGCAAGTATTTTGTACGCGCCGCATCTCACAAAGTATTTTGTGCGCGCCATATCTCACCAAGTATTTTGTACGCGCTATATCTCACAAAGTATTTTGTGCGCGCCGCATCTCACCAAGTATTTTATGCGCGCCATATCTCACAAAGTATTTTGTGCGCGCCGCATCTCACCAAGTATTTTATGCGCGCCATATCTCATAAAGTATTTTGTGCGCGCCATATCTCAGCAAGTATTTTGTGCACGCCACATCTCAGCAAGTATTTTGTGCACGCCACATCTCAGCAAGTATTTTGTGCGCGCCATATCTCAGCAAGTATTTTGTACGCGCCATATCTCAGCAAGTATTTTGTGCGCGCCATATCTCGGCAAGTACTTTGTGCGCGATATCTCAGCAAGTACTTTGTGCGCGCCATATCTCACAAAGTATTTTGTACGCGCCGCATCTCATCAAGTATTTTGTGCGCGCCATATCTCACCAAGTATTTTGTACGCGCCATATCTCAGCAAGTATTTTGTATGGGTCATATCTCAGCAAGTATTTTGTATGGGTCGTATCTCAGCAAGTATGCAGAAAAGAAAGACCATATATTGGAGCTGTGCGACGTGCTGTTATTTTTATTTATTTTTTTGCTATTTTGGGTTTTTTTACACAAAGAAAGACCGTATATCTGAGCACTACGCCGTGGGGCTATTTTCCATTTTTCTCTGAAATTTGAAAAAAAATTGCATTTTTTTAAAAGAAATACGATTACAGTTATGAACTTAGATATTACGTGCACACCATATCCCAGGAACTGTCTCTTCAATTGAAATAAGCCGGTACTCTGTGACCAGACTGGCGGGGGAACTCTAACCAGGTACATTGGTCTATCTGTGATTAATCTGGCGGGGGGGGGGGGGAGACTGTTACAAGGTTCACTGGTCTATCGGTGACTAGACCGGGGGGGCCTCTACCAGGTTCACTGGTCTGTATGTGACCAGATTGGCGGGGGACTGTACCAGGTTGACTGGTCTATCTGTAACCAGACTTGTTGGGGGACTCCACCAGGTTTACTGGTCTATCTATGACCAGACTGGCGGGGGGGGGAGGCTCTAACCAGGTACATTGGTCTATCTGTGACTAGACTGGCGGGAGGGAGGGGGCGCTCTAACCAGGGTCACTGGTCTATCTATGTCCAGACTGGCGGGGGACTAACCAGGTTCACTGGTCTATCTGTGACCATACTGGCGGGGAGGGGGGGGGGGGGCTCTAACCAGTACACTGGTCTATCTGTGACCATACTGGCGGGGGGGAGGGGGTTACTCTAACCAGGTTCACTGGTCTATCTGTGACCAGACTGGCGGGGGGGGGGCTCTAACCAGGGTCACTGGTCTATCTGTTACCAGACTGGCGGGGGGGGGGGGACTCTTACCAGGTACACTGGTCTATCTGTGACCAAACTGGCGGGGGAACTCTAACCAGGTTCACTGGTCTATCTGTGACCAAACTGGCGGGGGGGGGGGACTCTTACCAGGTACACTGGTTTACTTCTTATTCGATCAGGCTTTACTCAATATCCGGCCTGTCAGGCAATCGCTTGAATTAAACAAACTATTTAATTTATTTTACTTGATATCCTGTCAGTGCAGTACGAACTTTGTAGTTTGATTTCAGGGGGGTAGACTTTCTAAGGAAAATGCCGGGGTTTGCCGGGGGTGGGGGGTGATGGGAAACAAAAACACAAAAACGAATGAATGTGTTTAAAGATCTCAATTTCTTAAACTGCAGCTTTCCTAAGACTATTCCGAAAACGATTAATTCTCCGCCTTTCCTGGATTTTTAAAATAGTTGAACTTGGCGAGAAACATTTCATTGAAAACATTTGACAAACAAGACTGACTGGAAACCTTGTGTGGTACAAGGCGGGCATCTTAAAAATCTAACGCTCATAAATATGAGTAATAAACCCCACCCCCACCCCCGTATTCTGTCCCTTCCACGGGTAGTAATTCAAGTAGACTCCGAATTTGTCTGGATAATTTAACCTAAGACCAAGTTAATCCCGTACTCACATGCCGGTGACGTCGGGGCCTGAGGATTTTATTAGACATAGCACTCCTTTAGAAAAGTACCATCAGGATGTTTTAGATAAAAAATGTGCTGTTAGCAGTTGTTCTAGCACAAGGCCACTCATTATGCGCATGCGCACCGGGGGTAGGGAGGGGGTGGGGAGGGAGCGTGGGCGTTTGGCCGTTGCAGTCTGTGACGCCGTACATTGGTTTGCACGGTGCGACATTTACCGCAAGCAATAATGAATGACCATAAGGAGGACTCCTCGGTTGTTTTATGGAATGAAAACTGCAGTTACTTCTCGTGAATTTTACAGGAAACTTTCGGGTCGGCAAGATAATTCATTACGGTTGTCATCAAGAGGTTTTATCAGGAATATCATTGGTAGAAAACAAGTCATACAGCTCTCAGTTCGTTATTATACGGAATTGTCTGAAAAAACATTCTGCTCGGAAACATCCTTGCCTTTTCGAACGAGTGGTCTGGGTCAAATATGGCATTTTGTGAAGTTTGTGATCATTGTGAACAAAGAGTTTGGGGAACTTTGATCACCATGGTCAAGGAGATTATTGAACTGTGTGATCAGTCGGAACAAAGGCTTATTGAACATCCTAATCAATATGAAGAAAGGGCTTTGTGAAATGTATTCCGTGGTAGATTTATCATTTGATTGCAATTGCTGATTGCAATCGAGAATCTGAACTTTATGTGAGTGGTATATAATAAATTTCAGAATAGCGAGATTTAATATCTCAAAGGATATGAATTGCAATTGAGGCTTCTTACAGCTTTAGTGCAATCCAGTCAAAGAAAGTAATTTTTGCGCTACTACTCAGGCCCTCTCAGCTTCCGATGTGGATTTGTAGGGGGAATGGGGGAGAGTAATTCAGGGAGGAAATTGCGTTGGGGGTCGGGGAGGGAGGTGGTACATTAAGCCAGTACTATTTTCGGTACTCACCAAACGCTCACAGTTTCCGTTGTGGATATGGAGAAGGGGTGGGGGGGGGGGGGGTAGTGTGGGGTAAATAATTCCGGGGGACAGGTTACGTTGGGTTTACTGTCAAAGTTATCTGTCATGGGGGTTTAATACCATAGCCGCAAGGAGTGCTTCTCTTGATGTTTAGGAACGAGCCACGCTCAAGTAACAACAATTCCCTCTCTGGCAGAAAATCGGTGAACACCGCTTATACGGTATACGGGTGTTTCCTGGGGGGAGGGGGGGGGGTTGTTCCCGGGTTGGTTGTTCCGGACACGGCTGATACAGTATACCTGTGTTTCGTGGGGGAGGGGTTGTGCTCGGGGGGGGGGGGTTGTTCCGGACACCGCTGATACAACATATGGGTGTTTCCTGGGCAGCCCTTGACCGTTATCTTTTTTTTTTGGCGAATTGTTTGTAAACAGTAGAATTTTCGCACATGGATTTACGTAATGCAAAGGCACTTCGACATTTTTTTCAGTTTTCCAACCGTTTGACATTTGCAATAAGAAACGCCACAAGGGGCGATTGTCTTTTGGTTGTGTACGCCATTTAGCTGACTGGCGGAAACTCAGATCTGTGTGTGTGTGTGTTTTTTGACATCATGTACATTTGACCCAAATAACTCCGACAGCAGATTTTATACTATTTGACATACATGTGATAATCGGAATTTTTGTTATTTTTTTTATAAAAAAGTTACCGGCACAAATGTCGCAACCTTAACAAGGTTTATTTATTTATTTATAAACATAATTATCACATGGCCACGACATTTAACTGGAGCTGCTTCGCTGAATTTCTTTTTATATGGGGTTATATATTTAAGAACCTTTTCACAAACAGTAACGAACTGGCCATGCTTCGGTGATCCACACTCGTTTGATCCATGGTGTGCGATCTCCGGTGTAGCAATCTCCTAAGCCAACGGAAGCAATGCCGGAGCCAGTTGTTCTGTTGATTCGGCGACTGCGTAAGGTCACACATCTCCGGCAACCAGGCCCGGGATCAAGTGATGTTATTGTCCTCTGTTTATGCTATGTGCCAGTACTCCGATTGAACTCAACAAAAACCTCTGTCCCTGTCTGTCTGTCAGTCTGTCTCCCTGCCTGCCTCTTTCTCTGTCTGTCTGTCTCTTTCCTCTCTCCTCTCTCTCTCTCTCTCTCTCTCTCTCTCTCTCTCTCCTCTTCTCTCTCTCTCTCTCTCTCTCTCTCCCTCTCTCTCTCTCTCTCTCTCTCTCTCTC
>OX457029.1:3548798-3623798 GCA_949752745.1 Protula sp. h YS-2021
TACGCTTTGGTAAACGGTCATCTGCCCCCCCGGTCGCAAAATCCTCCTCCTTCCCCCCCCCCCCCAGACACACAAAAAAATGTCCGGTCGGCCGGGTGTATCAAAGTCTGTTGTAGAACAGATTCACCTGGAAACCATTAAAAAAACTGGAAATAATCTTTTAGAAGAGAAATCGATACTAACTTTTTACGCTTTCGCCTTCGTCTCTTGCATTTTCAGAAAGGGTAACACTTAAAACTCTTCAAAATAGCAACTTATAAATGAATTCATGATACAAGTGTTACGCCACATAAACAATTTTCTTTCAAGCCATTAAACTATTTTGTGAAAACAAAAACGAAAAAAAAAAAAAAAGAAGAATTCTGTGCGATGCCGGGTAGTAACATTTGGGTCTGGGACATTTGGACCTGGAGGTTATTTTACGTTTATGCGAATAAGTATGTTTTGTCTGTATTTGTAAGTTGATATGTACACAACCCAATGTTCCTTTTCAAAATTTTAGTAAACATTTATGGAACTTCATCGATTCTCAACACCAGCGATACTTTTTAACATTAACTTATTTCACTCTTTATGTAATAGTTTTTCAATAATCAACTGTCTTGAATGGCATAATTCTTTTAGGTTTCAACCCGAGTAATGTGCTATGACAGCTTGGCATGGACATACCTGTTAATTGCAATTTCATGACAAGTTATATGTTCTTTATATACGCTTTGGTAAACGGTCATCTGCCCCCCCCGGTCAACTGCCCCCCAGTCAACTGCCCCCCTTTTTTGCAACCCGGTCGACTGCCCCCCCCCCCCCCTCCTGCAATTTGACGGGGGTCGTCATCTGCCCTCCTTTTTTTTAGTGGAAAAAAAAATCTTTAAAAAATTAGGCAATTGTGATGTCCCCGTCTACTTCGTCTCTGAAACAATTGATCTTCATTGATCTATTCACCAATATTGATCTTAGGAGAGACTGATCCTTAAACTAATTGCAATTCTAATCGCAATTACTTTCCTATTGGTGAATTGCAATGTACCGAAATGCAATGGATCCAATAAAATATATATAATTTTATTTATTTTGTCTTTGTAAGCCAAGAACCCAAGAAAAATAGTATACGGAGGGGGCAAGCGACCCCCCTCCACTTTGAAGGGGGGGGGGCAGTCGACCGGGTTGCAAAAAAGGGGGGCAGATGACAGGGGGGGCAGTTGACCGGGGGGGGGGGGCAGATGACAGGGATTCCATGATCCCACACACCTCTCGTCTTCTGCACAAACAAGGAGAAAAGCAGATTAATCATTTGAGATCATTGATGTTTTCAACGGACTGACATTGATGGGTCAATCACAGGGCATTCATTGCAATTCATAGTCTGAATTGCAATTTAAAATATGGCTTTTGACTTCCTTGCGAAGTCGATGGATCATTAAAGGCCATTGATGTTTCCTTTGCGCTCTGATTGATCAATTGATCAGTTGCCTTTAATCAATAAATCAAAAAGTAGGAGAGAAAATGTTTGCGGAGGGTGAGGTCCGCCCTACATTGCCATTATCGAAGGTGGGGGAAATGATGTTTACATAGGCTTTGGGAGGGGTGGGGGGGGGTGGCCCTTACGTCCTAGAAGAAAGGGTTGATCCCCCTCCAGCATATTTGCCCCCCCCCTCCCCCCCCCCCACCACTAACTTTTTTGCGTTTAAATGTATTTTAATAATATCTGTTCATGTAAATAAATGGACGCAATTAAACTGTTTAAAATTATCTTGAACTGCTTTATTGACTTAATTCAATATAATTCAAACAAAAAAAATAAAAACTTAAAGAACATCCTTGATCAGAAAGTTCTTTGATTTTAGCATTTTTAGAGAGCCCAGGTGGATACTCCTGATCGCAAAGATTATCATAAATAACATCCACATGATCCAAGAAGCGATTTCTTGCATGTTCAACTTTATCTTCCTCTTAGAAAGTGATAACAATGCTGGGTAAAAAATACCAGGTGGAGGGAGGAGCTGTACAGGGGCAAGATATACTGTTACACTGGGTCTAAAATTTCGAGTGGGAAAAACAATTCGACCGACCGCGTGTATGTAGAATTTTAAAGTAAAAAAAAAAAATGCCGGGAAGGTAAAAAAAGTAATAGAAATGGAGAGAGGAGAAATTTTGTCCTTAAATCATTGCACTCTTGCATTCGGCGCTCGCATTTTAGGCAAATTATCGTTGTCATGAGGAAGAGGTTCACTCATCTCTGTTACTTAAATTTAAGTGTGAACAGAACGTACAATTGAAGTTGGAAGTGTGGAATTTTTTGGGATTGAACATTTCGTCAGTGTAGCCCTCCACTCATTGCACTGTGGGATCTGATTGATTATAGGGCTTGCTGACACCCGCCAAATTTTAGGGGACTCTGAGAAAATTGGAGTACCAGTGGGAAACTTCGGATATTGACAAAACTTTTCGCACATGATGAAAAAGAATATAAAGGGTTCCGAATAAATTATAGTTATAATATTTATTTAGTCTCTTCAGTCTCACAAATGTATTTTTCTATCAACTTGTGTTAGTTTTTGGTGTACAACTGGCTGTCACTGCTTTAGAATCCAGGTTGTTTTGTCTAGTCTTTCCCGTATTTACTTATTATTTACCTTGTAAATCAGTTAAGTAATTTAAGGAAAACGGAAATATTTGGTTGGCTTTTCTGCACCGAATCAGTGACACAAAACACACTTTAATATTCTTTTTGTCGAAAGGTAATAAAAGTCTTGTTTTTGCTATTTTTCCTTTGTATATTTGAAATATTTTTCAGACCAATGTATTTCACTATTCAGACGTTACCGCAGTGGATTTAAGCTGCCCCAAGACGGCATTTGCCAAGCGGGGAGGGGGTGGGGTGAGGTGATGGGGGTATCCGGAGCTAGCAAAGAATGGCAAATCTTCTGTAAACGTGCCTGTGAACGAAACCATTTCATGGAATTAATTATTTACCAGACTGTGAGCCTGCATGTGTAAAAGCCCAGAAGTAAAACATTCTTTTCCCAGATATTCCACCACACCCCCCCCCCTATCCCCCCTCCTGGATGAAAAAGTAAATAACGGCAGTCGTAAAGTATACAAATTAGTAACGTAATAAAAAAATCGCGTATTCTGTTTTTAGGCAGGATTTCCGCGCTCTGTTCGAAAAGGGACAACTTTTGTCCGGTCGGCTTTTACTTAAGAGCATTATTATTATTATTATTATTATTATTATTATTATTATTACTATTATTATTATTATTATTATTATTATTATTATTATTATTATTATTATTATTATTATTATTATTATTTATTCAGTTAAAAAAATCTTTATCGATATTAATTGTACATTGAAGAGGTGAGGCTGAATCCCGTTGTGCACAGATTATGTAATTAGCATAAACTGCACATGTGCGGATTAACCGCCAAGCGTATCCCTCAATTGCCCCTAGCCCACAATCGATAATTGAGGAATCCGGAGTAGGCAATCGAGCTCCTCCGGAGTATGTGACCCACACTGACTTTCTCCAGAGTAGGTAATCGAGATTAAGGATTTTATGTATGCGACTGCCAATAGCCAGAGGTCTCCGGAGCAGGTGTGATCGCATGATGGCGAATTGTGGCTGGTTTCGACCTTCTCCGGAGATGCACAGTGAGCTCCGGAGTCGATCTTTCTGACAGTATTTAAGCGTCGGAGTTGACACCAGTTCCTCAACAGTTCTCAGAACTAATTCTAAGACTATCATATCACAAAGGTATGTGTCTTTATGGAACTCAGAGATTTCAAACACAGCAGGAAATTAACGGAAAGCTGCATCGGTGTTACTATTTTTCCAGGCGTTTTGGGCATACATAGACTGGGTTGTTTAATTGGTGCATTTGTTTCAATGTCTTAAGATACTTCTTTGATGTTTTGACATTTGATAAAAAAGTTGCGAAAATTGTGACATAATCGGCTGGGACGTTAAAGAAAAGAAAAGGATTTCATTTTAAAGGAAACGAAAACATTTTGTTAAAGATTTCCAAAAATTATGATGAAGTATTAAGCAGGGTTTTCTTAACGCATTATGCAGGTGCCAGTCTGGGCCTTTGCATACTGTATTCTAAAAAAAAAAAAAAACATGTAAATATGTTTACTTAGAATAAGGAGAATTGCAATTAGTTAAATATCTTCATACAAGTGGGATGTGGTAAATATTTGGGGCGCAGCAAGATTGGAATAAATTGCAATTAATGTAATCACTTAATGATGTCAGGATGGGTTTAGGTAAATTTTGAGGCTCAACTAATCCGCTTAAGTGGCTTGCAATTTGCGCGCTAACGATTGGATATTGAGGGTAGCTAATGGCACTTACAGCTTTTGTTAGGTGCAATTGTAGCAAGGTGATTGGATGTTGAATTGCAAGTGCAGCGCAGCCGATTGCATTTAAATTTGGAACCGATCAAGAAGATGGACATTAAATAATTACAGTAGATCAAATTAGGTGTACAAAGATAGGGACATCTTAATCGTTCGTTAAAAGCCTTCAAAAAAAAAAAAAAAAACAGCACCAGCACCATTTTGGATTTTTTTGGCAACGTTTTGGCAAAATGGGGATGGATGTAATTGAACAACACAGACGACATCGCTTTGTTCGTTCCAGATTGAGGCATTCAGAAACGAAGATGGATCTTCACCTGTCGTTCTACAGTTCCTCCTCGCAGTCGGTGATGTGGGACAACGCCGACCTGGTCGCTCCTCGCAACTCGCCCACGTCGGATGCTACATCCGACAGCGCCTCGAGCACCCAGACGAGCGGAAGTGCCACGCCCCGCCTGGCCACTGACCTCTACCCGTCGCTCGTGTCCGTCGATCTGGACGACAGCCTGTTTGATATGTCCGTCGGCAATGAGTGTGACCTGAGCGGCTACGACACGGCCGACGACTGTCTGCAGCAGAGCGCTGTCCTCAGACGGCTCGGCTACTTCTCCGACTCGCCACAGCGGACGGACTCCGGCAGCACGGACTCCGGCAGCACGGACTCCGGCAGCGAGACCACGTCCGTCGAGTCGCCCTGCTTCGTGACTGGGACTGAGAGCAGCGGCTTGTTGAGGCAGCGACAGTTCTACCTTAACAGCACCATGTATGGTTCGGCGTCCCACACGGATCGCGCGTCATCTGGTGACAGCAGTGTTCGCTCGTGCTGCTTATCGGAGATCACTTCCGAACACCCGACGCTCTCGTTCATCACAGACTCGTACCAGGGACTACCGGATGCGGAAACACGTGAGATGTCCATGAACTGTTCGTGTGACCGCACGCTTGCCGCGGACTCATCGCTGGGACCGCGCCCAGCCTGCATCGGAAGGGAGGAATCGCCGCGCCGCCTGACCCCACAGAGCAGTGGTACCACATGCAGCTCCGATTCAACGCCCACCAGCGTTGACGACACGTGTGACTCGAGCGTCCTGAGCTGTGCGGTCGATGGCCGCGTGGAGGACTGTAAGTGCGGTGTGTGTACGTACACGGAGAGGCAGCAGCAGCAGCAGCAGCAGCGCACCAGCAGAACCAAACAGCTGAAAGTGACCCGTTTCTGGAAGGATACGAGCGCCCAGGCTTCCTACCAGCAGTACACCGTGGAGGTGCCCTGTGACTCGCCCTCCACCCGTACAGCCTGTCCCGTACACGACACGACACCGAAGCGAGTGGCTGACTACTTCCGCCGCCCGCTACCCAAGCGACGTCTGAGCCGAGCCACGGTGTCCTCGGACGCTACGGACTTTATGAGCCGCCCCATGGTGGCGCGTCCCGTCACGGCGGGATTCTCCAAGCAGCGCAAACAGGTGCTCAGGAGGCGCATGAAGAAGATGACCCGATTCCTGCAGACGATCGCCTCCCGGAAAAGCCCGCGTACGCCCGAGCAGTTTAAAACGATCGCTGTAGTTTGATTGGTTGAATTCAATTGTGAACAGTGCTATTACGTAACTTCAGTGTCGGTAGTTGTAAGGAAATAATTGTTAGAAATTTCTGGAGTAATTTTCAGCGATATATTTGTAACATTTATAAAGTCCTGACGCAAATGTACTGCCATAACATGCAGCTAACGTGGGGTTATTTTGGTTGGATGGGTTGTATTTTGTTCAAGATTTGTAAAGGCTGGTGCTAAAAATACGAAGAAAAATAAAAAAAAATGAAAGAAAACAAAGAGAAAAGAACACGAAAGAAAGAAAAAAAGTAGTTTATTGTTTAAATGCTTGATCTCTTGGTGCTTACTGTGAAATGTAGAATTGTTGGATGTAGAAACTTGTTCTTGCATTTATAATTCATATTAAAAATATGAAAGCTTATTTTTGTTTCTTTATGTGTTTTGTTTTCATTCTCTGTACAATTGCAATTAAGATGTTATACGAATGCCATGTATCGGGTAGCAAAGCAATCATTACCCAATTACAACTCCAACACAGTCAATTCAGTATCCCAAAAAATTAAATATTCCACATTAAATCATATTCAACAAAATCAAACTTCGTAAAAGGATAGTTGAAAATCAGAACTACAGTGTACCTGCCCATTAGGTCAAGTTCAAAAGCAATTATATTGAAGGCTCAAAGTCAACACAAATAATTAATTTAATTAATTCATTTCGCACGTACGAGCATCTTCACGCGGGATTTACCATGAGCAGTATTTGGCGACCTGGGGTCGCGTGAATCGGTCCTGAATGCTCACACAATGTGTGGAGCTCCCCTCCCCCCCCCCCCCCCGCCCCGCAGCACAAACACCATCGTGCGCACTGGTAGTGTCTACATAAAACAATGTTGACGGTTTGGGAAATTTTGGAAAGATTTTGAAGGCAGTTCCAGTTACAATACATTTCGCACGTACAGTTTGGGCAGGTGAACGGTGCTCGCAAAATATCGCATAAACAACGCCCTCCATTAAATGTCTGCCGACTTCGTTTGGGGTAGAGGTAGCGTTCTTTGGACACCATAAAGTACCGCCGGTAAGAATTAAGAGATATGGTCGTCATTGTCACAGTGCTTCAGATTGCCACACAATTCGCCAAGGGGCGAATCCTTGTATCCGGTGTCGTTGGACGGAAGTTATACGGTACTTATACTGTAGTTATACTGTGGTACTGCGACCGGTGATATCGGACGTTGAAGCTTGAACATTGATATTACTGTTGTCTAATTCGGTATCCCCCCCCCCCACAAAAAAGCATAAAAATTAGTTGCAAATACACCATTTTCAACAAGGGAATAGCTTATGTAGGTCCTCTTAAATCTCATTTTAATTTTAACTGTAGTTATACTGTTGCACTCTGACCGATTATATCGGGCGCTGAAGCCTGGACATGGACATTCTCCAGGACAGAGTTTCGTGCGAACCTCATTCTGCAGGAGAGTTTCCTGTGAACCTCATTCTGTCGGAGAGTTTCTTCTGAACCTCGTTCTCCGGGACAGAGTTCCGTGTGAACCTCATTATGTAGGAGAGTTTCCTGTGAACCTCATTCTCCAGGACGGAGTTTCGTGCGAACCTCATTCTGCAGGAGAGTTTCTTGTGAACCTCATTCTGTAGGAGAGTTTCTTCTGAACCTCGTTCTCCGGGACAGAGTTTCGTGCGAACCTCATTCTGCAGGAGAGTTTCCTGTGAACCTCATTCTCCAGCACAGAGTTTCGTGCGAACCTCATTATGTAGGAGAGTTTCCTGTGAACCTCTTCTCCGGGACAGACTTCCGTGTGAACCTCATTATGTAGGAGAGTTTCCTGTGAACCTCATTCTCCGGGACAGAGTTTCGTTTGAACCTCATTCTGCAGGAGAGTTTCTTGTGAACCTCATTCTGTAGGAGAGTTTCTTCTGAACCTCGTTCTCCGGGACAGAGTTCCGTTTGAACCTCATTCTGCAGGAGAGTTTCTTGTGAACCTCATTCTCCGGGACAGTTTCGTTTGAACCTCATTCTGCAGGAGAGTTTCTTGTGAACCTCATTCTGTAGGAGAGTTTCTTCTGAACCTCGTTCTCCGGGACAGAGTTCCGTTTGAACATCATTCTGCAGGAGCGTTTCTTGTGAACCTCATTCTCCGGGACAGTTTCGTTTGAACCTCATTCTGCAGGAGAGTTTCTTGTGAACCTCATTCTCCGGGACAGTTTCGTTTGAACCTCATTCTGCAGGAGAGTTTCTTGTGAACCTCTTCTCCGGGACAGAGTTTCGTTTGAACCTCATTATGTAGGAGAGTTTCCTGTGAACCTCATTCTCCGGGACAGAGTTCCGTGTGAACCTCATTATGTAGGAGAGTTTCCTGTGAACCTCTTCTCCGGGACAGACTTCCGTGTGAACCTCATTATGTAGGAGAGTTTCCTGTGAACCTCATTCTCCGGGACAGAGTTTCGTTTGAACCTCATTCTGCAGGAGAGTTTCTTGTGAACCTCATTTTGTAGGAGAGTTTCTTCTGAACCTCGTTCTCCGGGACAGTTTCGTTTGAACCTCATTCTGCAGGAGAGTTTCTTGTGAACCTCATTCTGCAGGACAGAGTTTCGCATGAGCCTCATTCTCCAGGATGCTTCGCCGTTGAAGTCGTGTAGATAAGGGCTTTGGCCAATTAAGGAAAAAAATTCGGTAGCCCCCCACCCCTCATCCCCCCCACCACAAAAAAAAAACCGTAAAAATGGTTAAAAATACATCATGTAAATTGTTCGTGTTAGTTACAAAGTAATTTATTTGTACTTTGAAGGAAAGTTCTTTGATTTCGCAAAAAAAAAAAAAAATCAGGGCCCTATCAACGCATGAATATGTGCAATAGAAAGAAATTTTGACCAATTTTTTTTATTAAGGTCATAGGGATTTTATAGCATTGGGGGGAATGGACGCTACATGCTTGTTCATTAAGTCCGCGATAGATGTTACTGTAACGTAAAAGACGAAATTAATTTTTAAAAGTGTTTCAACATTGGACCTCTGTCATAATTAAAACGCATCTTCAAAAAAAAAAAAAAAAAACTACATGTTTTTCTTTGTCAATGGAATGTTTATTAAGTGCTCGTAAATCCCGGAACTCACTTGTACTGCGGTCGGATTAATAATTCGTCTTCAACCTGATAAACCCTTAATGAAAATATATAGCATCCTCTGATTTTGTTTAGTTAACGTTATGATTTGGATGAACTGATTTAATTGTTTTTTTTTTCAGGTTCCCCTGTAGAAAAGAACGATGGACTGGAGAGACGAATGGAAGTTTTTAAGCACTGCATCAAGATAGTGACGAAGACAGGTGTTAGTGGCAAGGTGGCGTCCATGCTTGTCTCCGTCCTCATGCTCGAGGTACGCTGTCATCGCACGTGCTGGTGCTCGAGGTACGCTGTCATGGCACATCCTCATGCTCGAGGTACGCTGTCATCGCACGTCCTCATGCTCGAGGTAGGCTGTCATGGCACGTCCTCATGCTCGAGGTACGCTGTCTTCGTACGTCCTCATGCTCGAGGTACGCTGTCATCGCACGTGCTGGTGCTCGAGGTACGCTATCATCGCACGTGTTGGTGCTCGAGGTACGCCGTCACCGCACGTCCTCATGCTCGAGGTACGCTGTCATCACACGTCCTCATGCTCGAGGTACGCTGTCATCGCACGTGCTGGTGCTCGAGGTACGCTGTCATCGCACGTCCTCATGCTCGAGGTACGCTGTCATCGCACGTCCTCATGCTTGAGGTACGCTGTCATCGCACGTCCTCATACCCGAGGTACGCTGTCATCGCACGTCCTCATGCTTGAGGTACGCTGTCATCGCACGTGCTGGTGCTCGAGGTACGCTGTCATCGCACGCACTCATGCTCGAGGTACGCTGTCATCGCGCGTGCTGGTGCTCGAGGTACGCTGTCATCGCACGCCCTCATGCTCGAGGTACGCTGTCATCGCACGCCCTCATGCTCGAGGTACGCTGTCATCGCACGCCCTCATGCTCGAGGTACCCTGTCATCGCACGTCCTCATACTTGAGGTACGCTGTCATCGCACATCCTCATGCTCGAGGTACGCTGTCATCGCACGTCCTCATGCTCGAGGTACGCTGTCATCGCACGGATTCATGCTCGATGTACGGTTTCATCACGCGTCCTCATGCTCGAGGTACGCTGTCATCGCACGTGCTGGTGCTCGAGGTACGCTGTCATCGCACGTCCTCATGCTCGAGGTACGCTGTCATCGCACGGATTCATGCTCGATGTACGGTTTCATCACGCGTCCTCATGCTCGAGGTACGCTGTCATGGCACGTGCTGGTGCTCGAGGTACGCTGTCATCGCACGTCTTCATGCTCGATGTACGCTGTCATCGCACGTCCTCATGCTCGAGGTACGCCGTCACCGCACGTCCTCATGCTCGAGGTACGCTGTCACCGTACGTCCTTATGCTCGAGGTACGCTGTCATCGCACGTCCTTATGCTCGAGGTACGCTGTCATCGCACGTGCTGCTGCTCGCGGTACGCTGTCAATCCACGCCCTCATGTTCTATGTACGCTGTCATCGCACGTCCTCATACCCGAGGTACGCTGTCATCGCACGTGCTGGTGCTCGAGGTACGCTGTCATCGCTCGTCCTCATGCTGGAGGTACGCTGTCATCGCACGTCGTCATGCTCGATGTCCGCTGTCATCGCGCGTGCTGGTGCGCGAGGTATGCTGTCATCGCTCGTCCTCATGCTCGATGTACGCTGTAATCGCACGTCCTCACCCGAGGTACGCTGTCATCGCACGTGCTGGTGCTCGAGGTACGCTGTCATTGCTCATCCTCATGCTCGAGGTACGCTGTCATCGCATGTCCTCATGCTCGAGGTACGCTGTTATCGCACGTCCTCGTGCTCGAGGTACGCTGTCATCACACGTCGTCATGCTTGAGGTACACTGTCATCGCACGTGCTGGTGCTCGAGGTACGCTGTCATCGCATATCCTCATGCTCGAGGTACGTTGTCATCGAATGTCCTCATGCTCGAGGTACGCTGTCATCGCGCGTCCTCATGCTCGAGGTACCCTGTCATCGCACGTGCTGGTGCTCGAGGTACGCTGTCATCACACGTCCTCATGCTCGAGGTACACTGTCATCGCACGTGCTGGTGCTCGAGGTACGCTGTCATCGCACATCCTCATGCTCGAGGTACGCTGTCATCGCACGTCCTCATGCTCGAGGTACGCTGTCATCGCACGTCCTCATACCCGAGGTACGCTGTCATCACACGTGCTGGTGCTCGAGGTACGCTGTCATCGCACGCCCTCATGCTCGAGGCACGTTGTCACCGCATGTCCTCATGCTCGAGGTACGCTGTCATCGCGCGTCCTCATGCTCGAGGTACACTGTCATCGCACGTGCTTGTGCTCGAGGTACGCTGTCATCGCGCGTCCTCATGCTCGAGGTACACTGTCATCGCACGTGCTGGTGCTCGAGGTACGCTGTAATCGCACGTCCTCACCCGAGGTACGCTGTCATCGCACGTGCTGGTGCTCGAGGTACGCTGTCATCGCACGTCCTCATGCTTGAGGTACGCTGTCATCGCACGTCCTCATACCCAAGGTACGCTGTCATCGCACGTCCTCATGCTTGAGGTACGCTGTCATCGCACGTGCTGGTGCTCGAGGTACGCTGTCATCGCACGCACTCATGCTCGAGGTACGCTGTCATCGCGCATGCTGGTGCTCGAGGTACGCTGTCATCGCTCGTCCTCATGCTGGAGGTACGCTGTCATCGCACGTCGTCATGCTCGATGTCCGCTGTCATCGCGCGTGCTGGTGCTCGAGGTATGCTGTCATCGCTCGTCCTCATGCTCGATGTACGCTGTAATCGCACGTCCTCACCCGAGGTACGCTGTCATCGCACGTGCTGGTGCTCCAGGTACGCTGTCATTGCTCGTCCTCATGCTCGAGGTACGCTGTCATCGCATGTCCTCATGCTCGAGGTACGCTGTTATCGCACGTCCTCGTGCTCGAGGTACGCTGTCATCACACGTCCTCATGCTTGAGGTAAACTGTCATCGCACGTGCTGGTGCTCGCGGTACGCTGTCATCGCACATCCTCATGCTCGAGGTACGTTGTCATCGCATGTCCTCATGCTCGAGGTACGCTGTCATCGCGCGTCCTCATGCTCGAGGTACACTGTCATCGCACGTGCTGGTGCTCGAGGTACGCTGTCATCACACGTCCTCATGCTCGAGGTACACTGTCATCGCACATCCTCATGCTCGAGGTACGCTGTCATCGCACGTCCTCATGCTCGAGGTACGCTGTCATCGCACGGATTCATGCTCGATGTACGGTTTCATCATGCGTCCTCATGCTCGAGGTACGCTGTCATCGCACGTGATGGTGCTCGATGTTCGCTGTCATCGCACGTCTTCATGCTCGATGTACGCTGTCATCGCACGTCCTCATGCTCGAGGTACCCCGTCACCGCACGTCCTCATGCTCGAGGTACGCTGTCATCGCACGTCCTTATGCTCGAGGTACGCTGTCATCGCACGTGCTGCTGCTCGAGGTACGCTGTCATCGCACGCGAATTTTGACATACATGAACATGTTTGCATTCCTTTAACATTCGTGCTGCAGAGTTGCTGCTTGCTAATCGTAGAAGTTAAATTGCCCTAAATTTACATTAGCCTCTTCCAGAATAGACCAACTTTTGCTGTAGTGTGATGTTTCGCAAATAACAGAAAATATGGGAATTCTTGTTTACTTGATATATTCGTATTTTGAATAATACAATATTTTATCTTTCTTCGCTTTCTTGCTAGTTACGCGCATGCGCCCAGGTATGTGGTAGTACCTTCCGGTACAATACCGCATGACGTCATGGCTGTGTGTTGTGATTTGCAGACGGATGTGTTACCGCCGAGGAGTTTGGCAGAGCTCGCAGCGCTGTACATTGATTCAATCAAGTCCGGGATGCAGCAGAATGCAAAGTATGACCTCTCGTCCAGTCTCACACACCGTCAGCGTGACGTCAGTGTGTTGTGTGGGCATTCTGATGGAGTGGGGTGCAGTGTAGTTAGTCCTAATGCCAAGTATGACCTCTCGCCCAGACTCACACCGTCAGCGTGACGTCAGTGTGTTGTGTGGGCATTCTGAAAGAATGGGGAGCAGTGTAATTAGTCCTAATGCCAAGTATGACCTCTCGCCCAGACTCACACCGTCAGCGTGACGTCAGTGTGTTGTGTGGGCATTCTGATGGAGTGGGGAGCAGTGTAGTTAGCCTCAATGCCAAGTATGACCTCTCGCCCAGTCTCACATCGCCGGCGTGACGTCAGTTTTTTTGGGTTAGCTTTGTTTGAAGTCAATAACTAAACGAAATAGTAACTAAATGACAAAAACATTTATGTCAGTGTTGGATTTGCTTGAGATGTTTGAACAATTCGTGTAAATATGTCAAAACGATCCTTTAGGTCACTGGAATTGTTGCCCAAGATTTTATCGGCGCTGGATGCCTCGGACACGGTGGAGTACAAAGATGACGTCATGACTGGGCCCGAGTACAAGAGTCACGTGCTCAACACGCTTTGCTCGGGCAGGTACTTGACCAACATTCAGTACTCAAGTATGCGAGAAATAAAACAGCATTTTTTTCTTGTACTGTAAAATGACGACTCTGTAGAAAAAGAGTAACATTATGGATATTCAAAACCATTGTATTAGATCATGTGCAGATAATTTTGATTATTATTAATATTTTGAGCAACCGTTTAACGCGTTCTCATTAGATAAAATACAGATGTGAATTTCGAACAGAAGTATATGTCATAGTGAAAAGTGAAAAAAACATGATTTTTTTTTTTTAGTTGTTTGTTTTTAGCCGCGGTCTCGCCATATTTTTTTTGGATATTTCTCATATGCAGGTACAAGGAATGACAAGCTTCTGCCACTTTAACAACAATGTTTGACTTAAACAACAATGTAACACTTGTTAAAAATGTGGGAAATCTGCTCGGTAGTTTCATTCCTAGCTCCCGCCATGTTGGATCACGTGATTTCAGGTGGAACTCGGATGCTGTCATCCACCTAGCGGCCATGTTTAAAGACGTACCTCTGACACAGAACGAACTGCTTTTTGTCATAAATAAAATACTGAGAATGGTGACGGAATTAGACCTACAAGAAATCCCACCGCTTGTATATCAGCTCTTGTTGTTATCCTCAAAAGTAAGGGACGAAAAAATGTTCATTTTGATATTTTAACAAATTTATTCGTTAAAGTAAACTTTTATGTTTCGAACGTTAGTATTTCGACAAATGCACAAATACAGTGTATACTGAAAGCTATATATATAAATATAAAATAAGATTTTAGAGAATCACCGGTTTGCAGAATTGTTATTTTCGACTTATTTTTAAACCTGTGAGTTGTTACATTTCGCTTGTCTTATGTAACATGTGTTTACATTTCGATTATCGCAAGTAATTTGTGTTTACATTTCGATTATCGCAAGTAAATTGTGTTTACATTTCGCTTATCTTATGTAAATTTCGTTAACATTTCGCTTATCGTACATAAGATTTGTTTACATTTCGCTTGTCGCACATACGTTGTGTTTACATTTCGCTTATCTTACATAAGATATGTTTACATTTCGCTTATCCGATGTAAGATGTGTTTACATTTCGCTTATCTTACATAAGATGTGTTTACATTTCGCTTATCTGATGTAAGATGTGTTTACATTTCGCTTATCTGATGTAAGATTTGTTTACATTTCGCTTATCTTATGTAAGTTGTGTTTACATTTCGCTTATCTTACATAAGATATGTTTACATTTCGCTTGTCGTACATACGGTGTGTTTACGTTTCGCTTATTTTACGTGAGATGTGTTTACATTTCACTTATCTTACATAAGATATGTTTACAATTCGCTTGTCGTACATACGTTATGTTTACATTTCGCTTCCCAGGGCCACAAAAGAGCGGTGTTGGAGGGGATCAGTCAGTTCTTCATGCAGCAAGATGCAAACTACAAGAAACAGCTTTGCAAGGAAAGGTAGCCACCGATCACAACGCCTCCGCGTCAAATTCACTAATATTTATGTTTTCGAGTCGCTTCTAATATCAGCTATATTTGACTGTGCGAATCAACTTAAGGTTTCATTTTTTTCGCCAATTTTCCATTATGATGATAATCGATGAAATCATATAATAATAAATGAAAATAAAATGAATAAAATTAAAAGTAAAAGTAAGGAAGAAGTGTTGTGACTTGTCAGTGAAGTTGACTTGTCAGTGATGTTGACTTGTCAGTGACATTGACTTGCCAGTGAAGTTGACTTGTCAATGACGTTGACTTGCCAGTGAAGTTGCCTTGTCAATGACGATAACTTGCCAGAGAACTTGACTTGTAAGTGAAGTTGACTTGTCAATGACATTGACTTGCCAGTGAGGTTGACTTGTCGGAGTCCACGGCGCTGCACGAGCACCTGAGACAAGTGGAGGGCACGTGTTTGCTTCACATCAACTTTGCCATGAAGCAGGACCAGGATCTGGGCAGAGAATTCCTCAAATATCTCAAGGTAGAAATCTAGTCCAGCTTCCAAGTACACTCCCTCCCCACCCCCCCCCCCCCCCCCCGCCCATCAAAAGGTCATAAAATAAACAGCTTAATTGTCTGAGGTAGAGCGTTTTAAGATTGGCCACAGTTACTCCATTTGTGTGGAGAAAAAGATGGAGAAGTTGGATATATACAGGGTGGCCACCGACCCTGGAAATCAGGGAATTCAGGGAAAAATGAGTCGACATTTTCCAGTCAGGGAAAAACTCAGGGAATTTGGTCATTCCTTTAAATCTCAGGGAAAATGCAGGGAATTTAATTTTTGGAAAATTCCAGTTTTCCAGGGTATTTCCACGTAAATTTTTCTTTTCCAAACTTGGATAAATTTAGTAAGAATTTGTTGAACGTTGTATTTTCTAAGCGTTTAAGAGAAATACTGGGATACGTAGTCGATGATTATTGTTTTTCAACCAAAACAAGTAAGTGTTGGAATTCTGTAAATCTGTGCTGTCAAAATTCATTGTATGGAAAATGTCTGGAAAACTCAGGGAAAACACAGGGAATTTCATTTCAGATTCCAGGTGGCCATCCTGTATATATCATAACCTTAATTTGGGCTTCGTCTTTGTCTCATGTTTATAGATCATTTCTGTGTAAAAAGTTTTCGTTTGGATTTTGATGTCGCTCACTGAATTTTAAACCTTGCTTTTAGTAACAATATATTCATGAATAATCAGCTCATGAATAATTGATCATGAATATGTATGATGAATATGCATTAAGCTAACCTGCGTGTGAATCGACTGTCCATTAGAACTGATTTAGGGATGTTATTATAAAGTCGTTAATGAATTTATGAGCTTTAATATGGAATGATTGTGTTTCAGTCTGGAATCTCTATACAAGTATTGGCACCGTTCAACATTGCTCTGTCGTTATGTCTCGCTAAAATACAGAGATTCCAAGAGCAGGTAAAAATCTCAAGTACACTTCAAATTAAATTTATGAACGCCCCTGTAAAAATAGACATTTAAATAAAAATGAATTTTACCTCTTGGTTTAATGGATTCTTCTGTATAGGTTTGGTAAATCTATTTGCCTTTGAATCTACAGCACAAGGACTGGGAAAGGAAGAAGCACCTGCTGCTTTATGTCTGTCACATTGTCGTGTTTTGATTGGCCAATGGGCAGGTTGTATCTCAAATACCTTACTTGTGTTCTACTCGTGTTAGATCTACGACTTCATCAAGGCCACAGTGCTGCACTGCTATAAGGACACGGCAAGGCAGGAGAGGTCACAGTGGGTACGAGAGGCCGCACCTGACAAGTGTGACGTGGCCGAGTCACTCCTGGACACCATACACAACAGGTGAGCACTGCCTCCCCCTCCCCCTCTCCCCCCTCCCCCCTCCCCCCTCTCCCCCTTCCCATGGACAGGATAATATGAAGCACATTTAACACCGATATATCAGTTATTAACTAAAACTGAAGTTTGCAAAGGAGTCATATGACTTGAATCAGGAGAAATGCTCTCTTTTTTTCCCCCAGTGTACCTTGGCACCCTTTGAAAACATACGGTTTTGATCAATACCGTTCGATGTATCCCCGTGGGAGTATATTCCCGCCTTCTCTGACAGATGCCTTGTTTACTCGTATACAGTACGTGCGGCTGGGACAACGTCATCCAGGGGCTGGTACAGCTGGGCTTCACGCTCATGGACGCCTTCGCACCGAAGGGAGTGTTCGGCAAACCCGTAGACAGCTCGCCCACCTGTCATCTGACGCCCGTGCAGAAAGCCTGTGCTCTGGGAGCCAAAGTCCTGTTAGAGACCTTCAAGGTGAAATTTGTTCGTAAACTTTTTTTTCTCTTTACTTTAAAGAAACATTCTTCTGTTGCTATTGGTAACATCCTTGTTTCAGTTTCGTTTTGGTCGCCTTTGATTTTATTTAGCGATGTAACACTAGTAACAACACTCTGCTCATTTCTGCTTGTGTAATTTATTCCCAACGGCGGGTGGGGGGGGGGGGGGGAATATATGCGATCGACCGTGTGTCGGTCTGTCGGTCGGTCTGTCATTAACAGCTTGTTAACACGATAACTTAAAAACTGCTGGAAGGATTTTAGTGAAACTTGGTACGTAGCTTCTATGGGCAAAAAACACAGATCAGTATTGTAAATGGGCCAGGTCCGTCCAAGGAAAATTGACCAGATGGACTTAGAAAATTTCAGCCTTTCATTGACTATTGTGTGACCGTGTTAACACGATAACTTAAAAACTGCTGCAAGGATTTTAATGAAACTTGGTATGTAGCTTCTATGGGAGCAAACACAGATCGGTATTGTAAATGGGCCAGGTCCGTCCAAGGAAAATTGACCAGATGGACTTAGAAAATTTCAGCCTTTCATTGACTATTGTGTGACCGTGTTAACACGATAACTTAAAAACTGCTGCAAGGATTTTAATGAAACTTGGTATGTAGCTTCTATGGGAACAAACACAGATCGGTATTGTAAATGGGCCAAGTTCGTCCAAGGAAAATGCACCAACTGGACTTTTCAAAATTTCAGCTCTTGATTTACTATTGATAGCCGTGTTTAACTGATGAGGGGGGGGGGGGGGGGGGCTGTGGGGAATATGTGGGCTATGAACACTGCTCTAGTTTCATACGGTATTCACTTATCAATAACGGCCATTGCGGAAAAATGTACAACGTGCAACTTATTTCTATTCTAGGCACACAAAATGGTGCGGTCAGAGATTATAGAACAGATTCTGAATCGCGTGGTTACCAAGACAACCGCCTCGGCATCGCATTACCTAGGTGAGCTTCTGTTGTCCTTGACACTGTGAAAGAATCACTGCCTTGTCATGCAGAGATTTCGTCAGGTAAAATCGGGTTAAGATCAACTCCGAATTCCTGCCCCGTGATCACGTGACGGTCTGAGAGGGATACGTTTTTGAATTGCCAAGGCAACGTGAAATGTGCCATGAACCAAAGTGATTCCAAAGGCTACATGAAATTACAGTGTGGACCGTGGTGATCGAATACACTGTGGATGCCACTGAGTTCATTTCAGATTCTTCAGAAAGCATATGCTGGTTTTCAGATTTACTGGCTGAGTTCATTTCAGATTCTTCAGAAAGCATATGCTGGTTTTCAGATTGACTAGCTGAGTTCATTTCAGATTCTTCAGAAAGCATATGCTGGTTTTCAGATTTACTGGCTGAGTTGATTTCAGATTCTTCAGAAAGCATATGCTGGTTTTCAGATTTACTGGCTGAGTTCATTTCAGATTCTTCAGAAAGCATATGCTGATTTTCAGATTTACTTGCTGAGTTCATTTCAGATTCTTCAGAAAGCATATGCTGGTTTTCAGATTTACTAGCTGAGTTCATTTCAGATTCTTCAGAAAGCATATGCTGGTTTTCAGATTTACTAGCTGAGTTCATTTCAGATTCTTCAGAAAGCACATGCTGGTTTTCAGATCTGCTAGCTGAGACGGTGATTTCTCACCCGCAATTACTGCTCGATCAACTGCCGAAAATGCGCGAAGCTTTTGATTACTTGTCCTACCTGTCACCCCCGACTGCCGATGGTTTGATCCGAGCTGTCACCCCTCTCATGAAAATCAGCATCTCGCTCAAAGATTCACTGCTACTCGTGCTGAGAAAGGCCATGTTTTCAAGGTCAGTACTTCTTCGTTTTATTGCTGAGAAATGCCATGTTTTCTAGGTCAGCACTTCTTCGTCTTATTATTGGTCAAAAAGCTGTATTTTTTTATTTTGAATTGTGTATTTCGTGTTTTGTTTATTTTTGGAATAAAATAGGCGCGTTTTCAAAACTCAGTTTAAGAAGCTGGTTGAGAAGCCAAACAGTTAATGAAAGTTTATAAAATGAAAATTTATAAACCTTTCATTCGTGTTGCAGACAGCTTGAATTCGCGTATAAACCTTTCATTTTTTTTGTCGAAAACCACTTGAATTCGCGTATAAATCTTTCATTTTTTTGTTGCAGACAACTCGAAGCCCGTGTCATTGCTGTGAAAGGATTTGCAATGATTTTGAAAAATTTTAAGCTGAAGGGCTCCGTGTCGTGCAGCCAGGCCAGCCAGGCCCTGCCGAGCATCTCAGCCAGCCAGGTGACGGATTAGCCTGAACGGGGGCGGGGGGGGGGGGAAGCTGCAGGTTTACGGGGATGGCAGGGGGGGGAGAAGCTGCAGGTTTACGGGGGTGGCGGGGGGGGGGAGGAGGGTAGAGGCTACGGGTTTACGGGGGTGGCGGGGGCGGAGGGTAGAGGCTGCAGGTTTAGGGGGGGTGGCGGGAGGAGGGTAGAGGCTGCAGGGGTGGTGGGGGGAGGAGGGTAGAGGCTACGGTTTACGGGGGTGGCGGGGGCGGAGGGTAGAGGCTGCAGGTTTACGGGGGTGCGGGGGTTGAGGCTGCTGTTAAAGGGGGTGGCGGGGAGGGAGGGTAGAGGCTGTAGGTTTACATAGAATGTTCTGGTCGGTCACATATGTGGTGGATCGTGTGAACATAGAATGCACGCTGTCAACAGTAACTTGGTGAACTCGACGACTTTATTTGTTGGGTCCGAATGAAAGGACGTTGTGTGTTACAGGTTGAGGTGGACGTGCACACGCCTCACAACCCGTCCAGCAATGAGGCTGTGTGCTTGGAGATCTTGGGAAACTTGCGACGATGTTTCACGCAGCAAGCGGAAGTGAGAACTGCTGTGTATGAGGTAAGGGGCGGGGCTGTTGGGGGGGGGGGAGCGGGTCATGCAGCAAGCGGAAGTGAGAACTGCTGTGTATGAGGTAAGGGGGGCGGGGGGGACGGGGGACGGGGCAGGTAACGCAGTACACGAAATGACGACTGCGGTGTCGTAGGTAAGGGACGGTGGGTGGGGGGGGGGGGGGGGGGGAGGTAATGCACGAGGCTACGGGTTTACGCGGGTGGCAGGAAAGGGTAGAGGCTGCAGGTTTACGGGGGTGGAGGACTGAGGTAAGGAGCGAGGGAGGGAGGGCGGGGGGGGGGGGGTCACGCAGCAAGCGGAAGTGAGGCCTGTTGTGTAAGAGGGCGGGGCTGGGGGAGGGGTGAACGCAGTACACAAAATGAGGACTGCGATGATGAGGTAAGGAGGCGGGGGTTTAGGTAAGGAGTCGTCCATAGAGTACGTACCCACGGAGGGGGCTAAGTCTAGGGCTTTGTGTACGTGTTTGTAGCGAAGTGCAGACCGTTGTTTCTCTTCAAAGCTTTAATACTGTTCGGGAGTCACATTATGGAAAATTCCCAAGTAATGCAATCTCGAACAACATCAGCCGTCCCATACTTTGTAACCATGGCAACTGTGTTGTTGTTTCGTATTTGATAACGTGAATAGCCGATACCTGAACATCTTGATTGTTCATTTTTATTCCACGAGATTTCGAGTAACTGGACACTAAAACTGTACGTTTGCAGAGCTTGTACGAAGTGCTGTGCAGGAATACCCAGCTGGCGCCTCAAATCCTCGCCCTGTTGCTGTATCAGGTAAACGCTTTTTCGTGGCCGAGGGGGTGATGGGGGCGAGGGGAGGGAGGAGAAACACCCAACTGTTGCCTCAGGTCCTCGCCCTGTTGCTATATCAGGAAAATGCTCTGTCGTGCGAAGAGCGGGGGGGGGGGGGGGGCGGAGTTTTTGATGGGCGGGGGGAGGGAGGAGGAACACCCAACTGGCGCCTCAGGTCCTCGCCTTATTGCTGTATCAGGTAAACGCTCTGTCGTACCAAGAGGGGGGGGGGGGGCGGAGTTTTTGATGGGCGGGGGGAGGGAGGAGGAACACCCAACTGGTGCCTCAGGTCTTCTCCGGATGCTGTATCAGGTAAACGCTCTTTCATGGCTGTGAGGGGGTGGGGGAGGGGCGGGGGGTGGGCGCACGGGGGAGGCTGGAGGAGAAACACCGAACTGGCCCTTGCCCTGTTGCCCTGTTGCCGTATCCGGTAAACGCTCTGTCGTGGCCGAGATGGGGGGGGGGGGGGCGGAGTTGTTGGGGGCGGGGGGGGGATAGAGTAGAAACACCCAACTGGCGCCTCAAATCTTCTCCCTGTTGCTGTATCAGGTAAACGCTCTTTCGTAGCCGCGGGGGTGGTGGGGGCAGGGGGGGGGGAGGAGAAACACCCAACTGGCGCCTCAGGTCCTCGCCCTGTTGCTATATCAAGAAAACGCTCTGTCGTGCCAAGAGGGGGGGGGGGGGCGTGGGGGGGGGGCGGCGGCAGGAGAAACTCATTGTTTGAATCTGCTGGGTTTCAGTGTGGCTTCTCGTGTCTCTCGTTAGATTCCAGTTTCTGTCCGTTCACCTCTTCATTTTACTGACTTAGTATCAAGACCAGTGTTGATCTATACGAGGGCCCGTTGTGTGTTGATTTACGTTCTAGTGGAAGCGTTATTACGTCAGCGGCGATGACGTTCAACCTGCAGTGAAGATTGACATGTGCGTTATGACTCAAGGAGAAAAATGCCTGGTGCTCGAGCCTGTGGTAAGGATCACAAGCTATCCCGACACCTGATCCTGGTGCTGGAGCCTCTGGTAAGGATCACAAGCTATCCCGACACCTGATCCTGGTGCTCGAGCCTGTGGTAAGGATCACAAGCTATCCCGACACCTGATCCTGGTGCTCGAGCCTGTGGTAAGGATCACAAGCTATCCCCGACACCTGATCCTGGTGCTCGAGCCTGTGGTAAGGATCACAAGCTATCCCGACACCTGATCCTGGTGCTCGAGCCTGTGGTAAGGATCACAAGCTATCCCGACACCTGATCCTGGTGCTCGAGCCTGTGGTAAGGATCACAAGCTATCCCCGACACCTGATCCTGGTGCTCGAGCCTGTGGTAAGGATCACAAGCTATCCCGACACCTGATCCTGGTGCTCGAGCCTCTGGTAAGGATCACAAGCTATCCCGACACCTGATCCTGGTGCTCGAGCCTGTGGTAAGGATCACAAGCTATCCCCGACACCTGATCCTGGTGCTGGAGCCTCTGGTAAGGATCACAAGCTATCCCGACACCTGATCCTGGTGCTCGAGCCTGTGGTAAGGATCACAAGCTATCCCGACACCTGATCCTGGTGCTCGAGCCTGTGGTAAGGATCACAAGCTATCCCGACACCTGATCCTGGTGCTCGAGCCTGTGGTAAGGATCACAAGCTATCCCGACACCTGATCCTGGTGCTCGAGCCTGTGGTAAGGATCACAAGCTATCCCGACACCTGATCCTGGTGCTCGAGCCTCTGGTAAGGATCACAAGCTATCCCGACACCTGATCCTGGTGCTCGAGCCTGTGGTAAGGATCACAAGCTATCCCGACACCTGATCCTGGTGCTGGAGCCTGTGGTAAGGATCACAAGCTATCCCGACACCTGATCCTGGTGCTCGAGCCTGTGGTAAGGATCACAAGCTATCCCGACACCTGATCCTGGTGCTCGAGCCTGTGGTAAGGATCACAAGCTATCCCGACACCTGATCCTGGTGCTCGAGCCTGTGGTAAGGATCACAAGCTATCCCGACACCTGATCCTGGTGCTGGAGCCTGTGGTAAGGATCACAAGCTATCCCGACACCTGATCCTGGTGCTCGAGCCTCTGGTAAGGATCACAAGCTATCCCGACACCTGATCCTGGTGCTCGAGCCTGTGGTAAGGATCACAAGCTATCCCGACACCTGATCCTGGTGCTGGAGCCTGTGGTAAGGATCACAAGCTATCCCGACACCTGATCCTGGTGCTGGAGCCTCTGGTAAGGATCACAAGCTATCCCGACACCTGATCCTGGTGCTCGAGCCTGTGGTAAGGATCACAAGCTATCCCCGACACCTGATCCTGGTGCTGGAGCCTGTGGTAAGGATCACAAGCTATCCCCGACACCTGATCCTGGTGCTGGAGCCTGTGGTAAGGATCACAAGCTATCCCGACACCTGATCCTGGTGCTGGAGCCTGTGGTAAGGATCACAAGCTATCCCGACACCTGATCCTGGTGCTCGAGCCTGTGGTAAGGATCACAAGCTATCCCGACACCTGATCCTGGTGCTCGAGCCTGTGGTAAGGATCACAAGCTATCCCGACACCTGATCCTGGTGCTCGAGCCTGTGGTAAGGATCACAAGCTATCCCGACACCTGATCCTGGTGCTCGAGCCTGTGGTAAGGATCACAAGCTATCCCGACACCTGATCCTGGTGCTCGAGCCTGTGGTAAGGATCACAAGCTATCCCGACACCTGATCCTGGTGCTCGAGCCTGTGGTAAGGATCACAAGCTATCCCGACACCTGATCCTGGTGCTCGAGCCTGTGGTAAGGATCACAAGCTATCCCGACACCTGATCCTGGTGCTCGAGCCTGTGGTAAGGATCACAAGCTATCCCGACACCTGATCCTGGTGCTCGAGCCTGTGGTAAGGATCACAAGCTATCCCCGACACCTAATCCTGGTGCTCGAGCCTGTGGTAAGGATCACAAGCTATCCCGACACCTGATCCTGGTGCTCGAGCCTGTGGTAAGGATCACAAGCTATCCCGACACCTGATCCTGGTGCTGGAGCCTCTGGTAAGGATCACAAGCTATCCCGACACCTGATCCTGGTGCTGGAGCCTCTGGTAAGGATCACAAGCTATCCCGACACCTGATCCTGGTGCTGGCGCCTCTGGTAAGGATCACAAGTCAGCCCGACAGTTGCATCTCTGGGATCCACCAGATATTGGGCAAATACCGGCCTTTGACAAATTTCCATAACCAGTTTTAAAATGTTTCTACCACTTCTTGACGATCCTGCAGGCCTTTTGATACTTGGTTATCTAGATATCGGCTGATCACAATGCCCCTGGACATTCTTGTTTGGTATGGTAATTAAAAAGCCAAAAGATAAATATATAAATAAATAAAGAAAGAAAGAAGGAAAGAAAAAATAAATGAATAATATCTGACGAAATGTCTTTTCCATCACCTCTTTTGAACCAAATAGAATTTGTTGGCATGGAATATTCTGTTAAAAAAATACTCGTCCCCCCCCTCCCCACCATCCAAAATAAAAAATTGCAATAGAAATCCTTGAGCTGTAAATATTAAAGCTGTGCATGTTTTTGCGCAGGCGCACTTGTTGAGTGCGATGGTGCAGTGTTTGTTTCAAGCGACCAAAGTGCGAAGTGACGACGACGAATTCGAGCGCGACGGAGACGAACGTCACGGCGTTGACGACGAGATTGAAGACATGTTGGAATCGTTTAAAAAGCGCATGGTCACCTGCGATCTGGAGGATTTTGAGCTCGTAATTTCCTTAGCCTTTTCCGTACTGAGTGGGTGTGGTTATAGTCAGCGCATACGAGATTTTAGACAGATTTTTAGGCAGATTTTAGGCAGATTTCTGTCAGACTGTTTAATTAATATTGCTGCTGTGTATTGCAAATAGCAACTAAAATGAGATTTTTAACATTTCAAGTATGTGTTAAAATGTATTGTTAGATCTCTCATGGTATTCGAATACTACTGTGTTTATAGATGGAGGACAGCTGTTAAGCTCTAGTATTTTGTTTGGGTGAAACGGGGTTGAACCCCCCCCCCCCCAAAAAAAAAAAAAAATCCTCTGCTTATCGTTGGGGGGGGGGGGGAAAGAGGGGAAGGGGGGAGAATTGTGGCAAGATGATTCCAAAATCAAACAAAACAAACATAAACTGCAGTGAACTTTGAAACCTACTCCTGTCACCTTTTCTTTTTTAGGACAAGTCGGCGGATTTTAACATGACAACGAGCGTCGGGGTGAAGAACACGATCTATGCCTTGCTGGTCAGCGACATGTGTGACGTCCTCATGGAGTACACGTTCACAGTGGGAAATTACGAGTGCGTAGCTGGTACCGAGAAGTGTTACGTGTACATGCCACCCATAAAGTACACACCTAACTCATGAGTGTACGGGTCATTCATAAAGTACACACCTAAATCATGAGTGTACGTGCCACCCATAAAGTACACACCTAAATCATGAGTGTACGGGCCACCCATAAAGTATACACCTAAATCATGAGTGTACGGGTCACCCATAAAGTACGCACCTAAATCATGAGTATACGGGTCATTCATAAAGTACACACCTAAATCATGAGTGTACGGGTCACCCATCAACTACACACCTAAATCATGAGTGTACGGGTCATCCATAAAGTACACACCTAACTCATGAGTGTACGGGTCACCCATAAAGTACACACCTAAATCATGAGTTTACGGGCCACCCTTAAAGTATACACCTAAATCATGATTGTGCGGGTCACCCATAAAGTACACACCTAACTCATGAGTGTACGGGTCACCCATAAAGTAAGCAGCTAAATCATGAATGTACGGGTCACCCATAAAGTACACACCTATATCATGAGTGTACGGGCCACCCATAAAGTACACACTTATATCATGAGTGTACGGACCACCCATAAAGTACACACCTAAATCGTGTGTACGGTCAACCCATAAAGTACACACCTAAATCATGAGTGTACGGGTCACCCATAAAGTACACACCTAAATCATGAGTGTACGGGTCACGCATAAAGTACACACCTAAATCATGATTGTGCGGGTCACCCATAAAGTACACACCTATATCATGAGTGTACGGGTCACCCATAAAGTACGCACCTAACTCACGAGTGTACGGGTCACCCATAAAGTACACACCTAAATCATGAGTGTACGGGTCACTCATAAAGTACGCACCTGTATCATAAGTGTACGAGGCACCCATCAACTACACACCTAAATCATGAGTGTACGGGTCACGCATAAAGTACACACCTAAATCATGATTGTGCGGGTCACCCATAAAGTACGCACCTAAATCACGAGTGTACGGGTCACCCATAAAGTACACACCTAAATAATGAGTGTACGGGCCACCCATAAGGTACACACCTAAATCATGAGTGTACGGGCCACCCATAAAGTACACACCTAAATCATGAGTGTACGTGCCACCCATACAGTACACACCTAAATCATGAGTGTACGGGTCACCCATCAAGTACACACCTAATTCATGAGTGTACGGGTCACCCATATAGTACACACCTAAATCATGAGTGTACGGGTCACTCATAAAGTACACACCTAAATCATGAGTGTACGGGTCACCAATAAAGTACACACCTAAATCATGAGTGTACGGGTCACTCATAAAGTACACACCTAAATCATGAGTGTACGGGTCACCCATAAAGTACACACCTAAATTATGAGTGCATGGGCCACCCATAAAGTACACACCTAAATCATGAGTGCGTGGGCCACTTATAAAGTACACACCGAAATCATGAGTGTACGGGTCACCCATAAAGTACACACCTAACTCATGTGTGTACATGTCACCCATAAAGTACACACCTAAATCATGAGTGTACGGACCACCCATAAAGTACACACCTGAATCATGAGTGTACGGGCCACCCATAAAGTACACACCTAACTCGTGAGTGTACGGGCCACCCATAAAGTACACACCTAAATCATGAGTGTACGGACCACCCATAAAGTACACACCTAACTCATGAGTGTACGGGCCACCCATAAAGTACACACCTAAATGATGAGTGTACGGATCACGCATAAAGTACACACCTAAATCATGAGTGTACGGGCCACCCATAAAGTGTGCACCTAAGTCATGAGTGTACGGGCCTCCCATAAAGTACACACCTAAATCATGAGTGTACGTGCCACCCATAAAGTACACGCCTAACTCATGAGTGTACGGGTCACGCATAAAGTACACACCTAACTCATGAGTGTACGGGTCACTCATAAAGTACACACCTAAATCATGAGTGTACGGGTCACCCATAAAGTACACACCTAAATCATGAGTGTACGGGTCTCCATAAAGTACACACCTAAATCATGAGTGTACTGGTCACCAATGAAGTATGCACCTAAATCATGAGTGTACGGGCCACCCATAAAGTACACGCCTAACTCATGAGTGTACGGGTCACGCATAAAGTACACACCTAACTCATGAGTGTAGGGGTCACTCATAAAGTACACACCTAAATCATGAGTGTACGGGTCACCAATAAAGTACACACCTAAATCATGAGTGTACGGGTCACCCATAAAGTACACACCTAAATCATGAGTGTACGGGTCACCAATGAAGTATGCACCTAAATTATGAGTGTACGGGCCACCCATAAAGTACACGCCTAACTCATGAGTGTACGGGCCACCCATAAAGTACATACCTAAATCACGAGTGTACGGGTCACCCATAAAGTACGCACCTAAATCACGAGTGTACGGGTCACGCATAAAGTACACACCTAAATCATGAGTGTGCGGGTCACGCATAAAGTACGCACCTAAATCATGAGTGCATGGGCCACCCATAAGGTACACACCTAAATCATGAGTGTACGGGCCACCCATAAAGTACGTACCTAAATCATGAGTGTACGGGCCACCCATAAAGTACACATCTAAATCATGAGTGTACGGGCCACCCATAAAGTACACACCTAAATCATGAGTGCGTGGGCCACCTATAAAGTACACACCGAAATCATGAGTGTACGGGCCACCCATAAAGTACACACCTTAATCATGAGTGCGTGGACCACCTATAAAGTACACACCGAAATCATGAGTGTACGGGCCACCCATAAAGTACACACCTAAATCATGAGTGTACGGGCCACCCATAAGGTACACACCTAAATCATGAGTGTACGGGTCACCCATAAAGTACGTACCTAAATCATGAGTGTACGGGCCACCCATAAAGTACACATCTAAATCATGAGTGTACGGGCCACCCATAAAGTACACACCTAAATCATGAATGTACGGGTCACCCATAAAGTACACACCTAAATCATGAGTGTGCGGGCCACCCATAAAGTATACACCTAAATCATGAGTGTACGGGCCACCCATAAAGTACACACCTAAATCATGAGTGTGCGGGCCACCCATAAAGTATACACCTAAATCATGAGTGTACGGGTCACCCATAAAGTGCACACCTAAATCATGAGTGTGCGGGCCACCCATAAAGTGCACACCTAAATTTTTCAGACCTGCCCCCCCCCCCCCCCACCTCCCAAACCAACGTTTACTCTGGATGCCAAAGTTGTGACCTTATCCCCTCACCTGTCCCACGTACGTGCGTGTTTTATGGGCGAACCCTTGTGTATTTTCAAATTAATCGTGCCCAGTGCGGCAGTACTGTGGTGGGGATGGGGGGAGGGGTGGGGGAGGGTAAACATTCTTCCATGGCATACTAGTCATGTAATCAGTGATTGTTGTGTAGTATTATTATCAGTATTACATATCAGTATTTCGTATTAGTATAATTGCGTATCAGTGTAACGCGAGAGAGCAGGTGACCTTCATTTTTCAATCATAAGGCCGTTGGTCACACATAAGACCACTCACTTCTTGTGTTTCAGGGCAAGCAGCAGTCAGGAGTTCCTTGCCTTGTATCAGAAGCGCGCCAAACTCGTGGCCATGCTGAAGGACACCTCGCCATCTGGCGGCGGCAAAAAGAACCGCAGTACCGGCGCGAAATGCCGCCTGTCCTTGAAATTCCTCACGCTGCTCCTGAAGGCTTATATCAGGTACTAGATAAATGTCCCCGCCCTCCCCCTCCCCCTCTCCTCCCCCCCCCCCCCCCCCAGCTAAAAGAACCGCGGTACCGGCGCGAAATGCCGCCTGTCCTTGAAATTCCTCACGCTGCTCCTGAAGGCTTATATCAGGTACTAGATAAATGTCCCCGCCCTCCCCCTCCCCCTCTCCTCCCCCCCCCCCCCAGCTAAAAGAACCGCGGTACCGGCGCGAAATGCCGCCTGTCCTTGAAATTCCTCACGCTGCTCCTGAAGGCTTACATCAGGTACTAGATAAATGCCCCCGCCCTCCCCCTCCCCCTCTCCTCCCCCCCCCCCCCCCCCAGCTAAAAGAACCGCGGTACCGGCGCGAAATGCCGCCTGTCCTTGAAATTCCTCACGCTTCTCCTGAAGGCTTACATCAGGTACTAGATAAATGCCCCCTCCCACAAAAAAAAAAAAAAAAAAACGAGAACAACAGAGACTCCTTACCTACTAATACGATATGTTTAAAATTTACAAAATAAACAACAGTAAAGAATAGTACAGCAATTCATTATCTTTTGTGTATCTCCGAAAGTATATGTCGTATACCTTTTTCCTTTGGCGTACGGTTAGAACGTATATTGGAGGTGTGCAGCGTTTTATTTTTGAAATCGGCCAAAAAATTCTTAAAAATTCGACTTGTCAAAAATGGATGTTTTTCAGGAAATTTGTTAGCATGGAGATAGGTTTTGTCCAGAGGAGTTCTGCAAAACTATTCGGTGCAGCGTTCTGACACTTTATGCAATGAAAATATATATATTGTACATGTGAAAATTGCATTATTTTTTAAATTGGCCAAACATTGTCAAAAATACGACTTGTCAAAAGTGCTTATCTTGATGGAAACTTGTTTGCACGGATGTAGATTTTGTCCAGACGAGTTCTCCGAAACTATTCGATCGAGTGTTCTGAAATTATATGCAGTGCAAATATATATATATATATATATATTGTAGATGTGCAAAGTGGTATTATTTTTGAAATCGGCTAAAAATTGTCAAAAATACGGCTTCTCAAAAATATATATTTTTCATGTAAACCTGTTTGCACGGAGATAGATGTTGCCCAGGAGAGTTCTTCGAAACTATTCAATCCAGCGTTCTGAAATTTTTGGCAGTGAAAATATGTAGGTTTAAATTGTACATGTGCAACGTCATCTTATTTTTTAAATCGACTACAAATTGTTAGGCAATGTAGGGTTTTCAATTTCATTGAATTTACTAACATCCAATGACATTGTATGTTTACACGGGGGATCCTGCCTCACTGAGCCTCTAGTTGATATTGTCACCATTACAATATGGTCAGTTCTTTGAAATGCTTCGGCTGCAAGGGCTTTATGATAACAATGTTGAATATTAAATTCCAAAAGGCATTTTCTCACGATATTTGTGAGTAGGGCGTTGGGTGGAAAGCTTCAGTTAAACCAGCGCGGAAATGATTTCAGCGATACCGTACCCGCGCACCAGGAGAGTCTGAACATATTACGCGCTAGTGAGGACTTACTGAAGTACATTGTGGGTGCAACACACGAGAAACTGACCCAGATACGCGACAAGGGCAAGTGCGAAGGACCAGAGGGGCATCTGCCGGATAAACTGTTCAAATACACCTGCAGTTGCGCTAAGTAAGGGGACAGTCATAGATTTTTTTCTCGCCTTCAACCTTTTACGTAACATATTTTTTTTTTCTTTCTTTTTTTTTTTTTAGCGGTCCACATTCTCAAGAATATCCTCAGTGATTAAAATATATTTGCTCACCCAAATGGCTAAAAGACAAATGAGATTCTTAAAACGTTTTTGGACTTATTATTTCACCACAACATAGGGAATTGATAACTGAGGAGAGGTGAGTAAAAAAAAAAAAAAAAACAAAACAAAAAAAAAACATTTGTCTTTACATACATATGTTGTTTCATACATATATTTAAAAATAATACATCAATAAAAAAAACTACTGATGTAAATAAAAATTCTGAAAATGTTAACTTGTTTATTATTTTGAACCACGGTTGTTTCTAGTTAGAAAAGGCTACCGGAAAATCACCGAACAGTTGCCTGAAATGCTTACGTAAAATATTTGAAATCTCTTTGCCTGACTGTGAAGTTTGTGGGGGTATTTGCTGCGGAATGGTGTTCACACAACGACATGTTGTTGTTATGAGCAGAGCACTGCTGAAGCAGTACAGCGACGATTTACACAGCGGCGGGGAGAATAAGAAGGACCGGAGTCGAGCTGTCGTCACACTCTGCCTGGAGACATTCCTAGAATGTGTCGCTGTCGTCTGCTCAAGGTTCAAGGACAAACTCGGCGACTTCCTGTCTGTAGCAGGTATGTGACATAAACTCGTCGACTTCCTGTCTGTATCAGGTGTGTGATATAAACTCGTCGGCTTCCTGTCTGTGTCAGATATGTGATATAAACTCGTCCACTTCCTGTCTGTAGCAGGTATGTGATATAAACTCGTCCACTTCCTGTCTGTATCAGGTATGTGGTATACATGCTATAGCCATGCCCTCTCCCAGGCTGTCCTGACCTGGACCAGCTGGTGACATGAACGTTGTGAGTGAGAGAACAGATTGGGCATTGAGCACAAAGTATCCAACACTCTTTGAGCCATGGAATGTGATGTTTTCATTGGCAGATCCAGACGGCGACTCCGGAGACGATGATCAGGAGAGGATACATTCGTTCATAAAAAAATTTCAGGTAGTTTTCACTTTTTTTTTACGTTTTTGAAAAATTTGAAAACGTGAATTCTCATAATCTATTTTTGTTATTGATTACGATTTCTTCCGTTTGGGTAGTATTTCACAGTATCTTGTATGTGAAATTAAGTGATAGATTAGTACGGACAGTACGAGTTGACGATTGTGTCAATAACGTTCTGTTTATTTTGAGCAAATATTGACGACTTTCCCTGTTTATTTTTAGCGCATGTTGACGACTTTCCCTGTTTATTTTTAGCGCATGTTGACGACTTACCCTGTTTATTTTTAGCGCATGTTGACGACTTACCCTGTTTATTTTTAGCGCATGATGACGACTTACCCTGTTTATTTTTAACGCATGCTGATGACTTACCCTGTTTATTTTTAGCGCATGTTGACGACTTACCCTGTTTATTTTTAGCGCATGTTGACGACTTACCCTGTTTATTTTTAGCGCATGTTGATGACTTACCCTGTTTATTTTTAGCGCATGTTGACGACTTACCCTGTTTATTTTTAACACATGTTGATGACTTACCGTGTTTATTTTTAGCGCATGTTGACGACTTACCCTGTTTATTTTTAGCGCATGTTGACGACTTACCCTGTTTATTTTTAGCGCATGTTGATGACTTACCCTGTTTATTTTTAGCGCATGTTGACGACTTACCCTGTTTATTTTTAGCGCATGTTGACGACTTACCCTGTTTATTTTTAGCGCATGTTGATGACTTACCCTGTTTATTTTTAGCGCATGTTGACGACTTACCCTGTTTATTTTTAACACATGTTGATGACTTACCGTGTTTATTTTTAGCGCATGTTGACGACTTACCCTGTTTATTTTTAGCGCATGTTGACGACTTACCCTGTTTATTTTTAGCGCATGTTGATGACTTACCCTGTTTATTTTTAGCGCATGTTGACGACTTACCCTGTTTATTTTTAGCGCATGTTGACGACTTACCCTGTTTATTTTTAGCGCATGTTGACGACTTACCCTGTTTATTTTTAGCGCATGTTGATGACTTACCCTGTGTATTTTTTTGGCGCATGTTGACGACTTACCCTGTTTATTTTTAGCGCATGTTGACGACTTATCCTGTTTATTTTTAGCGCATGATGACGACTTACCCTGTTTATTTTTAACGCATGCTGATGACTTACCCTGTTTATTTTTAGCGCATGTTGACGACTTACCCTGTTTATTTTTAGCGCATGTTGACGACTTACCCTGTTTATTTTTAGCGCATGTTGATGACTTACCCTGTTTATTTTTAGCGCATGTTGACGACTTACCCTGTTTATTTTTAACACATGTTGACGACTTACCCTGTTTATTTTTAGCGCATGTTGACGACTTACCCTGTTTATTTTTAGCGCATGTTGACGACTTACCCTGTTTATTTTTAGCGCATGTTGATGACTTACCCTGTTTATTTTTAGCGCATGTTGACGACTTACCCTGTTTATTTTTAGCGCATGTTGACGACTTACCCTGTTTATTTTTAGCGCATGTTGACGACTTACCCTGTTTATTTTTAGCGCATGTTGATGAGTTACCCTGTGTATTTTTTTGGCGCATGTTGACGACTTACCCTGTTTATTTTTAGCGCATGTTGACGACTTATCCTGTTTATTTTTAGCGCATGTTGATGACTTACCGTGTTTATTTTTAGCGCATGTTGATGACCGTACTGACTGGGCAGGATGAGGACAGGAGCGTCAAAGAAGCAGAGATAATGCTCAGTGTTATCGGACGCCTGGCCAAGTGCCTACCGTACGATGGGGAACCGTTTGTACAAGTACATGGGTGGCTGAGAAAGCTTTGTACTGAAGAAAATGTAGGTACGTTTCTGGTATCAAGGCCGTGGTCATCGTACTACAAGTTATGTGACACAGATTTGTTTATGAGGAAATATTCTGTAACTTTGAAGTTCTCCGATCAAATACATTGGCTGGGATATTAAATAATTCAACTTGTTAAAACTGAAATTCATTGGATTTGAAATGTGAAAAGAATGTGTGACGGCATCGACTTTTTGTTATTGAAAACACGCCAGTGATTTGGCATTCTCTTCATGTAGAAGGGCTGAATCCGTGAAGCAATCACCTGCAGTTTTTTCTACGGATTTGATGTAAAACTTGGTATTCGTACATTTAATCTTTAAGTCTTTCAAGTGGTAACTTTTTTTTTGGATAGGGGGGGGGGATGGTATTTCTAAGTGGCCGCGAAAAGATGTAGCGAAGATGCATTGTGGGATATGCAAAGGTGCATTGAGGGACACGCAAAGGTGCATTGTGGGACATGCAAAGACGCATTGTGGGATATGCAAAGGTGCATTGTGGGACATGCAAAGGTGTATTTTGGGACACGCAAAGATGCATTGTGGGACATGCAAAGATGCATTGTGGGACATGCAAAGATGCATTGTGGGACATGCAAAGATGCATTGTGGGACATTGAAAGATCCATTGTGGGATATGCAAAGATGCATTGTGGGACATACAAAGATGCATTAAGGGACATGCAAAGATGCATTGTGGGACATGCAAAGATGCATTGTGGGACATGCAAAGATGCATTGCGGGACATGCAAAGATCCATTGTGGGACATGCAAAGATGCATTGTGGGACATGCAAAGATGCATTGTGGGACATACAAAGATGCATTGAGGGACATGCAAAGATGCACTGAGGGACATACAAAGATGCATTGAGGGACATGCAAAGATGCATTGAGGGACATGCAAAGATGCATTGAGGGACACGCAAAGATGCATTGTGGGACATGCAAAGATGCATTGTGGGACATGCAAAAATGCATTGTGGGACATTCAAAGATGCATTGTGGGACACGCAAAGGTGTATTGTGGGACACGCAAAGATGCATTGTGGGATATGCAAAGATGCATTGTGGGACATGCAAAGATGCATTGTGGGACATGCAAAGATGCATTGTGGGACATGCAAAGATGCATTGTGGGACATGCAAAGATCCATTGTGGGACATGCAAAGATGCATTGTGGGACATGCAAAAATGCATTGTGAGACATTCAAAGATGCTTTGTGGGACACGCAAAGGTGTATTGTGGGACACGCAAAGATGCATTGTGGGACATGCAAAGATGCATTGTGGGACATACAAAGATGCATTGAGGGACATGCAAAGATGCATTGTGGGACATGCAAAGATGCATTGTGGGACATGCAAAGATGCATTGAGGGACACGCAAAGATGCATTGTGGGACATGCAAAGATGCATTGTGGGACACGCAAAGATGCATTGTGGGACATGCAAAGATGCATTGTGGGACACACTTTCCCGCGAAAAATATTCCCCAGCAGAAAAAAAAAGAAAAACATTTCTTTGTACATGACTAGATTTATTTGGTGTAACACTCAAAATAAATAAACTAAATGCAGTTGGTGCCTCATTACTACGCGACTTAACTGTATACACAGCGTCATGGTCCTTTTCTAGCTTACACCGGCCTTAGGAGTCGGATCTCAAGCCATTTAAATTTGACGTAGATAACATTACTTCAGATTTACTTAATTTAGTAATTGTTTCAAATCTGCCCAATATTAATACCATTTATTTAAAAAAACAAAAAACAAAAGAAACTGAAATTTTTACTGTTGTTGCAGTGAATTATTTTCCCTCCGTAAAATTTTTTTATGAAAAAATCCGTGCGATTACATTTAAATTACGACTATGAAACAATAATTCTTGCAACATAACAACGTTACTTTTTTTAAGTAACAAATCCTTAACAACAGTGATCTTATTTTAGCATACATGTGTTTGTGATAGATATTATTTAGATAGTTCTGTAAACATCAATGACGATACATTTTGGGAAGTGTTTGATGATGCGGCCTACATTTACACTATCTAAATAGCTCACTGACTGTCCGTTTATGGCCACGATGACGTCACCAGCGCGGAGGCCCGCCTTCTCCGCTGCTGATCCGGGCGTTAATTGGCTGATCTGTGCCGGGCAGCTGTCGATCATTGTAATGCCGTATTTGTCCCCACAGCACATGACTGGAATCGACAGAAGCCGAGGAGAATCGGGAAGAACTCCGCATAAATCATCCTCGCCATCGGAATCTAGTGTAGGCTTCGAGTAGCCACCGAGCTGAGAGGAATCCGAGTTGGTGTCGCTGTTGGACAGGCTTTTTTCCTCAATGTCCTTCCATTTCTGCAGTGCTGCATTCCGTCTATCCGTGCTTCGGATTTTGCGCGGTTTCGTTGAGAAACAGCAGCAGATATGTCTCAGTTTATCCGCAATCGTTTCACCGGGAATCACTTGTTCTTTGTTGTTATTCAGCTTATCCATATTCGAACGTTTTTGAATATCCGAAGTGGTCGGGTCTTGTGAGGAGTCGCACAGTGGCTGTAACTCGATGTCCTTACTCGCCGTCAGCGAGGAGCAGCCGCATAGCTTACGGAAACTGTGGCGTGTGAAATGCCTGGATTTGAGTGCGAAGGATTTGTTATCCGCAGTGCTCTTAGTCTTCTTTGAATATGTGACGTCATTCGAGGACCCCTCCTTCGCTGTTTTGGTTCCGGTCTCCAGCACCGGTTTGTAGGCGATCTCACTTTTCCTGCGAAGTGATTTTTTCAATTTGGCTTTCATGTCCATCTTCGAGTGGCTGATATCCACATTTGAATCATCGCTGAACGCCGGCCTCAGCTGGGCTGAATGCGGAAGTGAATACACTTGCTGGACATCTTCGATGTCAGTGCTGTTTATCAGCTTTTCATATTTTGCGTAGTATTCCATGATGTTCAAATCTGGAGTAGTTTGGCTTAGTATAAGCGTTGAGTAAACAGTGGTGTTTTGACAGCGCTTTGGTGGTGTTTTTATACGGAGTTGTTTTTATACTGATTATGTTTGAATGTGTGCTATCTTTGCTTGCTAACAGACCACAGCAGGCTCACATAATTACAGTACAACACTGATACTAAGTTAGCACAAGCTGAAGCCTTATATATCGGAGTAGTGGTCGGCAATTATCTCAATTGCAATTAAAACAACGGGGAGTCCATTACGTGCGACATGAATGAATTGCAATTAGCGTGAACACCTGAGTTGCCCGTTGTGAGTTGTTGACAGGATGTCACAGCTCTACGTCAGGGAGATGCTGTCACGGTGAAAGGTTCACTCACCCCCCCACCCCCCCTCCCCCCCTCCATTCCAATCTGAGCTTATTTTAACCCTGTTTATGTTCACAGTTATCGCAGTGTGTGAGAACATTTCAAAACGTCAACATTTAAAATTGACTTGTGTAAAAGCAGCTGAAGTTTGAGCTCACTTGATGCAGTTTTAGTTCTCGCTGTTGCCTCTTAATGACGTCATATTTTGTCGCTTTAATACTTCACCTGTCTTGTATACCGTGATCAAATGAGTTTTTCTTAGATCTGTTGTCAAATGGAAGAAGCTTCTTATAAAGTCTCAAATTTTTTTAAGGCTTGAGAATCACAAAATCAGCCATGAAAATCCTGTGACACTTTTTGTACTTCAGCAAAAAAAAAATGTTCTTAAAAAATGTATACTTAGTGACTTATATTTCGCGTAAATAATTGATAGAAAGAAAGCAGCATTGTTGATCCACAATCTGTGTATATAATTAGTGTTCATAGCAAGTGTGATACTGAATTGAAGATAAGATCTAATTTTATATGGCAACCATGTATAGAATTGGATTGTAACAAGATGTAAAAATATAAAAGAATAAATGGATAAGAATAAACAAATTTTAAAAATACTCTGCACTTACAACGCCGGATTGTTTAAAAAAAGAATTCTAAAGGAAATGAGGAATTTCTTGGAAGGCTATTAATGTTGAATAATTAAAACAATATTTTGTTTGTTTGTTTTTTGTTTTTTTTTGTACCAAGGTGTGACAATGAGTTGAATAATGTAAATTTATATCTTTTTGCGAAAAGAAAATAAAAAATATTCGAAACTTGAATTCAGATTCAACTGTTTATTAAAATGATGGTGGTTCAGTAGTGGATAAATTATTGAAAAAAAATCTACCTATAGGGCAAGAAAATAAATTTTGTATGTAGTTTACAACCTGAACTGATGAAATAATGAAAAAAGTTCTGACTTCTGTGACATTCTGTTCATCGGTGTTCTATCCCGGACTAGCCTTCCCAAAATATCTGGTTTCTTGTTTGCTTCAGAATTTTTATTTATTTATTTATTAATAATACGGTGTTTTATGTTATTAAAATATAACTGACAGGTAAAACTGCAGTGTCTTTCTGTAAAACAGAAATATTTCCGAGCGGCTGCAGGGGTTCAGCGGGAATGAACCAGTCCTTCGATTGGTATTAATAGAAAAATCCAGTTCAAATAAGCCCATGCCCACACAGAATAGTATGTGTTCTCGATCTCGTTCCAAATAGTCCTTTCTCATTCCATTCAACTGAAGCAACCCCCCCTCCCCCATCCCCCCCCCCCCGCTGTCCTCCCAGATGAATCAATAAAATTCAAACTTGCGTGCTAAAAAAAAACGGTTTGAATTTATTGCAGGGGAACACGCCAGTTATGCCTTTACGAACCAGTTACTGACGTTATTGATTGAGATGACGTCACAGGTTAAAAGTGTCGCTTCGCTGTTCAGTGAAATCGCACGGGATTTACATGCGAAAATGGGCGATATTGACCAGGTACCCAGATGCTTGTGTACGCTTCGATTGTCGTGATTTAGGTTAACGTCTTTTAGCTTGTACTACGAATAGGAGTGAAGGATAAATACTTAATCTTTACACTGGTTGTAAAGAATAAAAAGTTAATTTATTTGAAGTAAATTTAAGGGATGATCGGGGTGCATGTAGGCAGTTGTTTTTGTGTGTGGGGTGGGGGGAGAATTCTACCCAACACCAATTTCTGGTGCAAGTCTTATATTTGTTACAACAATTGTTTGTATTGACCGTTTGTATTGAAACTAACAGAAGTAGAAATTGAAAATGAAAAAAAGATGGAGCGAAATTCTTTGCTTGAAGGGCTCTGTTTTATGTGACCCTCGTTTCTCTCCACAGGAAGTAGAAATAGACCAAGACGAAACAAGTCTGTCAGTAGTGACGTCACAGGCAGTGGCCAATCACGTGCTGTTACTGCTGCTGCCATCTATCGACAGAGAGCTTGATGACGTAGAGTGGGTTATAGCGAGGCTGAGAGCTGAAATGACCAATGTGTCGTATAAAGGTGCATCATGAGTACTCGGTGGCACCACATCCCCAGCCACATGCACCACAAACCCAACCACATGCACCATAGCCACATACACCACAAACCCAACCAAATGCACCACAACCACATGTCCACATCTCCAGTCACATACACCACAAACCCAACCACATGTACCACATCCCCAGCCACATACACCACAAACCCAACCACATGCACCACCACCACATGCCCACATCTCCAGTCACATGCACCACACCCAACCACATGCACCACATCCCCAGCCACATACACCACAAACCCAACCACATGCACCACATCCCCAACCACACACACCACATCCCCAGCCACATACACCACAAACCCAACCACATGCACCACAACCACATGTACCACATGCCCAGCAACATACACCACAAACCCAACCACATGCACCACAGCCCCATGAACCACATGCCCAGCCACATGTACCACAACCACATGCCCACATCTCCAGTCACATGTACCGCATTCCTAACCACATGCACCACATCTCTAAATAAACTAGAGCAACGGTGGATGTTATCTTCGAACTACTCACTACCGCCATACCCGTTTTATTAGGGGTTTTGTGGTGGATACACCAAAACACATGCCCTAGGCTTAGCTGGCCTCGAAAAGCCGTCTCTGTCAGTTAGCCGTCTCTGTCAGTCAGCCGTCTCTGTCAGTTAGCCGTCTCTGTCAGTCAGCCGTCTCTGTCAGTCAGCCGTCTCTGTTAGTCAGCCATGTCTGTCAGTCAGCCGTCTCTGTCAGTCAGCCGTCTCTGTCAGTCAGCCGTCTCTGTCAGTCAGCCGTCTCTGTCAGTCAGCCGTCTCTGTCAGTCAGCCGTCTCTGTCAGTCAGCCATCTCTGTCAGTCAGCCGTCTCTGTCAGTCAGCCGTCTCTGTCAGTCAGCCGTCTCTGTCAGTCAGCAGTCTCTGTCAGTCAGCCGTCTCTGTCAGTCAGCCGTCTCTGTCAGTCAGCAGTCTCTGTCAGTCAGCCGTCTCTGTCAGTCAGCCATCTCTGTCAGTCAGCCATCTCTGTCAGTCAGCCGTCTCTGTCAATCAGCCGCCTCTGTCAGTCAGCCGTCTCTGTCAGTCAGCCATCTCTGTCAATCAGCCGTCTCTGTCAGTCAGCCGTTTCTGTCAATCAGCCGTCTCTGTCAGTCAGCCGTCTCTGTCAGTCAGCAGTCTCTGTCAGTCAGCCATCTCTGTCAGTCAGCCATCTCTGTCAGTCAGCCGCCTCTGTCAGTCAGCCGTCTCTGTCAGTCAGCCATCTCTGTCAGTCAGCCGTCTCTGTCAGTCAGCCGTCTCTGTCAGTCAGCCGTCTCTGTCAGTCAGCCATCTCTGTCAGTCAGCCGTCTCTGTCAGTCAGCAGTCTCTGTCAGTCAGCCGTCTCTGTCAGTCAGCCATCTCTGTCAGTCAGCCATCTCTGTCAGTCAGCCGTCTCTGTCAATCAGCCGCCTCTGTCAGTCAGCCGTCTCTGTCAGTCAGCCATCTCTGTCAATCAGCCGTCTCTGTCAGTCAGCCGTTTCTGTCAATGAGCCGTCTCTGTCAGTCAGCCATCTCTGTCAGTCAGCCGTCTCTTTCAGTCAGCCGTCTCTGTCAGTCAGCCGTCTCTGTCAGTCAGCCATCTCTGTCAGTCAGCCGTCTCTGTCAGTCAGCCGTCTCTGTCAGTCAGCCGTCTCTGTCAGTCAGCCGTCTCTGTAAGTCAGCCATCTCTGTCAGTCAGCTGTCTCTGTCAGTCAGCCATCTCTGTCAGTCAGCCGTCTCTGTCAGTCAGCCATCTCTGTCAGTCAGCCGTCTCTGTCAGTCAGCCGTTTCTGTCAGTCAGCCGTCTCTGGCAGTCAGCCGTCTCTGTCAGTCAGCCATCTCTGTCAGTCAGCCGTCTCTGTCAGTCAGCCATCTCTGTCAATCAGCCGTCTCTGTCAGTCAGCCATCTCTGTCAGTCAGCTGTCTCTGTCAGTTAGAAAACGCTTGGTTTCAGTTCTCCCTAAGTTTGCTTACCGTGATTTTCGCTTTTGAATGCCGGACATTACATTACAGATAAGGGTAGTCCCAAGAAACAAGATTAATCTCACAAGATAAGGGTAATCCCATAAGATAAAGGTAACCCCATAAGATAAGGGTAATCCAGTAAGACGGTGGTAATCCCGTAAGATAAAGTAATCCCGGAATGTTTTGTCGATACGGTAAATAACCAGGTATGAAATGCTGTCAAAATGCGCTGTGATTCTGATCAAGCCCGAAACATGAAGTTAGTGATTTTTTTTTTTTTTTTTTTTTTTTTTTACAGAAACTGTGCAGGTGACCCAAAGAGAGAGCCATGAGAAGAATGTGTGTACGAAGCTGGGACACTTTGTGAACGTTTTCCACGAGCTGGTGCAGTCTGCCATACCCACGGGATCGCACACGGAGCACATGCTCAAATATCTCACCCGCATGTACACTGCTCTGTCAAGTCTAGTCAAGCTGGTATGCTAAAACGTGTCAGCCTGGCATGCTTAAACGTGTCAGACTGGCATGGTTAAACGTGTCAGACTGGTATGGTTAAACGTGTCAGACTGGCATGCTTAAACGTGTCAGCCTGGCATGCTTAAACGTGTCAGACTGGCATGGTTAAACGTGTCAGACTGGCATGGTTAAACGTGTCAGACTGGTATGCTTCAACGTGTCAGACTGGCATGCTTAAACGTGTCAGGCTGGCATGCTTCAACGTGTCAGACTGGCATGCTTAAACGTGTCAGAGTGGCATGCTTAAACGTGTCAGACTGGCATGCTTAAACGTGTCAGACTGGCATGCTTAAACTAGTCAGCCTGGCATGCTTAAACGTGTCAGCCTGGCATGCTTAAACGTGTCAGACTGGCATGCTTAAACGTGTCAGACTGGCATGCTTAAACGTGTCACGCTGGCATGCTTAAACGTGTCAGACTGACATGCTTAAACGTGTCAGACTGGCATGCTTAAACGTGTCAGACTGGCATGCTTAAACGTGTCAGACTGGCATGCTTAATCGTGTCAGCCTGGCATGCTTAAACGTGTCAGCCTGGCATGCTTAAGCGTGTCAGACTGGGATGGTTAAACGTGTCAGACTGGTATGCTTAAACGTCTCAAACTGGTAATCTTAAACGTGTCAGCCTGGCATGCTTAAACGTGTCAAAATGGTATGCTTTAACTTTCAAAATTGCCAATATACAAGCTCATTTTTAGAACTTTTTCTTTGTTTTTATTTAATTAGGAACAATAAATTGTAACACGAAAGATCTTCAAATGAAGAAAATAAAAACTACGTATATGCTAGTTGGCGCCAAAGACAATCGATTTTGCTTGTTGAAGAAAAAGAAACATGTATTGTTTTGTTATCGTAATGTGCGTTTCGCTTGTTGCAGTACCTCTACATGTATCAGAGTAAACAAGGTCACATGTCGACGCGCTTCGAGAAGCTGGTGAAACATTCAGGCACGAACTTCACTCCCTACGTCTACGCCATGATCACGTACATACAGGTATCATTCAGGCACGAACTTCACTGCCTACGTATACAGGTATCATTCAGGCACGAACTCACTCCCTACGTATACAGGTATCTTCAGGCACGAACTTCACTGCCTACGTATACAGGTATCATTCAGGCACGAACTCACTCCCTACGTATACAGGTATCTTCAGGCACGAACTTCACTCCCTACGTATACAGGTATCATTCAGGCACGAACTCACTCCCTACGTATACAGGTATCTTCAGGCACGAACTTCACTCCCTACGTATACAGGTATCATTCAGGCACGAACTCACTCCCTACGTATACAGGTATCTTCAGGCACGAACTTTACTCCCTACGTATACAGGTATCATTCAGGCACGAACTTCACTCCCTACGTATACGGGTATCTTTCAGGCACGAACTTCACTCCCTACTTATACAGTTATCATTCAGGCATGAACTTCACTCCCTACGTCTACGCCATGATCACGTACATACAGGTATCATTCAGGCACGAACTTCACTGCCTACGTATACAAGTATCATTCAGGCACGAACTCACTCCCTACATATACGCCATGATCACGTACATACAGGTATCATTCAGGCACGAACTTCACTGCCTACGTATACAGGTATCATTCAGGCATGAACTCACTCCCTACATATACGCCATGATCACGTACATACAGGTATCCCTACGTATACGGGGTATCATTCAGGCACGAACTTCACTCCCTACGTTTACGCCATGATCACGTACAAACAGGTATCAGTCAGGCACGAACTTCACTGCCTACGAATACAGGTATCAGTCAGGCATGAACTTCACTCCCTACGTATACGGGTATCATTCAGGCACAAACTTCACTCCCTACGTATACAGGTATCATTCACGCACGAACTGCACACCCTACGTATACTGGTATCATTCAGGCACGAACTTCACTCCCTACGTATACAGGTATCATTCAGGCACGAACTTCCTTCCCTACATATACGCTTTGATCACGTGCATACAGGTATCATTCAGGCACGAATTTCACTTCCTGCGTATACAGGTATCATTCAGGCACGAAATCACTCCCTACATATACGCCATGATTACGTACATACAGGTATCATTCAGGCACGAACTTCACTCCCTATGTATACAGGTATTATTCAGGCACGAACTTCACTTTTTACATATACAGGTATCATTCAGGCACGAATTTCACTCCCTACGTATACAGGCATCATTCAGGCACAAACTCACTCTCTACATATTCGCCATGATCACGTGCATACAGGTATCATTCAGGCACGAACTTCACTCCCTGCGTATACAGGTATCATCCAGGCACTAACCTCACTCACTACGTATACAGGTATCATTCAGGCACGAAACTGATCACGTATAAACAGGTATATCTGTTTGCAGGTGAACGGTAAACCTCTCCCCCTCCCCCGCCAGGCAAATGTCCCCCAGTTCTGCGTACATGGTAAAAAATCCCCCCCCCCCCTCCCTCTCGACGCCCCCTGCATTTAAGTGTTTTCCAGGTTTAAAAGAGCTTAGGATGTTCTGGCATTTTTAGATATTTCTTATTTTCATATTGTTCATTTTCTGATGAAGTTTTTTTTTTTCGATTGCACTTAAGAACGATTTAACTCATGGAATCACCGCCCGTTCACAGTCACGTATCAAAATGTTCATCTACTGAACTGTACTTCAGTGGTAATTGCAATTAGCTAGTGCTCATATGATAGAGCATGTTTCATTAGGCTCCAGATTTCTAATCACCCACACATCACTTCCAGTGTGGGACATATATGAAAAACACAGAACGGGGAGGGTGGGGGAGAGGCTTTTTACTCGATATGCAAAATTGGGGGCTGATTAGCTGGAACCCTGCCCGTTAACGTCATCATTTTACTCAATGAGAAGACAGTATTAGTTTTCACGGTGTGCAGCGAAGTGAATCAGACACTTGTACATGGAATTTTAAGAACAAACCAAGTGCAGTCTTTAGGAACACAGAATCATGGGCTACAGCGATTTAATTATTTATTTTGTTTATGTATTAATTTTTGCTGATAATTTTTAAACGTTGTTCAAATACTCAGTCCTACCCAAAAGCAGCGTTTACACAATGCACAAACTGTTAGCGTTGTGTCGTTCTCGTGCTTTGACGGAGGCTGCGTAGTGCGCATGCGTGTTGTTTACAGGCGACGCAGAATGAGGGGATACAGCAGGCGAGTGAGAAGGGCCGGAGGAAGGGCGGCAAGAAAGTCTCCGCCGCTGATGTGCTCGGCAAGGTGAGCGCGCTGTTAGTCCCCCCTCCCCCCCCCACCCCCCCCCCCCCACCAATCCCCTGTCACCCGCCATTCTCCTGGAATTTTCATGTGGTATAGAGTTTAAAAGCAAGTAAACTACAGCTTAACCTCATTATGACGACATGGCTTAAACCGAGAAACTATGACGTTATATCCGATATGTCGTTGTAACCAGTGTACTGTAACCTCGTTATAACCACATGACAGGGACCGAGAAACTGTGTCGTTATATGTCGCTGTAATCGCTACTGGGACGACATATTTTTGTTGGTACCAGCGCTTTGTCGTTATAACCGACGTCGTTACAGCGAGTTCTTATTGTAATTATTTTGAGCTTGGTCGAAGAAAAAATGCCTTGGAAAAAAATGTTCTTGCGTTTGAAATAGATAAAGCAGTTTTGCTGACTCGAGGATCAAATCGGTCTGTTTTTATCAGTTCTTGCAGCAACTGCCTCGTCCGCCATGCCAGCCGCTAAATTCATTTGTTTCTATTGGAGGATTGTTGTTTATGTAGGCGAGGATAATGAAGGAAACGCGCTCAATCCCTGGGCTCATCTTCGCCATCGAGCAGTACGAGAGATACCTGATACAGCTGAGCAAACGGTCTAAAGTAAGCCGTGCTTAAATCGGCAGGGTGGCCACCAACCATGGAAATAGTCAGTTCAGGGAAAAACGAATCGACATTTTCCAGTCAGGGAAAACTCAAGGAATTTGAAAATTCCGGCAAATCTGAGCGAAAAACTCAGGGAATTTAATTTTTGGAAAATTCCAGGTTTTCCTGGGTATTTCCACGTACATTTTCCATTTACAAAACTGGATAGATTTAATAAGACTTTGTTGTCTTTTTCCAAGCCTTTAAGAGAAATAGTGGGAGACGGAGTTGATGACTATTGTTTTTGAACCAAAATATGTAAGTGTTGGAATTTCTTGAATATAGATTGCCTATGGAAGCTCCCTTTCGAGCATACATAGATTTCTTGGCGATGTCCTTTTGAATCATGCCACAATTCATTTCTTAGAAAACCTCTGGAAAAACTCGCGGAATTTCGTTTCGGATTCCAGGTGGCCACCCCGATTCAGCCTGCTTCCACTGCTGTTATTTGGAACAGCGAATGTGACACTGGGGTGTCACAATTTCAGTCGGTGTCCAATCAAGATGCTTCATTTGAACATACAAGGGACGAATCGGATACACGAGTCCTGACCTTTTATTAACCAAACGATTTTCCTCTGTTAATTCTTTGCATCTTTTTGTCTAAAGCTTTCTCAAAGAGAATTGGCAGTGGATTTTTAACTGGAATATTGAGTGTGCGTTGGGGCTTTACGGAACGGAGGGAGGGGGGGGGGGAGGGGGAGGGGGGGTTAGGACACTAAAGCAACAACTGGCCACCCGTCACTGTAGAAGAAATTGATGGAGTACTGAGTGTGTGGTGGGGCCTACAGGGGGGGGGGGTAGGGGAATTGGGGGGGGGGGGAAATAAAGGGTGGGTAGGACACTAAAACAACTGGCCATCCGCCGTTTCTCGTCACTGCAGGTGAATTTGATGGAGCACTTTAAGATGAGCACATCACGTGACTTCCGCATTCAGGCCGAGGTGCTCAACGACGTCCTCAACACGCAGAACGACGACGATGACGACGACGATGACGTCAGCGATGACGTCAACGATGGCGACGACCAAGTCAACGCCTCAGAGGTTGTTTCACTTCAACTTGGAGAAAAAAAAACAAATGGCAACAGCAAATCGCCCCCACGCAACCCCCGCCCCCACCCAACCCCGGCACATCGCATCACCCCCCCCCCTTCCCCCCCTTCAACCCGAGAACTGAAGTTTCCGTTTTGCCACAGGAAAAATTTTCTAGTCGGCAATAATTTAGCCACCATTTTAATGTATTATTTAATTGATGATAATTAACCCAGTTTTGATACTTTGTTTTCGAATGAAGAGATGTGGATATATGAAAAGTTCCAAAAAAGCTGAGTGTTGACGTATGAACGTCATTCACTTAGCAGGTAAAACCAATATTGTAAAGGAACATTATTTTTAATTCTTTTGTGCACCTTTTTTTCGTACAGAGTGAAGGTGAATCTGGAGACGACGAGAACGAGGAAAACCAGGAACCAGCGAGTAAACAGTTGAAGCCGTTGGAGCCGGAAGCTGGCACGAGTGGACTGGATGCGGGGACCAGCCAGATGAAGAAAGCCGCCAAACCGAGGAAGAGAAAGCAGCGCAGTTCTGTGTATTAGATGATGATGTTGCGTGTGAGCTGCGTGGACGAGAACTTCTTTTTTTGTTTTATTATTTCTAAATGAATTACTCAAGGAAGCACGATATCGTGTTTGTTGATGGCGAATCTTGGGCTTGATGAGGACCTGTTGTGGTCAAAGAGCCACCAATGCATCTGTTAAATCTCAATTTCGCCAAAACAAAGAAGGAAAACGAACGTTAGACGACAGCTCCCTTTTCCGAGTTTTCTACTGCAGATATTGTTAAAGCATACATTTTCTGTGGTTATTTTGTAGCCGGTACTGTGTTCATGAGGCAGTGTTCTTTCTTATATTGTTGCATTTATACCAGCTGTATCCGGGAAATAAAACACGTGATATGTGGTCACTTATTCCTTCACATGTGGTCACTTATTCCTTCATATGTGGTCACTTATTTCTTCATATGTGTTCACTTATTCAATGATGTGTTCGCTTATTCCGTGATGTGTTCACTTATTCCATGATGTGTTCACTTATTCCATGATATGTGTTCACTTGTTCCGTGATGTGTTCACTTATTCTATGATGTGTCCACTTGTTCCATGGTCACTTTCATGGCAGTCACTGGCAGAAAAGCTTACTCAAACTTTTTTTCTGGTGAAAGCTGCGCGAAAATTGGGTTGAATTTTTTGGTCCAAAACTTGATATTTAATATTCCAGGCCTTAAGCCAAATTCGTCATCGCATTTTCAGCCTTTTGAAACGAATAAGAACTTCAGGATACGTTTCAACCGGGAGCCGTTGACTATTTTGTTAGACCAGGCATCGTTTTCAGGGAAGTCGAAATTGAGGAAAAGTTTATATTTCCAAATTTGTCTAAGTTGGAGGCGCGAAGCGAGCACTAAGCCAGCATTGGGGGGGGGGGGGGGGGGTCCTTTACGAGTCGCTAGGGCTGCATGTCCGGAATTCGGTGGGATTCCTATACGAGTCGTCCGGGGCTGGATGTCAAGCATTCGGGTGGGATTCGTATACGATTCCCCAAGGTCCGGATGTCCGGAATTCGGTGGGATTCCTATACGATTTTCCTATACAAATCAAAGCTTATCCTCCTCTTTAATCCGATTTTGTTTGAGAAGTTACGGGTGAACAGAAACGCTAAAGCCTTCTGCAGATATTTATTGTAACAATGGCGAGTTCTGACACCAAATTCACATTTTATTTTTTCTATATATTGCACATTAATAATTTTACACTATGGAACTTTACACATCCACACAATTTTAAATCTCATTATTCTGTAACGGATGTACAAATTATAAATATGTTCTGAAACTTGACGAAAATATAAGTTAATAGTTTAATTGTTTGTACTTTTCACTCAAAATTAATAATTAAAACACAGCCTGAACTACGCTTTTTTTCCAATCACTATTTAAAAACAACGGAACGGAAACTACCGCTATTTTCAAGCAAGCAAAAAATGTCAACCCTGGAAAGCTGTCACTAAATACTTATCAGCAACGATGACTAGAGATATTACCTCACGCGTTTAAAATTAAGCAAAGTCAACAGAAATAAGACTATTTTATTTAACAAAACTTAACGCATGTGTGAAGAAACCAGCAGTTTTTTTCTACAAGGCATTTTGATAAAAAAAAAACAATGTCAGAATGAGGAATTGACGTCGTCAATACGTCAGTAAAACAAGCGGGGGTGGGGGGGGGGGGGGGAGGAGGGGTTCTTTTGCTTAGGAGCAATCATACAGTAACACAGCAACATTTTGATCCAAGCCATTTGAAATTCGATTCTGAAAAATATAATCTTAATGGGCAATAGCTTCACGTTATTTTTCCACACGGTTAATTTTTAACACATCAAAAAAAAAAAAAAAGGTAATGATACAAGGGAACAATTCAAAGAAGCTGGGATACTTGGTACTTGTTTTCGTTACAGCTAACGATGCTTGGAAAGACTCCTGTCACTGCGTTCGTTAGAAGTCGGTTTTCTCCGTGACTGATTACTGCTTTGGGTATTAGGTCCGGTAGAGGAGCCCTGGAATATAATGTCTTGTTACTGCGTTCGTTAGGAGTCGGTTTTCTCCTTGTGACTAATCACTGCTGTGGGTATTAGGTCCGGTATATGAGCCCTGGAATATAATGTCTTGTTACTGCGTTCGTTAGGAGTCGGTTTTCTCCTTGTGACTAATCACACCTTTGGATATTAGGTACGGTAGAGGAGCCCTGGAATATAATGTCTTGTTACTGCGTTCGTTAGAAGTCGGTTTTCTCCTTGTGACTAATCACACCTTTGGATATTAGGTCCGGTATATAAGCCCTAGAATGTAATGTCTTGTTACTGCGTTCGTTAGGAGTCGGTTTTCTCCTTGTGACTAATCACACCTTTGGATATTAGGTCCGGTATATAAGCCCTAGAATGTAATGTCTTGTTACTGCGTTCGTTAGGAGTCGGTTTTCTCCTTGTGACTAATCACACCTTTGGATATTAGGTCCGGTATTTCCACGGCAAGCCACGGCCCAAGCTGAAAGCAAAAATCACTGTACTCAACTTATTTATTAAAAAATTCTTGTTAACACAAACCCGTACTAATCTCAATAACTTTTTCTGAGTTTATGTAAAAACACGGAAAGCGGAACACTATCGATTCTTCTTTAACTTGCGGTTTATTCTTCCTCAACTTCTTTCTTCCTCATCTTGCTCTTTGTTCTTCCAACAGTACTGGTACCTCATCAGAAGAAATATCAGGTAAATCACTTTTTTCCCCACGAAAGAAAAACGATCGTCGAAACTACACAGAAAAATAATGTCAACATTTTATGACATCTTTACCGTTCACACTTAAATGCTCCTCCAGCATATTTAAGATATCTGAGGCTTACCCCTAACGCCATCGCGTGCGCTATTCCAAACTTTGGTACATTTCTTGCCCATAACGGTTTGAAGTGGTCGGTTAAGCAGATCTTTCCTCCCCTGAAATAAAAAGCAAAACTATCTGGCCTCTTGTTTAGTGCCCAGCAGCACTACAGAAATCGAGCATTCAAACTCTATTAAATTTGAAGAAAACCCTTGATGTTCAAGAACTTTCTTTTTTAATCGAAACTGGTTTTCTTACCGATACATTTTTGCCGTTTTTCCGTCCAGTTCCGGGATCGCGATCTCTGGAGCTGTCGTTGGGAATGTGACCGGTATCTGTAGCAACCACAAAAAATGGTATCTGCTTTCACCGGAGTTTTTACTGCCCAAATACTCTACCCAACTACTGGCGAATAGAGAGAAAAATATAGATGTGTTACCACAAGACCCTGTTAGCATTACTCGCCATATTAATGACTTGTGGCAAAAAAAAAAAAAAAAAAAATCTAGCAATCCGAAGTAGCAAATCTTTGACTGCAAGATTACAGATATCGTCTTCAGAATAATAGACATCGTCTTCCGAAATATCTCAGTAATATGGTTTAGACAATAAGAAAACCAGATTTGTCTATGAGCGAAAACAACAAAAAACATCAAGACGGAGAGCCATTTTCTGGCAACACTTTTTAAACATGGCAGTTAGTGGGTGACACTCTCAACCAACAGCGCGACAAAAAAAACAGCGTGACACAGACGCACTGCTGGGTTTTTGTGTGAGCTGTCTCTATACTTAAAAACCTCTCCTTCAAATGAGGGTCTGATGATCACAGGCAGAAACTTGCTATATATGAGCTACAGATTTATTTGAATCTCTGCTATGTTCGTAGACTTCTCATTTCACAGTATAGTGAAACTAGAAATGTGTCCTGCAGGAACACGAATGACCCGCCCTTAACGAAATTTTAACTGAAGAATTCATGATACGGTAATTGTAACATGCAGCAAGAAGCAAAACTAATTTAAATTCAGTCACCTACCACGGGCTAAACGGAAGGTGCACATCTTCATTATATGCATAGTCATTCTCAATGCCTTTGGCATTTATACGTACAAATGACTAGCACAACCTCATTAAACAAAACTTCACGTTCAAATTTGTTTCATTAAATACCAGTGAAAACATTATCTAAGTTCAGACACTCACCACGGCCTGACACATCGGTCGATTTCGGTCAAAAGGTAAGGTGCACATCTTCATTGTATATCTAATCATTTCCAATGGCTTTGGGGTTTATAGGTGCAAATCCCTAGTACAAGTTCATTACACAAAACTTCAAGCTGTTCATTAAATATGACTGAAAAATTGCCTAAGTTCAGACACTCACCACGGCCTCACCCATCGGTCGATTTCAGTCAAAAAGGGGAGGTGCACATATTCATTGTATATCTAATCATTTTCAATGGCTTCGGGATTTATAGGTGCAAATCCCTAGCACAAGTTCATTACACAAACTTGAGCACCCAAAGCGTTACGCACGGACAGACGGACGGACGGACAAGGCAAAAACTATATGACCCTCCGACTAACGTCGGGCGGGTCATAAAAAATAATAGTCAAAAAGGGGAGGTGCACATATTCATTGTATATCTAATCATTTTCAATGGCTTTGGGATTTATAGGTGCAAATCCCTAGCACAAGTTCATTACACAAACTTGAGCACCCAAAGCGTTACGCACGGACAGACGGACGGACGGACAAGGCAAAAACTATATGACCCTCCGACTAACGTCGGGCGGGTCATAAAAAATACTTACATCAAATTCTATTTCAAATTCGTACTTGAGCAGTTCATGCACATACCAGCATTTACCGAACCAACGGGTCCCTTCTTTGTTCGACTCCAGTCTGAACCAGTCATTGTCTTGTTCTTTATTTTTCTGAACATACTGAAATAAAACAAAATGCTACTTTTTAGTATGAGCGTACTTGCCGAAGAATCCCTCGATATCAACCCTGTGAGAAGATGGATCCTGCAAACCCATCTATTTTCAAAAACGTCAGTTTTGTATCCAATAACAGTCCACGTCATTATAGCACGATTCTGCTCTTTTGTGAGACGGGCTGGCCACTCCTGAATAACAGCATTGTGATGTACCACGAGACAAGATCATCCCGTTCATATCTTCGCTTTTTTAGTTGTGATCGTCTTTTGGCTCTGAATACTCAAAGATTAAACTTTGGATGACACCGAGCGCAATTTTTTTTAGTGAGTTATGCCTTGGATTAGAACTAACGCGAAATTGTTAAGGAAGGTCGAGTCAAACATTACTAATACAAAACACGTCAACTTCTCGACGCTAAGAACACCAGTATACAATTGCGTTATTGGGAAGAAAGTGACAAGAAAATGAAACATTTTTCTAAGTGTTCATTTCAAACACAAAATGCTGTTATAATACAATGTAATGATAATTATTATATTTTACTGAAGGGGCTTCAAGTATTAGGTTTTACAAAATTGACAAGTTTTGATTTGTTTCACTTCCATTGGAATATAGGAAGTTATTCAAGGAAGAGCTGACTCGGGAGCTAAGAACTGCACAGTCCCAGATGACTCTTGCGGTCTCCTTGTGACAGCAAGAGTCAGTTCCTATAAGAGAAGAAACTTACTACTGGTGTCAATTTTGGCAATCTCGGCGCACGACTCTGGACAATCTCATAAATGGCCCTATTTAAATTATGGCGCACAATATTCATAGTCAAATAATATCTGAGAAAAGCATGTTAAAAGCATGTTTTCTTGCGATCAGGATATAGAACCCTATTATCGCCCCCAGCAATAATAAATATACCATTGCAAAAACCCTCTTTACTGCAGTTTGGAAGTTTCGTCGATTTCGAAATTAATGCGTCAGGACACATCTCAGTGTGTTTTCAAGGAAAGGCTTGCCTCGGTGGCCTACAATGTGCGCCAAAATATCAATAACCTCGAAAGATGAGAGCAACAGTCATTGCTACTACAGTAAGTTTGACCCTTTCTGTCCCAAGAAGATTGAAAGGGTCCGCAGAGACCAAGAATTGCACAGTGCGTTTCGTTAAAAGAAGGGGGCACTGTCTCAAAATTAGCACTCCGCGTTTAGGGGTCATTTTAAAAATCTGACACGTATGAAAGCAGGTGGTGCGTGACTGCCCTCCCCTTCCTCCCCTGGGCATTAAACATCGACACCATCTGCCGAAAAAATTTAAGGCCGGTCCTAAATGCCTGATATTATCGCCCAGATTACAACAAATAATTTGCCCACCACAACTCTTTATCACATTAAACGTACTGAAATCAAAGACTGGTATTCCTCTTTCAAACGTTGTACCCATAATTCGCCGTCGCGAGGACCTGCTTTCGTTTTTAAAAGAGGAATAAGGGCGAGAGTCTTCTTTGTGCCTTCGTCAACCATTGTAGACTGGATCCTATTTTTTACCCAAATAGCTAGCTGCACCACCATAGTTGACATAGCGTCTAAAGTGGTAATGCTTGAGCTTATTCGGCGGTTTGGCCTGTTGTGCATTTGTTCCGTAGGTCTATTGGCTCCATGAGACTAGAACTACTTTAAAAATGAAAGTTCGGTAATCATTGTATTTTTTGTTCATGATAAACAGATCTCGCCAGAGGTTAACTATTTTGCAACAACCGACAGTACGACGAAAGTCCACTTTATATTGCCCACTTCAGCAGATTTGTTGTTTTTTTTTTTAATTTATAATTTAAAATTGAATCGAAAAGATTCCACTGACCGCGCTAGTTTTGTGACCTCTGCAATACTCGTGATTAAAACTGATAGCACAACTGTGGTTGTGATGGGGTCTCGAAAAGAGGTTAATTTTACAGTCATCATTTGATTTACCACAGACCGTATATCCCTCAGTTTATGATTTATTCACTTTAAATTTTTCTCTACATGTGTTTTCAGCATTTTTTCACCAATAAAGTCTATTATATGTACAGCTGTACTTGTAAAAGAAGCACTTGGTTTGTGGTGAAAAAATGTACATCGTGAAAGAGTTTCAGGCAAAGGTTTTTATTTTTGCTATTTCTTTCTACACTTGACAAGTAACCACCAGACAGAAAATAAAGACCAGCCCTGATGCGACGTCGCCGTTTTGAGACCAATGTTAGTTTTAAACAATTTTCCAATATTAGTTTGGCCAGCTTAGCTGCGATGTGAACCTTTTTAATAGCAGACTAATTAAATTAATTTTCATTAGGTTCTGCGATGCTTTTTACTTTTTTCATTATAGCGCGGCATTGCCAAAAGCTTTTTACCTATCAAGTAAAATCTATAATTGTGGCACATGCAATTTTTCCTCATTTACACCGAAATGGTGCGAAGATACGTTAACTATGTTAATTACAAAATCATGGTGTCAACTACAAGACGCTGCTTAAAATTATTTATTAACACCACCGTTGTTGTGTACATATACAACGGCAATTTGAATTTGCAATCTTTTTTTGTTAATCTATTGTAATTTGCACCAAATAGTTCAAATAAAGTGTAATGAGATAAAATTCTGTAGCCTTTTTTTTTTTTTTTTTTTTGATGCCCCTTAAAAGGCCTAATCTCTTATAGAAAGAAATTTAGCAGGCACTAATTATTTAATAGAACATTTAATTGGAATATGGCACAAAATTATCTTACCCTTACTATGGGATTCTTTACGTTTTCTTCTATTTCTTTATTTGCTACAGTAATGATACAACCAATATTTAATGATGCAACTCGGATTTACCTGAATATACGTTATTATATCTTAACAATAAGTTTTATCGACAAGAAAGGTACCTCTGAGAGCTAGAACTAGTTGTAAATCATGGGCAATGCAGAAATAGAACATGCGTTATCTTCATTTTCTTTTAAGGATTTGCCAAGTTATTACTCTGTTGAATGATTGTGGCCCTATGGACAAATTCAATGCTGAGAAAAGAAGGTGAAGAACTGCATTGCTTAATCCATCTCATTTCCTTTTAGAAATTAACAATTTTGAAATAAGTAAAAAATATATATTGATTAAAAAAAAAATAAGTTAAAAAACACAGTAAAAAATTGCCGCGCCTACCACTGAGCGGATGTTCAATCAGATCATTTCTTACTTTTGGCAAACCTCCACTTACAACCAAGAAAATCCGAAAGATGAAAAAGTTGCCTGAACGTCACGATGTAGAAAAACTATTAACGGACCCAAAAACAGCGCAGGAGTTCGAAGTACAAATTGGTGGAGCGTTCGAACCTTTGTTAAGTCTCGAGATCGAGAACATAGAAGAACTATACTCAAAATTCGTAGATACAATTAACAAAACAACAGAAGAGGTAATTGGCCTCAGAAAACGAAAAATGGTGGGTTATCACGAGACGTAGAGAAGGCATGTGAACACAGAAGACAAGCCAGAATGGCACATCTTAAGAACGCAGAAAACACAGAGGCAAGAGACCGATATAAAGAATTAAATAAACGGGTTAAGACTGAAATAAGAGAACAAAAGAAGAAACTGCTGGAAACCAAGATAGAATCTATGCACACAGACTTCAAACAGAACAAGACTCTTCACCTATTTCGATCAGTTAGAGACCTGCAGGGAAAGCCTAAGAAAGCATTGAGTGCGGTGAAAGACAAAGATGGCAACACTCATACAAGTAAAGAAGAAGTGCTAAAATGCTGGCAGAAACATTTTTGCTCACACCTAAACACCGCGTTTCCGCACCAACAATCCGCAGTCACAGAAATACCCGAAGCGCCACCGGACGCCGACAGCCTACCTCCAGTTGATCTAGAAGAAATTAGAGTGGCAGTCTCCACAATGAAGTCTCGGAAAGCATTAGGCATCTATGCGATCACAGCTGAAGTGCTAAAAGCCGGCGGCGAACCGATGTTAAAGATGCTGCATAAAATTAGTATGGAGTACTGAACGAACTCCAAAAGACTGGGCCCGAATGCTGGTTACACAAATACACAAGAAAGGCCACAAACTAGACCCGGCAAACTACAGAGCCATTTCACTGTTGTCAATTCCTGGTAAGGTATTTAGCCGGATTTTGCTAACCAGAATGAAGGCCAAAACAGAGGATGCCACCACGGAGAGCCAGTTTGGTTTTAGGCCAAACAGAGGTATAGTCGACCCAATCTTCATTGAACGGCAAGTCATTGAAAAAGCCAGAGAGCACAGGGTTCCCTTACACTTCAAACTACGACAGGGATGCCTCTTGTCCCCTACAGTCTTCAACATCTTTTTGGAATTTGTGATGATGGAACTAAAAGACCTGGATACATCCCTACAGTTGAATGACAACCTCTCAGTAGACATTAGATACGCAGATGACACAACACTACTCACAGCAGTGTTTGACAAATTAAAATTATCGACATCCAAGCTTGAATCAGCATGCCAAAAATGGGGCATGGAAATAAATGGCGCTAAGTGTAAGATTATCTCACCTACGAGTGATAGCATCATGATAGACGGTAAAGAAGTGGAGAAGGTTCAAGAATTTGTCTTCTTAGGCAGTGTAGTACCAAAATGCTCAGGGGACGTCAAACGAAGAATCGCGCTTGCCTCGTCAGCCTTCGGCCGACTGAGAAAAGCCATATAGAGCAGGCGGGCTATAGGCAGCGCACTCAAAACCCGCTTATACAAGGCCCTAACACTACCTATCGCCGTGTTTGCATCACAGACCTGGACTCTCAAGTCGGAAGACTGGCGCAGAATAAAAGCCTTCGAAATGAGATGTCTGAGCGCAATGCTCGGAATATCCCTAAGAGACCGCTATACGAACGAGAGAGTCCGAAAGACACTCCAGATTACTGAAACAATATTAGAGGTAATCAAGAAGAAACGACTTCGTTGATTCGGCCACGTCTCAAGGAAGCCTTCCGAACACATGTAGATATATGTAAAAAAAATACCAAAATATACACATTTCTGATAATTTTCAAAGTCCCGTCATTATGGCCCTTTTCAACCAATCGCGAAATATTTTTGGGTAGAGGACCACCCAGAGATTGTACATATGTATTTTTAAGAAGAGCCAACCAAAACTGTAGGAGGAGATGCATCTTGATAAATATTTCACTAAAATGTTCAAATTTCCGTTGTTTCGGCTATTTTTGGCCAATCGCGAAAAAGTAATTTTTCGGTACAGGACCACCTAGAGATTGTACATATGTATTATTAAGAAGAGCCAACCAAAACTGCAGGAGATGCATTTTGATAAAAATTTCACAAAAATTTTCAAATTCCCGTTATTTCTGCTATTTTCGGCCGATCGTGAAAAAGTAATTTTTCGGTAGAGGACCACCTAGAGATTGCAAATGTGTAAGTCACAGAGTCGGCTGGTCTAAAAACAGGTGGAGGATTAGAATATTTATAAGAAGAATGTTCAGGGACATTATGATCAGCCGAGATCCAGTGAATCACGTTCCAAAGGCTTGTATGGTCACCAAAAAAGTGGTGGTTATATTGTAAAACCCGATTGTGGAAAATTCAAAATTTGCTACAAATTCGCTCAAAATTGTTAGAAAAGAAGCATTTTAAAAACTGGCTACTAAATATTTTTTTAAATGCCTCCCAATTAACCAATTTTGGCAGATCGTCAGAAAAGTAACTTTTCAAAAAGGGACCTAGTAAAACATTTATGAAATACCTGAAGACAACAATATCAAAATGGAAGAAAATTAGCTACCCTTACTTATTCACTTTTTAGTGGATCGCCAAAATAAGTAACCTTGTAAGCGATGCCAGGCTGCTGAGTACCTATGTAAAATTTCAAGGCAATCCGGTCACATCTGTGGAAGAAAAAAAAACCATCGGAAAATTGGCTACAAGAAATTTTTAAAATCCCTCTTCCATTTAGCCGATTGTTTAACGGATGAACAAAAAAATTTTCAAGAGAGAAGCATTTAGGGAGCAACCGTTCAAAATTAGAAAAAAATTTCAATCAAAAATTTTTTAAAGCCCAAATTTAGCCAAAAAATTAACTTTAAATTCAAAAGCAGACCGCCTTGTGAACATTTATATAACATTTGAAGACAATCCGATATAAATTGTGGGGAAAACCCCTTGAAAATTAGGCTATCAAAGAAAAAAAATATATAAAAATGCCCAATTTGACCAATTTTTGGTGGATCGCCTAAAAAAATTTCAAGACAGGCTTATCTAATAAACATTCATACAAAATATGAATCTAGGCCGTTGAGTAGAACCATTTTGAAAATCGGCTCCCAACAAATTTTACAGTGCCCCCATTGTCTTTGAACCGCCAACAAAAGTCTTTTATGAGCCTGATGAACATTTATGCAAAATTTGAAGGTAATCCGCTCAAAATGATGGAAGAAATCTTTTGAAAATTGGCTACGAAAAACTTATCAATGCCCCCTCCCCAGATTTGGGCAATTTTTGGCGGATGGCCAAAAAATAAAATTTCAAAAGAAGACCTCCTGATGAACATTTTCGAAAAATTTGAAGGCAATTCGATCAAAATTGTGGAAGAAGCATTTTGCAAATTTTTGGTGGATCGCAAAAAAGTAATTTTTTAAGACAGGTCCACCTAGGGAACATTTGTACAAAATTTGAAAGGAATCCGATCAAAACTGAGGGAGAAGCATTTTAAGTGAAAGTTTACATGGGTACATACAGACGACGGATGGCCCCTATACTGATGTGATAAGTCCAGCCAAACGAAGTCGACTTGTTTAAAAAGGCAATAGCCAAAAGCCAATAACTAAATCACGCTGCCCACAAATTGGAGCTCTGTCCGTGTTGGAAATTTTACAACAATCCGACCTGCAGGTTCGGAGATGTGGCTTGGACAAGACATTCCATTACTTATGTAAGAATACCAATTTTCATCATTCTGACAATATTTCATGGATCGGAACCAAGATAAATATGTGCTCTATCCGTGTGTGAAATTTCAAACAACCGAACTAATAATTTTTGAAATTTAGTCCAAACACGGCGTTGAAAGCACGCCAAGTTCAAAATTACTAAAAAAACGTCATTTGGAGAATTTTTATGAATCCTAACAAAATACGACACTGCACCCGTTCAGTACGTGCTTTAACCGTTTGCGAAATTTCAAAACACCTATGGTTTCGGAGATAATCCCTTATTCGCATGCGGAAAGACGAACAAGCCCATAAATCTATCCCTTCGTTATACGGTGGATGTAAGATTTTTACCTAACGACGTCCTACGCCACGGTTGTGAAAAGCTGGTGGACCCCAAATAATATCCATACTAAATCGAAACGGCTATTTTCACACAAGGTACTTTTCTTATAAAATGGCGTGACTTTCTGCAATCGAGACATTTTTATCTGTTTTTTTTCCTAATGACGTCATGTGCCGTTATCGTTCGTTCTATTCCGCATACAATTTGACAGACTCTTTCGGACATACCAAGCAACAAAACCAGCAAGCTTGAACTTCTTCCAATGCTCAGCGGCTGAGAAATCGTACTTACAAGATTTTAACGTAATGACGTCACACGCCTTTTTTAAAAATGCAATACGCGCCAAAAGTTGAAAGAATCGTCCGACCTCCACAACGAATAAACTGACCAAGTTTGAAGTGGAACTTTTCGTTCTTAAGATCAGTGCTGCCATCCAAAATGTCAAAAAAAAAGTACACAGGGGTGTAAATAATGTAGCTCAAGATACCAAATAAAGATTAATAAGTAGTATTATTCGGACAAAAAAAGTATAAATAAAGTACATTATTGGCTAAAAATGCGAGAAAATCTGAATTTTATGAAAATACATTGGTTAAAAATGCGAGAAAATCTGAAAATAAAGGATTTTTGTGAAAATACGTGAACAATAATAAACGAGAGCAGTGTGCATAGCACACCTATTCCCCACAGGCCCCCCATCAGTTAAACACGGCCGTCAAGTCAATCAAGAGCTGAAATTTTCCAAGTGCAGCTGGTACATTTTCCTTGGACGAACCTGGCCCATTTACAATATCGATCTGTTCCCATAGAAGCTACATACCAATTTCATTTAAATCCCTGTAGTTGTTCTTGAGATATCTGGTTGACAAACTCATTCCAATGCTGAATAATTTCCAAGATTTGGTAAATTAACCCACATATTCCCCCAGGCCCCCCATCAGTTAAACACGGCCATCAATACTCAATCACGAGCTGAAAGTCCAGCTGGTCCATTTTCCTTGGACGAACCTGGCCCATTTACAATACCGATCTGCGTGTGTTCCCATAGAAGCTACATACCAAGTTTCATTAAAATCCTTGCAGCAGTTTTCAAGTTATCGTGTTAACAAGCTCTTGATGACAGACCGATCGACCGACACGCGGTCGATTCCCCTTGTATATCCCCCCCCCCCCCCCGTGGGGAATAAAATAAAACGAGACAATCGTACACTGCACACCCCCCCCCCCACCCCGCCGAACAGTACTGTGTTCGAGCTATCGTAATTCAGTGAAACCTTACCGATATACATATACCTTATCCTGATAAAATAACTCAGCAGACTCAGAATGGCAAAAATAATTCACCTAAGTTCAGAGAGCTGTAATTTTGAACATAAATGGTCGCTCAAACTGAAAGTAAGACGTTGGAAAACTGCAATATCAATTCTTTTACCGTGTTAAGTTTCCATTGTATGATACTTCGGAAAATCAACAATTGTGGATTGTGTATCTCCCGTCGAGCAGTTAGTTCGAGCGTTGACTATCTACGCCAAGTGAAATCATATGAAGATGAAAAGAGAGCCATAATTTGGCAATTCCTTGTCGATCAAACCGAAACCAAGACGTTGCAAATCTGCAAATTTTTTATTTCACTGTGTTAAGTTTCAAAGCTGTACGACCCAGGAAAATTAACAATGTGGCCCGGATGAAAGGGGGCATATTAGGGTTGGGGACGGACGGACAGACACGAGGCGCTTCTATATCCCCGCCCACGGCAGCGTGGCGGCCGATAAAAGTATGCAAAACAAAAATTAAAACATAGGCATCGCAGATGCAGAGCCCTCAGCCAATAGCAGTGACATCACTGTGGGTGAGTTACCTTTCTGAGATATCGCCCGGACAACAAAAATTTTAAAGTGCGGCGGATGGACAAGTGACAAATTGAACTCCCCGTTGCACAGCTACATTATATGTATACACTTTCTTCCTGTAAGGTTTGGTTAAGATCCGACGAATAGTTTTTCGGAAATCGCCCGGACAAAAAAGTTTAAAGTGTGACGGACGGACAGACGGACAAGTGACAAATTGAACCACTCGGTGCACACCTACACTTTATATACTTTCTTCCTGTAAGGTTTTGTGAAGCTCCGATAAAAAGTTTTTGAGATATCGCCCGGACAAAAAAAGTTTACGGACAAACAGACGGATGGACAGACCGATAGCAATAGCCTTCAGCCAATACTGGCTGAGGGCTAAAAAAAGTATCAAAAAGTATCAACATCTAAATAAAGTATCATTTCGGAAGTTCCTCGAAATAAAGTATCATACTTTAAATAAAATATCAAGTGGCAGCACTTAAACATATCTTGCACACACACAGAACACACAAACCCCAACATCTCCATTCTGTCTGGGGGACATAGTTCTCGGTAAATTTCACATTCGGATCGGTATCTTCGGTAGTAATTCAACTTTTGCAATTTTTAACGAATCGGCCTCAGCACGTTTACACGTTAGACACAGACGCTGGAATAAACACAGAAGTACTTCTTGCAATAACTTTTATTCCGTAGCAAGTTTCTCTCTTATTTTCTTTTTTTCACATTTCTTTTAAGCGGTTAAGTTCATGACAAGATGTCTCATTCATCGCCACCCTTGCTTGCACGTGTGTAAATTAATTGCGCATGGTGCTTCGTCACTTGCTTAATCAACCCTGAAAATAGAAATCAATGAAAATGCTGCATAATTCTCACAAACAGTAAGCAAAAGATCCAGCCACACTATCCAAAGGCAACTCAGCATGTTCCAAAAAAATCCAGATCCCCGATACTTCCTTTACAGCTTACTACTTTCGAGGTCCATCGAAAACATCTTTGAGTATTCCAACAAAGTACGACTGCGGGGTAGCCTTCTTATCGGCATGATAATTGCAATTCAGAACCGCTTTAGAGAACTTAAACAAGCCAGTAATACGGCACAGGCAGACCGCTGCTTACCTTTCGAGTGCAGTTCCTGCAGAGCTCTTCTGGCGAGTGATCCACGGATTTTTAATCGCTCAGAAACAACAGAGGGCGTGATCAACTTGTAGGTAGGCACCTTAAAAAAACAAGCCATATTAGCGATGTTATCTGCAAACACCAACACATCCACTGTACTCAATTTCAAAAATGAAACGTTTACACCTAACCAACTGCCAAGTAATTTATATTCAGCAATTACGATACAGTTCAAAGACACGTCTTCCATTTCTTTCCATTTTAGTAAGTGCCACCATGTTTACGATAAACCGATTTATAGGATCCTATTTTTAATAGATGCAAAATTTTATGCGGATGAAACACTATGTTATGCAAAAAAATCATTGCTGGGTAGAAGAGGTTTGTACACAATAAAGGTCACGGTAATTGTTAATTGTTCATTGTTACTGACCTCCTTGTACAGCTTGTCGTATGTGGCCTTATCAAAAAGAACGAGGTTGTTCAACTTGTCCCTCACTTTCCCCTTGGACCACTTCTGCAAAGTCACAAAGGAATCACACAAAACTAAACAAATAAACAAACCAGACGCACTGGATCCAAATCAAGAGAACTCATGATTTTTGTCGCATACACATCTAAAATTCCAGGTTAAATTTAAATAAACTGTCGGAATACATAAAACTACGAGTGATCTTCTGGTGTGCTATACTCTCCATCAATTAATCACGAAATGTGACACATAAGGGACAGCAACTTGCCTTCTTCTTGGCTTTGCCCCCACTGCTTCCCTCCTTCTTTTTGGCCGGTTGGGCTTTGCCCCCTTTCTGGTCCTTCTTGGGTGGCTACAAGCAAATATAATTTCATGCATGGTCTAGAAACCCATCTGATGACGCGCTGATCTTCACAAACATTAACTCAGTAACAGAAACACCGGGATCAGACCCACCACGCAACGACAATCAGATCCATTTTTCAAGTCCAAAATGCCTAAGTTACCCTTCAAATCAACCCGGTTACAAAATCGCGACGTTTCATCACTAAGTACCAGTGCAATGTTTTCCATGTGCCCAGATTTAGTTTCCTTCACTGCTGTTTGCTTCCGCCACAGTAACCTACTACTATTGTACCATTTTCATTTTGAAGTACATCGGATGTTCTCTAATGTGGCACGGACAAAGCGTAATAATGTTCATCAAATGCATATACTTATGCGCACCAATTGGAAACGAATGCATCCAATAGGCTCTACTGCAGCATGAAATATTCCGCTTGTAAAAATAGCAAATAACTGTAGGAACCTAAGCAAGCCACGCGTATTTTTCAATGTTAAATTTCACAACTCGACGTGGCAATGGCACACATCCCCTGCTCGAAATGCAGAACCTTCACGAAAGAAAAATTGACCAAATAACACGAATCTTTTAACTCCTCACTCGCCCTGTAGAAGATTTCAAATGACGCTAAGCGTACGAGTCATAGTTCTAAAGATGTCATTGTCCTCGGCTATAGCTCAAAAGATGTTATTGTTCTCGGCCATAGTTCAAAAGATGTCATTGTTCTGGGCCATCTTTGGTACTTTACTTCCATGCCATTAAAATGCTGGAGTATCAGAGGTGGCAAATTGCACCATAAAACAACATACCGTTAATCCCGTGAAACTAATCTCATTTTTAATCGTAAATCGTAATACTTAACAGTTGATTAAGTGTTGGTGAATGGCACAAAACCTTCCTGCCACAGTCTAGTAACAAAATTCAGTTTCTCTGTGCTTTACCCCGAAGTGTCAGTTTACTAATGGACACCTGGCCTTTTTCATGGCTAATACGGCTAAAAAAAAAATCAACACTCCCCCCCCCCCCCAAAACACACATTTTACGTCTACTACCTTTTCTTTTAGCTTCAATGGCGAAAGAAAGTGAACCTGGGCTGTTCAAAATCTTGTCGAATTCCGGATTTTTCAGGTTCAATTAAATCTAATACTTTTTATTATTAAACACAATGAAAGCGCCTATTGCATTAATGTTTAACATCATGTGTTGTCCTATGATTTGGCCAAATCTTTGTCTCGAACATTCCGACTGGAAAATGTCCACAGATTTGTCAAACAGTTTCAAGGTGCACCAGATAACCCGTTGAATATTTGCAGTGTCAATTACAACTGTTGAATTTTTTCTCGCTTAATTCAAGCCATTTCAAACTGTTTTTAGTACTTTGAAATCTAAAGAAAAGTTTTGACGTTACGAACGCAACATGGCGGATTAAAGGTGAAACAAGTAAGTCTTTGTGAAACACGAGCAGGCCCCAACCGCCACCAAATCCACAGGGGTATAAAGCGATGACGGACAGACGGAGGCCCCAAACCTATAGGCCCCAATACGAAGGGTTTGGGTCTAAAAAGGATAGAAAAGAGAGAGAAAGAAACTAATTAAACTCAATTTTACTCGAAGCATAATCATACACCAGGTCATAATGCATGCAAAATGAAATGCAAAATTATTTTCTGGAACTCATATAATGGCTTGTCACATTTCGATGCACATGTATGCAAAGACAATTAGATTTCCGATGTGTTCTTTCACTTCCTTGTACTTTATCCCATCAGCCCATCATCAGGAATCTGTGACAATGGCGTATAAAAAACATGAGCTGAACATTGACTTGAGTCCGGTTCCCCGTAAAACTTGACCTGCTCTAGCACCCGTTTCTATCTCCCTATGACAGAAAAGTTGTCATAGTAGGACAGCAAGTGTCAAAAGCCGTGGTAACATCGCTTTTTGGGTGTTTCGGATAAAATGCGGAACAAAACAGAAATTTAAGCTTAAAACCATTTGTTAAAAAAAATTAAAATAGCATACGGGTTGTTAAAAAACGGGATTGCTCTTTGGTTCAGAGAAACTTGACATTTAGCCGAAATCTCTATCATTTTTTTTTTCATTTCTACCCGGTTAGTTTGAATTCAAAATGCAGACTTTTTGCGCTTCGGAACGCCCAAAGTGTGATTTGGCTTATTCAAGATGTGATCTGGCAAAATCGAAAAGGCACTATGTAATTAGGCTTCGGTAGCGTAAAACAACTTTGGAACAAGAGTGTCACAAAACAAGCAAGTATTTGTGAAACACAAGCACGCCCCAACAACCCCCAAATTCATAGGGGTATAAAGCGATGACGGCCGAACACCCCAAACCTATAGGCCCCACTCCGAAGGGTTGTGGGCCTAAAAACATGTGTATAAGCCATAATCACACTCAGGCGTTATGAACAAAAATTTAGTATTTCTGACTGCAAACAAACCGACAAAAAGGAAATAGGTGTAAAATATGTGCAAGACTGTCCGAAACTGCAAGAGGCGGTACGCTACAAAGTTTCCAAGCACCGCTCTGACAGAGATATACGATGTTCTACAAGTCAGAGCTGACTCGGAGCTAGACTGTCAGATGTACTAAAACGCCTATCGCAAAAAAAAAACATCAGGAACTAAGCGTGTTTAAGTCATCGTTTCACTTGCTATTTACTATTTTAACAAGTAGCTTTATTATTAAGGCTTTATATTACAATAACATGCTGTACTGGCCAACTAACTTAATCAGTTCCACAAATCTCACCATGCTTGAAGTTTACTTTGAAAAAGAGGCTGCTTCCGGTGTTTTTCAAAACAAGCTTGACGGAAATTTTCCTTGTCCCTTTCGCTGTCATGAAAACAGCTGACCTGTGATGAGCTGTTTTATAACAACGCTGACGAGCTCTATCTGTTAGGTATAAACACGGAATTTGGAGCTCTCTGTAGATCTACAGATAGATCTGTTTCACAAGCTTGTCTACCCTATAATTAGTTATGGCGGCGAGGTATGGGGTTTTGAGGACTTACAATTAGTTGATAAGATCCATTTAACATTCTTACGATATATTCTAAAAGTAAAGAAAAATACCCCGGTGGCCATGATTTATGGAGAAACCGGAGAACTAACGAACTCTTTATTAATAAAAGCGCGAATGATAAAATATTACGGAAAGTTAATGGACCCTCAAAACCCCTCCTAAGCAAAATGCCTGTTCGACTTAACAAGACATTTGTGTGATAGAGATATTTATAGAACTAAATGGTTAAATAAAATATTAAATTTGTTCATTGAATTCGGCCATGCTGAATTGTTCGGCCAACCTCTAATAGTATCCCCAAGCTGTGCTATGTAAGGCCTATAAATATGGGCAAAGGGAAAAATATATCGAAGAGTGGAGAGAAAAACTCGCAACGCTAAGTAAAGCGGATACATACTCATTGTACAAAGTTACCTTTGAGCAAGAAAGGTATCTGCGCGCGTTACCCCCTGACCTAGCTATTGAATTGTGCAGATAAAGGACTAGTAATCATAAACTAGAAATAGAGAGAATGCAGTATGTGAAACCTCCAATTAATCGTATAGATAGGAAGTGTATGAAATGCAGCTTAAACGAAACTGGTAATGAATTCCACCATTTGCTAATCTGTACAAAGTTTAAAGAACTTAGAGATCGATATATCCCTGATATTTCCTTTGTAAATTTACTGGATCTTTTAAGCTGTAAAAAGTACTCAACTATGCTTAAGTTGGCGGTGTTCATCAAAGAATCAATGAAATTGTACCACTAACCCCCCGATGGCCATGGCTCATGTAAAATACAGTACTGCAAAAAATCCGTCCAGTAGAAATTGGAATCTCTATTAACTTCCGCCTGTATTCTGCTATTTGTACGGGTAGAACTGCCCATTTTAAAGCCTAGTCTAAACACCTACAAGTGTTCACTAAATGTGTTCAGAAAAAGCTTGATAATAATTGGTTATAGATGTATATCTCAGTCTTCGGCTGATATGATTTCTTTTTTTTTCTTTCTTTCTTTTCTTTTTCTTTCGATTTCTTTTTCGCCTCAATATTGTATCAATAAGCACAGCTTTAACATATGTTTATTTGTTATATTCACATTGTCCATGCGAGACACTGAATAAACTTGACTTGACTTGACTTGACTTGAGGGGTATATGGTCTGCTCTGGATATGAGACCCCTCCCTAGGTTGGGGGGGGGGGGCGGGTCTGGAATATGTATCTAGAACAGACAGTCTGTTATTGATGTGTATCTAGAACAGATAGTTTGGATACGTATCCAGAACAGACAGTCTGTTTTGGATACGTATACATGATAGGAAAAACCTGTAATAAAAAATCGGAGTCAAAATGTACCCCTGAGTCAGAATGCACGCATGTATGTGCCCATGTATGCACAGGTGTGTGTGCGCTCTCCAATCACGTCGAAAAAAAAACAAAAGAAAAGGATATGTATTGTTTTATATCACCATTGTATGTACGGTGTAAAAAAAATCATAGAGTTTCATTCATTCAAGTGTTTTGAACAGTTTCGCAAACCTGTTATTGTCGTCTAATTTCCCTCAAACATGCTATTGTCGACCACCCCCTTCAAATCAGCAATTCTCGTTCATCCCCTTCCTCCCACGTAATAGATGTCGTGATAGATGGCATGAGATATTCAACAGCGCATTACTAAATTACACTACTGGACCAATTTTAATCATGTTTTCAGCAAAGTATTCAATAGGATCTTAAGTTTTTTTTTATTGATGACATTTACAAAAAAAATTTGAACGAGCATAACTTTAAAACTATTAGATTGATTTTAACCATGTTTTCAGAAAAGTATTTAGTAAGACTTTAATTTTTTATTAATGATATCTACTCCCCTCAAACTTGTTATTGTTGTCCACCCCCCTCTGAAACATAATCAATGATGCTATAGAGGGATAGACATGGCAACATCAAAAGCGCATTACTTCGAAAGTACTGGACCGATCTCAACCATATTTTCAGTGAAAAATACTCAGTAGAACTTAAAGTTTTATTGATGACGTTGCAGATAACGTCATTGATAACGTTATTTAATAGAAAAATTCAAACGAGCACAACTTTAAAACTATTGGGTCGATTTTAACCATTTCTTTTTACCAAACTGTTAAGCCGAACTTTGTCTTTAATGGGGGGTAAACTGAAGGTTGCAATTTTATGTGTGAAGAACGTTGAAACTGCGTTTACACATCAAAACACAAGACATATATTGAATAGTTTTATTAATACACCTTGAAGACAGCGCTTAAATCAATAACAATATTACAACATTTGTTGATTAACGAAGTTTTTATTATAAAGTTTAGTCAAATAAGTCTATTGTTCTTCATCTGTTTCAGTCTTTCCCACCTCACTGTCCTCATCCACATCACTTTCTTCGTCGCTGTTTTCATCATTCTCCACCTCATCTTAGAAGCTCTTCAAAGAATGCATCGTGTTTTCTTATATCTGCCTTTAGTGCCTTTGAATACTCATTATGTTTTTCATCAACAAAGTAATTAAAGTCTTCTAAAATTGTAAATGGGTTGAACGTCATCACTTGCTCTTTTACGTGCATCTTAAAGCCCTTGTTCTTCATATTCTGAAACCTTTTCTTGAAATTTGTCACCATGATCATCGTAGACTTCACGGACTATAGCATACCAAACAGAGTGTGTTTCTGACTCACTTTCAGAACTGCTGTCATCTTCACCTTCACACAATGTTCCATATGTTTGAAAAAAGCCTCTTGGCTGCTGTATAACGCACCACATTCTATAAAAGCATGTGCATTCTTTTCAGCCATGTTGACGCTTTAATTTTCCATAGAAGACTCATCGAAAGTTTCCGTGATACACGTTTTAATAGGATTTTCCATATCTTTCTTCCATTCTTTCTTCCATTCGGTATTCACTTTTTAAGACTTCGTGGCCAATGGTAAGATTTCGAATAAATGTTGCATTGGTACATCCTTTCAGTTCCACATCCAGTTCTCAAATGATAAAAAAGTCTTTGAATGTCAATATATATATATATATATATATATATATATATATATATATATATATATATATATATATATATATATATATATATATATATATATATATATATATATATATATATATATGACAACAACGGTAACAATAATAGTAATAACTGTTCTTGGCACAACAACAACAACTGCTGTTGCCACAACCACGGTAGCCACAACAATGGCAAGAACTGTTGTTAGCACAACAACAACTGTTGTAGCCAAAACAGCAACCGTTGTTGCCACAAGAATGGCAGCAACAACAATTTTTTTCTATCATTTATACCCAACCCTTTCCAAAACAGATTGTATGTTCTTGATGCGTATCCAGAACATTCACAGCCGATGAGATGATGTCACTTCCGGTCAGTCTACAGTCTTTTCTATCATGTATACCAACCCTTTCCAAAGCAGATTATGTGTTCTGGATACGTATCCAGAACGTAAATAGCCGAAACAGATTTTGTCACTTCCGGTCAGTCTCCATTTTTTTGTATCATGTGTACTAACTCTTTCCAAAACTGTCTGTTCGAGATACGTATCCAAAAGAGACTGTCTCTTCTAGATACCTATTCCAGACTTCCCGAACCTAGGGAAGAGTGGTGAGGGTCACATATCCAGAACAGACCATATACCCCTACTCACAGAGCTGATAGATATTTAAAAAATACTCCCTCACTTATGAGTACTATTTTGTGTAATCTCAGTGGGTCTGCAGAGTAAAAAATGTGATTCACAACAGCCTGAACCGCCGTGGAGGTTCGTTGTTGGCTAACAGCATATCTCTTTCAAATACAAATTTATTAAACTAGGGGATTTTCAAACCCATAGCTTACTAAATTCGTACGCTTTTATGAAGTGTTTCCTTATCACTCCTTTTTGTTTTTTTTCGCCATGAGGTTGTCGCGTATACTCCTCCGAGGTGGTTATGGTTAGGACGACCAAATTTGGCAGAGACATGCTGTTGTATGTTCAGTTGGTTAACCTGAATTTTTATAGAAATTCATTAACATTTTATGCGCAAAAACGGACATTAAATCTCGACACTGAAGCCGATTATAAAGCAGGCACACGCTTTTATGTAGTTAACGGTGCAAGCTTTATCTCTACACTACCGACAGAGGAATGAGCAAATATTGCGCATGCCTTCTTTGCGGTATCATACCGTAAGACTGAGCAGCAAATATCTCAGCAGGAATACTTTTTCCCATGTTTTGGGGATGCTCACCTTCTCATGTGCTATAAAGTTGTTTCAAATTATAAATGCCATTTGAGTTTCCTTAGCTCGCTAAAAAATCAAACAACACCCATAAAAAGTAACCCGTCCATTTGTCACAAGATTGTTATAAAATAACGCCACAGTAATATTCGACTATAATTATTTATTCATCCGAGTAAACATCAACTTGGCTTTTCGATTATTGAGGAAGTCTGTATGCCAAAAATCTGGGCATGGGAAAATGGCATCCATGTCAAATGACCACGGGTAAAAACACCAGCGGTCATATGATGACCGGACAAAGGACCTCCGGCCATATGATCAACAGTGGACTTCGCAGCCAAATTTTTCACAGAGGTAGTCTTTTTGTTGTTTTTTTTTGCAGTTGGCACATTAAGGTAAGAAATGGGGGTGGGAGTGGTGGGTGGAGGGGGCTCCGCCAATCACTTCACCACGTCGACCTACCGCACACAGGAGTGCTTATGGATATCGCATATTTTATTACTGATTGTCGTCAATTTTCAAAGTGACAAGTCATTACCATTACCAGTACTAGGTTTAAATTTCCTGTGAGCATTAACACGATTTTTGGATTGTGGCCTGCACATTTTTACGACGTCTGTCAGATATCGTCGAAATTTATTCAACATTGGGTCAGAGATGTTAACTGGGCGTCGAAAAAAATTGGGGTTTCGGAAGCGGTCTCTTAGTTTGCAAAGAAAAACATACTTCAGAGTAGGTCATTTTCGCTATCGAAGAGCAAAAATTACACTTTGTGCTGAAAGATACTAATCTAAACTCTGAAAATTTTAGAATTTTTTTAGAAGTCTTTGTTTAGAGTCATGCTAAGTTACAAGTTGGATCTAAATGCTCCTTAATACAGTTTGTGACACTCCTTGTAGACATTCTGAAGTCGAGAAAACGATTTGATGCCGCGTCACTGACTGGACTAAATCACAGCATTGAATCTGGTTGTAATTTGGTTTTGGTTGGTCTCGCTAATAGTGAGTTATGTAACTTTTTTGAACGACACGGCCGACCCTTATTGGGTTACATTGTGTCACCACATGTCAATGACTGGCTAGTTAATAATATTACCAAAGTTAAAATCCTAAAACTAAAAAAGTGTGTATTCTAAAAATTATAAATTAAGTATAGCTTCAAGAAATACTAAAACAATTATATAACTTTACTAGGTTCTACTTTATGGAACAGCTGCCTCAAAGAGTGGCTTTGAAAATATGAGAGTGGTCATCTTAAAGATCAATACTGTCTATTGAAATGTTTCACTGTGTCTCGCTCCTGAACCGTTGCATTAGTTTTTCTTTCTATAAGCCTATTCTACTGGATCAATACCATGATCGCTTATTGAGGGTCCTATTTCTAATAATGGTTACTTTGTGTTGTTTAGATTCCGGAGGTTTAGGGGAGGCCATGGGGGGATCTATGTCGCTGTCTACATCCATTTAATAGGGGAAAACGGTTATCGTTTGCTTTCTCCTTGAATGTGGTCTGCAGTCTTTCTTTTGCTTGCCGTACTCCATGTTTAAGTTCAGCCCTTGTTTCAACACCCAGTCCTGTGGATGAAGGACTGGGTGATTTTGTCTGCCCTGTCGCCTTTCGTGGTGAATTCTCTTCAGATGGCTTACTCGGTGGTGGAGATAATGAAACAGCAGACTAGCTGAATCTCCCATGAAGGCTTGCTCAGTGCAGTATTAGACAAAAGTTGAGTCAGTATTCGAACAAGCTGAAACGTTCGACTTTTTAAGGGTAGTTTTTACACGACATGATATTTGACGTGTGAACCATGTTAATGCATTTGGTATCACCAGTATAAGATTTCTAATCGTCACCACAATTTGCACATGTTTCGCCAGACCTCTTACACCGCTACTTTATCCATACTGATAACATTTGTAGCACCGCACAGGGTTAGGGATGTACGACTTGATATCTAATTTGAGGTAGCCAACTCTGAATCTGATGGCAATGATGATGAATGTAAGCATATGAGTTAATGGACAGCCGAGTCTACGGCATCCTGTGATTCCGTGCTTCTCGAGTACGTGTACGAGTTTCTCTTGTGTGCTGAAATTTAGTTCAGGGTGACTAATGATTTCTTTGGTGCAGTTCAATGTGGTTTTTACTGGTATGTTTACAAAGGTTTTCATTTCTAGAAGATTTATATTCTGTTGAGCCGAAGATGCTTGTATTCAAATATCGCTTAGGCGGAGTTTTTTGACAGAGTGTTGAGAACCAATAGCAGAACATTTTTGAATTGAAACTTGGATAAGCAACTACGTGAAGGAGTTGATTTTGTCCCTAAACCACCTTTGCAACATTAAAGCTGGTTGTAATATGACTGTGATCACATGTATGACCATAGATCAACGCCTACTCAGTGTCTTCTTATTTGCTATTTTCATTTTGAAATAAAAATGGGAAGCAAAAAAAGCAGTTATTTTATATCAAGAAATGAAACGCGTAATGTTTATCTTTTAAGGAAATTCAAAACAAATTCAGGCTAAAAATTTGTTAAAATTCTGCTATTCTTTTATTAAAAATATTTTTCAAGTTTAATATTTTAAAAGTTCTCATTTATTCATAAATATTATCATTATTTATTTGTTTGCTTTTATTTTCAAAAGAGGTTAAACAGTATTTATAATTGCGAATTCTATACTTCTTATGTTCCTTTCATTTGTTATTTCGAGTTTCGGGTTTACTATCCAAAAAAAAAAAAAAAAAAAACAACTAAACTTCCAACTTGCACTATGTTTAATCTTACGATTTATTCAGGATCGCTGACGCAACCACAAATTGGCGTTTTATCTAATACTCAGAATATTTTTTGCGGTCCCAATGTCATTTTCGTTACTCACTTGCAAAATTGTATTTGATGCATTGTTTGCAAGAAAATAAGCACGGAAATATACATTGATTGATTTATTGACTCACCAATGGGCCCACCGGCCTCTCAATCGGATAAAGGTGGTCCCAAAAGGATGTGGCTCAACGACAAGACAAGACTTTAGAAACATCTTTCCATCCCACACTCAATACATCTAATTCGAAATTATCCCACTGGGCGCGCCAGTTCCGCTCTCATCCCTATTCGGAATCCGTGTGTTGTCTATCCAGAGTCACCCTGATGAATCCCTAGTTTCGGGGAGAAAATTTCGTTTTGTTTGTGCTGTTCCTCACATTCTCCAGCAATTTGATGGCCTCCCACTTGAATTATTTCGATATAAACCACCCACCCGCTTCATTACATTGTCCTTCCTTTAATTCCTGAACTCAGTTATTTGAGCCACATTTTATGTGAAAATAGTTGCTTGCGGACCACTCCTTGGGTTCCAATACTGTCTTGTAGCCCAACCACTCCTTTGACTGTTGCCTTTCCATTATTCTATTTCTCGATGGGCGATAATGATTTCCCTCAGATCAACCATCCCTTAACATTCCACAGTTAATTGCTCCAGGAGTTTCTCCTGCACTGATCCATAGCACAAGCACTGATATGCCATCGACCCTTCCACGTGTTTCATCTTGGATGTGTCTTTGTCCGCTGTGTGCAGAAGGGCAAGATTCTTTGCCCCATATCCAATTCATCCATGAAATGCTTTGACCCGTTGTTCCCTCACCTCTAAGTCGAGCCAGCCAATCTCCAACATGCCCTTACCCATTCCTCAGTTTCTTTTGAGCTTATTTTGCCTGCAACATAGCGCCTTCATTCTTTGATATTTCTATTTCCCATCCCAAAATCTATTTCATACTCTTCCTATAGTGCTTGAATCTACTCATCAACCGTTTCTATTTCCCTGAATTTGACGAATCACCGCCATTAATTGCTGTCAGCAAGAATTTCTATCCTATTCAAATTGCTTCGTAAAATTGAGCAGTTTTCCCGCTACCAAGTGTTTTATGCAGAACCACCAAAACAGTCTACTAAATACCTCAGCACACGCTGTTACCGGGCCGCCCTTTTGTGAACCTAGCCATCTTTAATTGTTCCTTCTCAATCTCCTGCATCTAAAGTCTAGTCGGAACTACGACTTCCACCCCACACAATCCCGACGCAAGAACTAGCTTCTATCATCCCTTCTTCACACATCGACTCCTGTTAAACCCCGAATTCCTGCCGTGAGTTTCTTTATTTTACCCAAAAGAATTTCTGGTGCCTGAAACAAATCTCACTGCGAATTGAAAAAAAATCCGAAATATTTATATGAATCTATTTCCGCCATTTTGAGCCAGCACCGTCTTGTTTTCCCAAACTTCCAGCTTCCTTACTTTCCACACTTCTTTTTCCACCTGGCTGCACCAAGTAGTAATTACCTTACTCATCAAATGGTTAAATTGCATTAATTTCTGGCCCATTTTCTCCCAGCCAACATTCTATCATCAGCTAAAAATAGTTCCAGTATTCGGATGCCTCCATTTGATTCCCCTCCCACTCTGTAGTAATTTATCAACCAACTCGTTGATGTACAATAAGAAAATTAATCGGGATAGAGCAAATTTTTGTTTTCAACTCACTCGCAGCTGTATCGAGTCCACTTTAGATAATCAATTGATTATTTTGCCGTGATATCTGTGTACATATATTAACGAGGTCCAGTAATTTCTCCATACCCCAACTCAGCTAGTACTTCTCACAGCTAACTCATAATCACACTGTCGTATGCTTTTCGCACGTATCAGACGGCTAATTCAACCTTCTTACCGA
>OX457029.1:3628798-3793798 GCA_949752745.1 Protula sp. h YS-2021
TGCTGAACGTTAATACCCGGATGAGGAGTCTTGAAGCATGCGTAACAGCGTGAGAGAAATATCATGTTTGACATTGGTAGATTGTGAAGCGATTCTGCAAGTACATTCTTTGTAAATTGCATCAATGCTCAGTTGAGGAAGGTGAAAGGCAATTTCTGTTATTGATGTGTGCAATACGCAACTGTGCGCGTATTTCTTTGCAGAAACACAGAACAAAAAGTACGAAGTGTCACAGCTGAAGGATGCCATAGCAATGGTGAAAAGAAGGGTGATGTCACTAGCGCAAGCAAGTCGCGAGTTCGACGTACCTTACTCCACCTTGCGCAGGCATGTTGATGGCCGAAACAAAGGGGGCTCGCGTTGGAATGCCAGATTACTGACATTTGACGAAGAGTTGGCGGCGGTGGAGTATTGCTTGCATGTAGCAAAAATTGGCCGTCCTCTTCGGAGACAAGATCTGGGACAGAACATAACGGTAATATGGAAGAAGGTGTCATTGGTGGAGGTGCACTGAACATACAGCGTTGTGTACGACTGAGTGTCTATACATTGAACTTGTGAAGCTCTTGTGTGGCAAATTAGATTGAATGTTAAGGGATTAATTATGTCTTTCCTGTGGACTAAAAAGCAGTTTAGCAACATCATAAAGGGTATGACATTTCACAGTTTCAGCAGGTGAGTAGAAGTGCATTTATTGACTTGTTACAGTACACTGACTGTGAACACATTCACTACTGTTTCTTAGGAACTCCTCAAGTGTCGTGAAAAGCCACCTCCCCGATACAACTTTGACAAGGGCCCAAGCAATCAATTTTATCGCCACTTCTTCTCGCGGCACAAGCAGGTGAAGGAAAGCAGACCCAGTGGGCGCAACCATGCAAGGGCTCACATGATGAACGAAAGTGTACTGGACCGCCATTTCACTGTTTATGGTAAGACGTTATTGATATATGAATGAATGAAGTAGTATGGCTGATATTATGGCTGCAGGTGTGGCAAACATAAGAAGGACGTGAGAAGAAATGCTGCATATGTGTGTGAAGTGTGGAAATGAAGTGAATTGTGACATGTTAGCGGTGCAACGCCTTCAACATGATTTACGTTTTCAGAAGCACTTATCAAGAAGCTGGGACTTGAAAACAAACCCAGCCAAATTTTCAATGCGGATGAAACGGGATTTGGCCGAAGAGACGCCATCAACACACACAAAGTGATCGGCAGTCGAGGTGCCACAACATATCAAAATGAGGTATTTCTGCTGTGTATAAATAATACACTAAGTTTGCAAGGTAATAGTGCAGTGCACATTTGTATGTTCGCTGTGATCAGTAAAGAAGTAGCAGTGCCAGTTGAAATTACACAGTGTTAGGTGTTGTGTATTACATTGCTATTTATTACAATTACCAGAACGCCATGACTTGTTCGGGTTGCAGGTGACCACACTGAACCACGTGACGGCGCATATGTGCGTTTCAGCGGACGGCAAGGTCCTGCCAACAATGCTCATTTTTGAGAAATCCGTGCCAATGATGTCTTCTGACTACAATTTACCTTCTGGATGGTTGTTCAGCGCATCAGAAAACGGTTATACGACACTTACAAGCGTTATCGTTGTCATGCAAAAGGCTCATACATGAAGGTGTTTTTCACGAAAAAGCGTTAATATTAAGTGTGAGACTGACATACATATGACATCATTGACATGGCATGTGAGAAGCACATAATTATGTAACCGTAATGCTTATGTTACGCAGTAGAAATACATAGCGCGGTTTTACCATGTTTTTTCATAGGCTACATGGATACAGATCTCTTTGCGAAGTGGTTCTCAGAAATATTCCTGAAGCATTGCGGCAGAGAAAGGCCGGTGTTGCTGATACTGGATAATCATGAATCGCACGACAAATGGAAACTGGTAGAGATGGCACGAAAGGAACAGGTCAGTGCACGTTAGTTTTTCTCATTTGTGAAGCACTGGTACATAAACGACGTATGTGAAACATTTTGAAGAGCAATATTTATTCAACATGTGTTTTGTATAGGTCACTATAATGGGTTTACCAGCGCATACCACACACATGCTTCAGCCATTAGATGTCGGTATTTTTGGGCCTTTGAAGTCTAAATTCCGAAGCATTGCGGCATCAGCGGCCTTGATAAACAAGGATTATGTCGTTCGGCGTGATCGACTAGCTCAAGTTTGGGGCTACTGCATTGAGCAAGCGTGCACGAAAAGGCTGGTGACAGAGAGCTTCCGAAAGTGTGGCTTGGTTCCATTCAACCCATTAGCTGTAGACAGATCGAAGCTGTTACGAAAGGCTGCCCATGGAAGGTGAATATAGCTTTCACACATAACTGTTGCAATGAGCGGCAAGTTTTATAAGCATTTAATTTGCATGCAATATAGTAGTTTTTTGCACTTGTGAAGCTGTCTCACTTCAATTGTGCACTAACATCATTTTGCTCGTCTTATTTCAGTTGAATGTTACCCACTTAAGTGCAGATAAGTCTAGTTAAGTTGAGAATACAAGAGGCATCTTTCCCGAGTCATCACCTGGAGATTGTACGTACAGTTACGGTGGTATCATGTCACCATTTCGCACTAAAATGCATGCTAGAGCACAAAATATATTATAAGTGAAACAATCAGTTAAGTCAAGCAATTGCTGTCTGACGCACTGTAATGCAAATTTATATATATGCATGCCCATTTCTGCTTTGCACTTATCTTTCTCCGTGAACTGTTACGCTGTCACTCAAACTCAACGAAAGGAATAACTGCAACAAGTACTGCTCTAATTACATTCAACCTCAATTGACAACTGTCTGCAATACAAAGGAATGCTGGAAAGTAACGTCTCATTCTCAGTTGATAGCCTGTGTAATGTCCATGAAGTATACCACTCAGACATGTTACGTTAGGTGGTACGTTTCTTGTAAATCATATTTAGAGCGGCAACGCAGTCCATGACCAATGCAGGCCAAGCATCAGTACAGGATGAAAGGCATGAACAGCCATGTGGAACTTGTGGCAGCATACCCCATTCTGTCGCTGCTGTGCGCCGACTGCCACCCAAAGCACGCCTTGCTTTTCCTGACCTCATGCAGGAGCTGAATGAGCAACCAAAGAAGAAGAGGAAATGCATCTTGAATGCCCGTGTTATAACTACCGAGGAGCACCTGCAAAGCTTAAAAGAGAGGGAAGAAGCAGATGCAGCCAAAAAGGCGCGCCAAGAGGAACGCTTAGCTAAGAAGGTACTATATTAATCAGTGACAGCTGTTTCAGCACAATACTCTTAAATTTTGAAATTTTCACAAAGCACATTAACGAATGCTAATACACACATTTCAAAATGGCAACAGTTCACAAATCTCCTAAATGTAACTGTTTCAGAAGCAATTGGCAGCTAAGAACAATAGCACAATTCGGTCACATGCTACAAGAAAGTCCACAGTTCAACAACGCCAAGAACAGGTGAAATCAAAGGTAGAAAATACTACTTGCTCATTCTGAGGTTACATTGGCCTACATATCTTTGGCATAGAAATGCAAAACATTACAGGAAACTTTCCACATATTGAAAACTATTCTTCAATAAATGGAACATACTTTTGTACATTTCTGTCCAAATGTTATCACACATATTCATGCATATAGTCTGAACAATCCATGTGCATGACGGTTTTTATAATGCAGAAGTCATCAACATTGCCTCACAAAGAGAAAGCTGAGGAATTTCCAGAGGTAGCAATAATTCGAGACAGCCTGCTAAAGCAAACGGAAGTTAGCCCATCACAGGTAACGACACCTTTCTCTTTCCTATGTCGCTCTTGTTACTGACAGCTAAATCATACCTGCAAGTAATCCACTTTCTGTAATGACTTCTCATTACTGCAATGCTGTCGTATACTTTTAATTGTATCACCTCAATGAGTACTCATTGAACAACACAACCGAAGATCACAACCTCCACCATTAACAGGAAGGCATGCATATGTTTAGGAAGAAGATCTGTGCTCGAAATGCCATGACGAGGAACCGCCAGAAAACATTCAACCAAGGAAAGGTGGAATAAAATGGATTGCATGTGACACTTGTAACAAGTGGTACCATATGGTCTGTGTGGGTTTGAAACGGGCCACAAAGCATTTCAAGTGTGGTGGATGCGCAAGTGTTTCATGTGCTTCACTTGTTCCACCTTCCTCCTCTGTAGTGATTGCAAGTGGTGACGGCCGATGTTTCTTTCGGAGTCTCGCGATTGCCATGAACAGTGACCTACAAGAGGCAGAGCGAGACCAATTTGGAGTTATCTCCAACCCTTTAACTTCCCTTAGGGAAAGGAATCTGGCAGATATGTACAGGGCTGAAACTATAAATTACATGTGTGAACACTGCACTGACTATCAACACTTGGATAACGACGCCATTAACGCTGATATGCCGCAGCACGTCCGATTCTCGTCATTGACACACAGAATTGAAACCATGGCAGATCCACAAAGCATGCCGGGCGAAGTTGAAATCAGTGCTGCTGCAAAGGCGCTTAAAATAGCAATTCATGTTCATAGGGATGGAAATATTTACCAGTATCCACAGGACAGTCTTCCCCTCAATGCCATTAAAGTGCGCTACACCTCCATTTCTGAAGATGTTGGTCACTACGACTGCCTGCTGTGAATTTTACTAGGAAAGACACGCCTTTCACTACTGTGTAGTTTATATATATATATATGTTCATATTACATCCGGCACATTTCCTGTGCACATCGTGTTGCCTAGCCGACTGATGTTTCTTGGTTATGAAGCGACATGTTCTCTCTATTCATAGTTGCAGATATCAGTCACTTAATTGCGCTTCTTACATTATGTATTTTCATTATGAAGCACTTACTGTATTCTTCTTTTGTTTCATGTGTACAACTTCTCCTTGTCTCACCTGTCAAGTTGAAACGACAAATGCAGTTACAGGTTTACATAGTGTTCCTTTACTAGTTACTCATACACACCACTTCTTGGTATGGGAAATCCGTACATTTCAATGAGTACTTCCATTAGCACCGTACGAACTAATTCGGTTTGCCTTAACATGAAGTTTTCATGAACAATGTGTACTTCAGTTCATAAGTATTGATTCCACATCCGCAACAGCTACTTACTGCTGTCAGTCCTGCTTTTGGTGAAAGTGCCTGTAGAGGAAGGGATCTTTGAAATAAAAGGCTTTCATAAAGCGGGTTGTTTATTGCTTTCGCATTTACAACACAGGGAGAATGTATATGTGACTACATTATGAGAGCACGTAAGAAGTAAACCAATGTTCATTCAGAACAGCAGCGCTCTGTCATTACATTTATACATGTATACGCCAAAGTCCACCGGGGTAGTAACACATATTGCTGCACTTTTACAATACAGCTACCAGCTGGGTGGAGCATATGCCCACAGTTCATACATTTCAATGAGTAATTATAAAATTTTTGATATTACATGTTTCAAATTTAGTAAGTAAAAACCCTGTCTTCACTGAAATTTCCTACATGTTTCTCTACTTCACATCATGTACACATCACATATGTTGTACTGTAGGCATATCATTTAAAATGAAGAAATAATACATTGCTTCCACGTGAGAACACAACAGGCAACTTTGTATGGGGTGCCCTTAACACCACTGACATATCGTTCGTCTGTCACTGTCATGCTTACAGCCAATGCGTGCTGTCACTGCCCGGGGAGCAGAATGGCCGCATTCTTTTGGACCTCTCAGAAAACTGAGAATCCACTCTCCAAACAGACCAGAGAAGCTCCAGATACACCGTCCAAAAGAACACCTCTCAAAAAATCGAGAAATAAAAAACACAAATCTAGTTATTTTGTGCTTATTTCAGATAATATGTAGTTCATATGCCCAGAAATATATCCTGTGAAATTGTTTGTTGGGGCATTGATTTAAATGTGACCTGTTTTACCCAATAACATCTCTACCACTTCAGCAGTACCAACGGTGTTACAGATTCGACCTCAACGTATAGTAATTGAGTTTAAACCTTTGGGTCCTCTTGTATTTCACTATACCTAGTGCAATCACGTCTAAAATCTTCCCTGGAATAAATTTCTACTATTAAATGTTTATAATTTAAATACATTTTGGCAAATAAGTTGTTGAAATGCCTTTGTTTACATTTCCGCCATCTTGTATCTGACCTTCTCGAGAGAAATTTTCCGAGACAAAAACTGTCTCTAGATAACGAGAAATTATCCAAAAGAACACCTATCGATTTTTCGAGAGCCTCTTGATTTTTCGAGACGGTCCAAGAGAATGTGGCCAATGTAAACAAAAAATTGAACAAAAACAAACTTCATTCAGAAACAACACTTGTTGTGCTGGAAAACATCGTCACCTGTTCAATTAGGAGAAATAAAACACTAAGGTACACTTCTGAACATTTTACAACCGTTTTTGAGCGATTCTATAGTTTTGCCAATTACGATGTGCTGTTCATTTGTTTGTGCTGTGCCTCGTAGATGACTCTTGCGATCTTCCTATGACAGCAACACACCTTTCTGTCCTAGGAAGATAGAAAGGGTCCGCTGGGACTACTTTTTGCAAGCACTCAGAGTAGAAATCATGGCATTCTTTTTCACGAAAAGAATTAGTCCTAGATGACTCTTGCTTCCCAGCAAGAGTCATAGTTCCTATAATATAACTTGTCATTGATCTCAATTTTTCAATCTCGGCGCACGACTGGGGCTAATGGCGTTATTTTAGAAAGGGTGCATCACATAAATGACCCAATTATAAATTATGGCGCACAATTTTTATGGCCAAATAACAATTTTGTAATGAGAAAAATAGATGTTTACTTCAGATCAGCATATAGAATCTCCCATTATCGCCCACAACAACAATGAATCTGCAGTTGTAAAACAACTCTTTACTCCACTTTGTTAGTTTGGACGAGGTCGAAAATAGTGCGCCAGGATACTTCTCAGTGTGCTTTTTAAGAAAAGGCATGCCACTCCGAACCTCGATGTCCTGGAACATGCGCCGAAAGATCTAGAGCCGCGAAAATTGAGATCAGTGGTGATTTCTATTACAGGAACTGTGACCCTTTCTGACCTAGGAAGACAGAAAGGGTCCACTGGGACTATAAAAGAATATGCTTTGGGGCCTATAGGTTTGGGGTGTCCGTCCGTCTGTCCACCGCTTTTTTGTACACGCCATATCTCTGGTTCTGTTAGTCGTAGAACATTGAGAATAGGCTCAAATGAAAGGTCTCGACCTGTAGATGTGCCTTTTGGTAGTTTCGGTCAGTCCGGAAGTGGTCAAACTGGCCAAAATGAGCGATAATTGGGGTTTTAGGGAGATAAGCTAATACACGCTATATATCTTCGGTTCTAGCAGTCATAGAACATCGAGAGTAGGCTGAAATGAAAGGTCTCGACCAGTAGATGTGCCTTGTGGTACTTTTGGTCAGCTTCGGTCATCCGCAAGTGGTCAAATTGACCAAAACAGGCGATTATTGGGGTTTTAGGGAAATAAGCTTGTACACGCTATATCTTCGGTTCTATTGGTCGTACAGCATTGATAATTAGTTTAAATGAAAGGTCTCGACATGTAGATGAGCCTGTGGTACTTTTGGTCAGATTTGGCCATCCGGAAGTGGTCAAATTGACCAAAATGGGCGATAATTGGAGTTTGGGGAAATAAGCTTGTACACGCTATATGTTCAGTTCTGTTAGTCGTAGAACATTGAGAATAGGCTCAAATGAAAGGTCTCGACCTGTAGATGTGCCTTTTGGTAGTTTCGGTCAGTCCGGAAGTGGTCAAACTGGCCAAAATGAGCGATAATTGGGGTTTTAGGGAGATAAGCTAATACACGCTATATATCTTCGGTTCTAGCAGTCATAGAACATCGAGAGTAGGCTGAAATGAAAGGTCTCGACCTGTAGATGTGCCTTTTGGTACTGTTGGTCAGATTCGGTCATCCGGAAGTGGTCAAATTGACCAAAATGGGCGATGATTTGGGTTTTAGGGAAATACGCTTGTACACGCTATATCTCCGGTTGTATTGGTCGTAGAATATTGGTGGTTAGCTTAAATGAAAGGTCTCGACCTGAAGATGTGCCTTTTCGTACTTTTGGTCAGATTCGGTCATCCGGAAGTGGTAAAATTGACCAAAATGTGCGATAATTTGGGTTTTAGGGAAATATGCTTGTACACGCTATATGTTCGGTTCTGTTAGTCGTAGAACATTTAGAATAGGCTCAAATGAAATGTCTCGACTTGTAGATGTGCCTTTTGGTACTTTTGGTCAGATTTAATCATCCGCAAATGGCCAAAAATTGACTTTATACCCCTTTGAATTCGGGAGCGGTTGGGGCCTGCTCGTGTTTCACAAATACTTTCTTGTCATTTTACTTTTTAAGGATAAAACGCAAAAATTGAGAAATTTTTCGTACGTGTGAAAAATAACCCTTTAAGCTGTAAAAGCTGACTAAAAACACATTTAGTATATAGTTATAATAATTTAGTATATATCGGCTCACCCCACACCCCCTAAGCCGCAAAAAAAAAAAAAAAAAAAAAAAAAAAAAAAATGGCTGAAGGAGAAAAGTATATAACCTGGCTAATTTTGTCTATTTTTCATTAACTAGGTCTCAACTCCCCACTGTATGCACTGACATTTCACTTTTTCCAGAACCGTTTAAGATGAGCACCTTTCATACTGCAATAGCCCACATGACCGAAGGGTTCCGAGACTCCATGTGTGGCGTGGCCTTCATTTATAAATTACACAAGGAACAACAGCAAGCTAAACTACATCAGCCTGTGGAGGAAAGAGACGAACCAATGACAGCATTAGCGAGGAGGCGAGCAGAAAAATCAAAGCCAAAAAAAGAAGTGAAACCGTCCAAGTAAGTCAGAATGAGGAGTGGGTAAGTGCTTGTTCAAGCAAATATTGGAAATTCAACACCTGGTTATTCTGTTTCTATAAGTGCCACATTTAGGTTGTTCACAATGGAACCACACTATAACGACATCAGTTATAACGACATAGCGATGGTACCGCCGTAACTTTGCGGTCACAGTTGAACTTTTCCGTGCTTAAAGTGTCGCTTATAACAACATACGACATATTTTCTCGGTCCTTATGTTGTTATAACCAGGTTACACTACATCGGTTATGACGGATATCATATACATATCGGATATAACGACATAATTTCTCGGTCCCAGCCTTCTTGTAAAAGCGAGGTTATACTGCATCGGGTGTAACCACATCGGATATAGCGACATAATTTCTCCTCCCCTACCATTTCGTTATAGCGAGCTTGTAAACACTGCATCGATTACACCGACACTTCGTGACAATATGAGAAGAAAAAAAAACCAAATAAAAAAAAAAAAAACAAAAACAAAAACAAAAAAAAAAAAAAAACAAAAACAAAAACAAAGAAAAACAAAAACAAAAACAAAAAACAAATTTTCTCAACTATGGAGAGAATCTACCCAGCGGTCTGTTATCTTGTTTGGGTTTGTTCTCAGTGAACCGAACGTGCTTCAAAGGATTGTCCTGTGCTGTGCATGGAACGGTGGCTTGTTCTGGGTAAGTTATTTTCTTTCACGTGAACTGAAATTCTTTAAAGAAATACAAAATTAAAAGGTAAAATAATTTCTTTCTAGTTAAAGAAATTTTTCTGGTTAATTTTTTTTTCTTGTCAAGGTGTGTTGATTTTACTTGAGCTGATGTCTTTTATTTAAATAGTAAATTTCTGCTTTCAGTTAAGTATTTTCTTATTCAACCAAGTCCTGATGCCCAGCCTTCAAGCTATTGTCAGCTTTATATTTCGTGAGTATGTCGTAGTCACGTTAACCCAGTTTAAATACATAGTTTCTGTTTAACTGTTGTTTAATAAATAGCCAAAATGAACTTGACCCAGAGTTCTAAGCTAACAAGGGTTAGTCCAGCAAAGAGAGTAATTAAAAACGTCACATCTTTGAAGGTAGACAAAGCTGAAACTTACCAGGCCGAAATGTTTAGAATTCCGTTACTAGAATTAAAGTCTATGGATATATTTAAGATGATGTGCAAATCGCCATCAATGGTATATATATCTTTAATGTGGGTAAGGGGGTGTGGTGGGGGTATCAATAATCGACACAAGTTTTCTCTCTGTATTTGTGTGAATTGACGAAGTGTTTTTGTTGGCAGGTGGGTCGGCTTCCCACAATGCCGTGTGGCTTTGGATCGGTTCCTTGGTGACCTGGACTTTCAGTGCCTTGTGGATACTGCCACTTTTTGTCATGAGCAAAATCGTCAACAGCATTTGGTTTCAGGTGAGTGAAATATATTTTAGGGTCAAGTTTTATTCATGGTCACATTGGAGGTGACCGCTTTTGGAAATAGATTAGAAATGCTTTGTGAGTTTTTAAAAGAAGTGAAGTGAGGTTATTTTGTACGAGGCAAAGAACATTCAAAATGAGCAGCACATCGTAATTGGTTAAAATACAAATTAGTCTATAAGATTCCTAACATTATCTTAACTTATAATGAGAGGGCCATGGCTAATTGCGTGACTTCTGATTTGTAAACAACTCTGGAATAACCAATGCAAACGCTGTTTTTTACATTAAAAGAACACATTATCAGTTTTCTGAATTACGATATGCTGTTCAATTTCTCTTTTTTTTCTCTCCTTTAAGCGACTTGAAATGTTTCAATGGTCAACATGGTTCCATGTTATAATAACTTTTATTGCACTCACACACAGGACATTGCCGACGCGGCGTATAAGAAGACAAGAGGACGGCCACAGATGATACCCAGCCTGGGAAAACTCATTGCCGATATCCTATTCAGTGTTACGCTACAATCTTTCTTCTTAGTTCAGGTTTTTTTCACCTTTAATTTGCAGTGATTTGAAATTAGATTTAAATTTGATTTCAATTGACGTATTATCAGCGAATGTATGAAAATATTTTAGCCGACTGTGCAGTAAGGAATTTTTGGAGAAAAGGGAACCATAAAGCTTTAAACTTAGAAATTGACGCTTATCACGGAGTAAAGGAAAAGCTATCGGACAGATCTTTATGCAGATAACTTGTCAAAATGCAGGGAAAGGTTTACAAGACTAAGCTGAATTTTTAAAAAATACCCGTTTCGCCAAAGGAAGAATGATAATCAGATAAATTGGGTCTAAAGGTACTTAACTTGTGTAGGGAAAATGTTGAGGTTTAGTAAAAAACACAGTGTTTTGTGTGTGTAGGGTATGTTAGCGAGTTTGCTGCGGACACCACGTTTGGTAACACAGTGTTTTTGTGTAGGGGATGCTAGCGAGCTTGCTTCCGATACCAGGCCTGGGCTTCCCCGTGTATCTGCTTCACATGACACTTCTCAATTCACTCTACTCGTTTGAGTATCGCTGGTTTAACATGGGTGAGTTAAAAAGCACGTGAACAGTTGCTGCGTTACAACTGTCGTTCCAAGGAGCGATTGCATCAAAATTCACTCACTGGTTGTTCCTTTACATTGTGTTGCATTGACAACACACAAAAAAAAGTCGTGTAAAATAATTATGACTATGTTGTTTATGTTATTGCTCTGTGTGTATTTTATTGGGCAATGTTTATTTTTTTTTTGAGGGGGGGGGGAGGCTATGTGTATTTTATTGGGCTGTGTGATGTTATTGGGCTGTGTTTATTTTTTTGGGCTGTGCTTATTTTATTGGGCTGTGCTTATTTTATTGGGCTGTTCTTATTTTATTGGGCTATGTTTATTTTATTGGGCTGTGCTTATATTATTGGGCTGTGCTTATTTTCTCTTGAAGCCCGTTCTCTTCGCGTTTTTTTTTTCAGGCTGGGAGGTGCACGTCAGGCTGCACCACATAGAGAAGAACTGGCCTTACTACGTGGGCTTCGGTTTGCCGCTTGCCGTTCTTACCTCATTACCGAGCTCCTTCGTCGTAAGGTATGTCCCGCGTACAGTGGAAGCAGTACTATTTTTTTTGTGGTACACACGGCGGATGGATACGCACAGTCGTACTCCTCGCTCGCCACGTTACGCACTACTGAAAACATTCATTTTGTATCGCCACTAGGTACTAAAGAAAACCTTGGAGAAGAGTGCAAAAGATGTCTGATTTGTAAGGGATTATAGTAGTATAAGAAATCATCTAATAAAAATAAAACCACACTCGCGTTTGAACTCATATGAAAACCTTCTCTGACCCTTGCGTATTGTTCGCACTCAGCTTTCAGACTGGTGCTGCCAGTGCTACCAGTTACGGGAGGGTTTTTTTTACGATCAGTCCACCTGCTGGTGTGTTTTTTTTCACTATATGTGAAGAGTACATTGTGTGTTTACATATGTGGAGCTGTTGTAACTGGAACCGATGGGGAACTACAGAGCTGAAATTTAAAAATTAGCGTTTCCGCTAACACACACATTTACCCTCATTTAGCCTTGTTTTCTGGCGTTTCATTTTTCTACCTTTAAGATAAGGGGCAACATTTGTATTTTAACTTATTACAACACACAACACCGTGGTGTGATTCGAATACTACAGTCTGTCGTGTTTTGGTGTTTGTAGCGGATGTGTGTTCTCCATTTTATTCCCGCTGTTCATCATCAGTGGTAATGAGGCTGACCTGAAGACTGGATCCTTGTAAGTATCCACACAATTCTGACTGAGTGACAGATAGGCTGACAGGCAGACAGACAGGGAGACTGACAGGGGGACAGACAGACAGACAGGGGGACAGACTGACAGGCAGACAGACAGGGAGACAGACAGACAGGCAGACAGATAGGGAGACTGACAGGGGGACAGACAGACAGACAGGGGGACAGACTGACAGGCAGACAGACAGGGAGACAGACAAACTGGCAGGCAGACAGACAGGGGGACAGGGAGACAGACAGGGAGACTGGCAGATTGACAGGCAGACAGACAGACTGACAGGCTTGACAGACTGACAGGCAGACAGACAGGGGGACAGACAGGCAGACAGATAGACTGACAGGCAGACAGACAGGCAGACAGACAGGGAGACTGGCAGGGGGACAGATAGAGTGACAGGCAGACAGACAGACTGACAGGCTTGACAGACTGACAGGCAGACAGACAGGGGGACAGACAGGGAGACCGACAGACACACTGACAGACAGACCGACAGACACACTGACAGGCAGACAGGCAGACAGACAGGGAGACAGACAGACTGACAGGCAGACAGACAGGCTGACAAGCAGACAGACAGACTGACAGGCAGACAGACAGGGAGACAGACAGACTGACAGGCAGACAGACAGGGAGACAGACAGGCAGGCAGACAGACAGGCAGACCGACAGGAAGACTGACAGGCAGACAGACAGAAGACGGCTTGGCGTGGTGGTAGTTTTAGGGTATCTGTTATTTTTTAAGAAATAAATTATTAAAATGATGACTTATGTAAATGATAACAATGTTAACGCATCACCTCTTACTGAAGAAATACAGTAACTGTTTTTCGGGGGAATGTCATGTACTTTGTTTTTTTTTCAGCGAGTTTTTTGGATGCTGTCACGTGTTCTCTTTTTTCAGCGAGTTTATCGGGGGTGGAGGGGGAGAGGGGGTAGTGCCACGTGTTCTGTTGTTTTCTGTGAGTTCTTCGGAGGAATTTCACGTGTTCTGTTTTGTTTTTAGCGAGTTCCCACTTCGCATCTTCTCTCCGGTGATCGCACTTACAAACAGTATTTTCCACCTCAGTGTGAAGTCGCACAGCAAAGCCAGCCAATCATCGCAAGTCAAACAAACTAGCCAATCATCTTCTTCGAGATAAAGCAAAGATTTGTGAATCCATAGAAGAAGAAATGTTTTGCTATTTCTTTGCTATTTTGCTTCAAATTAAATGTTTGTTATAGCTCAACGCGTGGAACATTCATACCGAGTCAAATGTGTGGTAATTTTAACTGCAGTTGGTACTAAATATCAATAATTGAAAAGGCAAATCAAAATATTTAAATGGGAACAATATAAAAAAATGAGACAAGTGCATTAAAGCAACGATATCTATCAAAGGAATTGTGTCAATAAAGGTGTTGATCGCTTGCACATTTTCCCTCCGAAAAACATTCTCGGTACCGCTAAAATTGTCAACAGAGCGGATTGTGTCTTTTTTCTTTTTCCGGTTCGGGTAATTGTTTAAGTATCAAATTCTGGGGGTTTTGAGCAAAAGAACAAAAGTGTATGACGTCATTATAATTCTCTCTCCTTACTTTTTCTTAAGATTAAGGCTTTTGTGCACAACAGTGTACGCAGGTAACAGTGTACGCAGGTAACAGTGTACGCAGGTAACACTTTACGCAGGTAACCGTGTACGCGGGTAACAGTGTACGCAGGTAACAGTGTACGCAGGTAACAGTGTACGCAGGTAACAGTGTACGCAGGTAACAGTGTATGCAGGTAACAGTGTATGCAGGTAACAGTGTATGCAGGTAACAGTATACGCAGCTAACAGTGTACGCAGGTAACAGTGTACGCAGGTTTATGAAGCAAAGACGTGATTTGGAAGACTTTCTTTTTTGTCTTAGTTCTTTTGGCGCCGATATTTGTGCGGTATAGGTTATGGTGTACTGACACAGAGCGAATTGGTATTTTAATGCTGTTCACTTTTTTTTTTATCAAATAGTATTGTAGAATGAAAGCAAACCAATAGTTTCATTGCGTAATCAGGACATGTTTGCATGTGCATGTGGCTGCTGTACACGTGGCTGCTGTACACGTGGCTACTGTACATGTGGCTGCTGTACATGTGGCTGCTGTACACGTGGCTACTGTACACGTGGCTACTGTACATGTGGCTAACGTACATGTGGCTGCTGTACACGTTGCTACTGTACACGTGGCTACTGTACATGTGGCTACTGTACACGTGGCTACTGTACATGTGGCTGCTGTACATGTGCCTGCTGTACATGTGGCTACTGTACGTGTGGCTAACGTACATGTGCCTGCTGTACACGTGGCTACTGTACACGTGGCTACTGTACATGTGGCTCACGTACATGTGCCTGCTGTACATGTGGCTGTTGTACACGTGGCTGCTGTACATGTGACTAATGTACATGTGGCTGCTGGATATGTACTTGCTGTACATGTGGCTGCTGTACATGAGGCTTGACCAGGAAATATCGTGATGATTTTATAGTGTAACTTATTGATAGGAGACTTAAACGTTCGGCTATCAGACCGCTTAAAAATCAGACCTGGATAAATTCGTGTTTAAAAACAATAACGTACAGTGATTCTTCATATGGGTAACATAAAATTAATTATTATAACACGTACCAATTGAGTAATGCACTACCGTAAAAAGAAATGATAAGAAACCGTCAGCGTACAAAAGTCACAAAGCCATTTCACAGAAAAAACAATGGGCATGACTCCGAGATACTATGACGATGGCTTTGTGACGTAAAGCGTTTTCCTTTGCTTTGCGCAAGTTGCTGTGCGACACTCGTGTCGCAGGACAATATCATGAAAAATATTCGAGCAAGTTTTTGGCTTTTTTCCGCTATCTATGAATCGATTTTGTTTGTTTTTGTTACAATGGGGATAGATTCTGGTGCAGTCGTGCTTTGTATGGGATTCGAGCACGCGTGCTCGAATCCCGCACAAAGCACTCAGCCACATGATCTATCTGTATATAAGAAGAGTTAATTAATGTGCAAGCAGGATTCGTCTACGGTGTAAGTATTTTAATTGCTGGATTAACGTTAAATTGAGTAAAGTAGATGGGCATCACGCAGTCATGTGGGCATGATGGGCATTGACTAGTCATGTAGTCGCGATGGGCATGCCTAGTCATGTAGTCGCGATGGACATCACGTAGTCATGTAGGCGCGATGGGCATCACGTAGTCAGTAGGCGCGATGAGCTCATGTAGTCATGCAGGCCTGATGGTCATTGAGTAGACATGTAGGCGTGATGGTCATTGAGTAGACATGTAGGCGTGATGGTCATTGAGTAGACATGTAGGCGTGATGGTCATTGAGTAGACATGTAGGCGTGATGGTCATTGAGTAGACATGTAGGCGTGATGGTCATTGAGTAGACATGTAGGCGTGATGGTCATTGAGTAGACATGTAGACGTGATGGTCATTGAGTAGACATGTAGGCGTGATGGTCATTGAGTAGACATGAAGGCGTGATGGGCGTCACGTAGTCGTGGCATTTTCAGTATTTTTTTTCTTCTGATAACCCTTTCTAACAAAAAAAGTTATTGAAATTTTAATTAAGAGTACCCATACAAGTGTTGGTCATGTACCCAAACAAGTGTTGGTCATGGAGCCGTACAAGTGTTGGTCATGTACCCATACAAGTGTTGGTCATGTACCCGTACAAGTGTTGGTCATGTACCCGTACAAGTGTTGGTCATGTTCTGCATGGTTTGTGGCATACAAGTGTTGGTCATGTACCCATACAAGTGTTGGTCATGTACCCGTACAAGTGTTGGTCATGTACCCATACAAGTGTTGGTCATGTACCCATACAAGTGTTGGTCATATACCCGTACAAGTGTTGGTCATGTACCCATACAAGTGTTGGTCATGTACCCGTACAAGTGTTGGTCATGTACCCGTACAAGTGTTGGTCATGTTCTGCATGGTTTGTGGCATACAAGTGTTGGTCATGTCCCCATACAAGTGTTGGCCATGTACCCGTACAAGTGTTGGTCATGTTCTGCATGGTTTGTGGCATACAAGTGTTGGTCATGTACCCATACAAGTGTTGGTCATGTACCCATACAAGTGTTGGCCATGTACCCGTACAACTGTTGGTCATGTTCTGCATGGTTTGTGGTATACAAGTGTTGGTCATGTACCCATACAAGTGTTGGCAATGTACCCGTACAAGTGTTGGCCATGTACCCGTAGAAGTGTTGGCCATGAAACCATACAAGTGTTGGTCATGTACTGCATGGTTTGTGGTATACAAGTGTTGGTCATGTACCCATACAAGTGTTGGTCATGTACCCCTACAATTGTTGGTGATGTTCTGCGTGGTTTGTAGCAAGGTTTGTTGGGCTGCTTGATAGGGTTTGAACCCAGAGCTTCTTGCATCTATTGTTGCACTGAACTGTGAGAAATGGTGAGACTTGTTATTCAAAGGTGTACATTGCCGTTATAAACACTGAACTGAATTGGTAAATCGCTAGTCTGGAATCAGTTTCTGTAGCAGATATCTATTTTCTGTTGTTTTTTTTTTTTCAAGTTGCTGTAAAGGTACTGTTTGAAAACAGTGTCTGTTAAAAGCAAGTGAAAATGGCTAAGGAAAATGTATTAATAAACTATCGGGTCTTATCACGTGACCAGTTCTGTTGTGGTTTTGAAATTTTGTCAAGTTGTGCTGATAAAATAATTTGTATTAATTTCTATTCCTGTGTATTTAAATTAATGAATCAAGAGCTGCAGTTGTAGATTCCCAAAGTGGTTTTTTGTAGGTTTTTGCTTGACAAAGTGACGCAGGTCTGTTGTGCTCAATATTATCATAAAATGGCGTGGTACAGTGTCTGACAGCAGGCAAAAGATAGCCAATGGTATACGTGGTATAGTGTCAAGGTTAAGCCTTATGACATCAGGTAAAAGTTAGCCAATGATATGCGCGACGCAGGGTCAAGGTTAGGCCTTATAACAGTAGGCAAAAGATAGCCAATGATATGCGAGCGTTCAGACAATGCTTTGTAATGTGATTGGTTATTTCAAATGTCAGGTGACTGATGTATTGCGTTCAGACTTTGGTAACGCCAGTTGTATTACGGGTATCCTAATGCTTAATTTATCTGGACAAATATATCTAAGATATGTTGTTATGCTGTAGGTAGTCCGTCAGTTCTGTCCTACTTGTTTTTGCTCTTAAAAATGGTTGGTACATTGGTCAACGAAGTAGCTGGTCTGTCATTGCGTTTCTGTTGCCCCGAACAACTGCCTGCCCGTCGGCCAAAATTTACTGGACACTTCACGCGTGCAATTGCTCCCGCCTCGAGCTAACTTCCGTCACGTTCCGTTCACATGGCCATACTGTATGACCTTCACCTTGACCCAGGAGTGCGGTCAGTGAAACCTGTTGTGTATAAGTGTGCGTATGATGTTCTTCATTGTGGTGCTTATTTTGCTTAAGTATTTATTTAACATATGCATTTATCTCTGATGTGAAATATGTAAACATTAATTATTTGTTGTGTATTCATGTCTAAACAAAGACCAGCCACAAAAGTATCCTGTGGTTGTTTATGTTTACAATCGTATTAGGCCATTTTTTTTTTTTTTTTTTTTTTTGGACGAAGAAATATCTTAAGGTTCCAATGATCTCACGATACATACATTTTCGCTGCTGTCCAGCGTGTGTTGCCTGGCCCCATATGTGGTCACGTGCCGTGGTCTATCTGACAACAAACAGCGGCGAGGTATCAGAGGTTTTTTTTTTTTTTTACCATAGATTAGACAGCTAGCCGTTCACAAATGACCCGCCTTGTGCGTGTGCTAACATTGTGTTAAAAAAAAAAAAAAACTCACAAGAAACATTTTGACGTTTCTTTATGATAAGCTATATTCGTGACGAATTGTGGTCGTACGAATGCACTAGAGCAGAGTTGTTATTATTACTAAATTAGATGCATATTTTTTGTTTCGGGAAAATGTTTTGCGTTTCAAAAAAAAAAAAAAAAACGTTGTAAGGGGAGACAGAGTGAAGAGGCCGTTGTGAGATTACCTGTTGGCTTGTGTGTTGTTATTTTATGTGACTGAATTCATCACTCTCAATAAAATCATCTGTTGTGATGCAAAGACAAAAAAAGTCCCTTCTTTCTTTGCAGTAACAGAGATCAGTTTCCACCCCTTGAGTATTCTTTTTATTGCACTTTAAAGAACTCGACGCATAATTTAGGCTTAGATTTATAGCGTCTACCACGCGCAGGAATACATAGAATTTGACCCGAGAACAACACCCACTTTTGTAAAAACAGGAACTTCTTTTGGTTGTGGAAAATGGCGCAGATGGAAATGGAAATTTTTTAAAGACAGACCTTAAAAATTAACAACAAAAAAAGCAAGTTAATTTTTATCACGTAAAGGTTATTGTTTTATCTGGTGGAAATTCGTATTGCAGCAATGTGCACAGTAATGTGCAGCGTTTTTTTCCTGTAAAGGGTTGTTGGAACAAGCGCCGCTCCTCCGCTCCCCCCCCCCCCCCCCGCCCCAACTAATCTGACCTTTGCCCCGGCCCTACTCCTGCGTTTCTCCTCTCCCGCCCTCAACACCTCCGCCTCTCCCCGCTCCCAATTTCTCCCCCCCCGGCCGTCAACACCTCCGCCTCTCCCCGCTCCCAATTTCTCCCCCCCCCCGGCCGTCAACACCTCCGCCTCTCCCCGCTCCCAATTTCTCCCCCCCCGGCCGTCAACACATCCGCCTCTCCCCCGGCCGTCAACTCCCTGGCCTCCTCCCCCGGCCGTCAACACCCCCGCCTGTCCTCCGACCGTCAACTCCCTCGCCTCCTCCCCCGGCCGTCAACTCCCTCGCCTCCTCCCCCGGCCGTCAACTCCCTCGCCTCCCCACCCCCCGGTCGTCAACTCCCTCGCCTCCCCCCCCGGCCGTCAACACCTCCGCCTCTCCCCCGGCCGTCAACTCCCTCGCCTCCTCCCCCGGCCGTCAACTCCCTCGCCTCCCCACCCCCCGGTCGTCAACTCCCTCGCCTCCCCCCCCCGGCCGTCAACACCTCCGCCTCTCCCCCGGCCGTCAACTCTCTCGCCTCCCCACCCCCCCGGCCGTCAACACCCCCGCCTCTCCCCCGGCCGTCAACTCTCTCGCCTCTCCCCCGGCCGTCAACTCCCTCGCCCCCCCCCCCCCGGCCGTCAACACCTCCGCCTCTCCCCCGGTCGTCAACTCCTTGGCCTCCTCCCCCCCGGCCGTCAACACCTCCGCCTCTCCCCCGCCCGTCAACTCTCTCGCCTCCCCCCCCCCCCCCCGGCCGTCAACACCTCCGCCTCTCCCTCCACCCCCAACTCCTCCACCCTCGTCCATTAAGTTCAGATTTTATCATAATTCTTTTAACCAACTGTCGTAAATGCTGAGAATTAAATCAGCAAACTGAATAATGCCAAGCGGTTTTTCTAGAAGCTCCATTGTATAATGCGCTGAAATGAATATACATTGGGCACCGACCCAGCCCTTACGTCAAGTGACAATTAGAGCGGCAATGCTTCACTCACAGCACACAATTTGGCTACATGAAACATTTCAATGAAGCAAACGTCGATGATGAGGTCAATGATATCTATTTTTATCTTGTTATTTGGTGACAAGTAGTACTAGTTAAGCCTGACGTCTCTGAATGATCTTGGCGCAGCCTGCCTCAAGCCTTGCGTGAAGTTTCAAGTAACAATAAGTTATTTGGGGGGTGGGGGTGGAGGAGGGACCGTGGCAAGCTATTTGGTTTAATCATTAGTTTTAATTCAAATTACTTAATTCAAATTTTGACACTATTTCAAATCCGCTCAGTTTATCTGGATTATAAAAATATTGTTATTATCCCCCGTGAAACGGAGTGATATAGTTATGAGCTGGTCCGTCCGACCGTCTGTCTGTCCACAAAAAGAACTAAGTTTTGTCCGACCGACTTTTCATAGAAGCTAGGAATAGTCGTAGGAACCTGAAACCTGAAAATATATATATTGAAGATGTGCAACGTGGCATTATTGTCAAAATCGGCCAAAATTGACGTCGCGGGAAATTGTCAAATATGGTAAATTGTTGACTTGAACTTAGCCGTGAGACGATGTTTTGCCCGGCCGACTTGTTATGGAAGGGATTGTCGTAGGAACCTGAAACCTTGCATGGTCAATATATATATATATATATATTGAAGAGGTGCAGCGTGGCATTATTGTCAAAATCGGCCAAAAATTGACGTCGCAGGAAATTGTCAAATATGGTGAATTTTTGGCTTGAACTTAGCCGCAAGACGATGTTTTGCCCGGCCGACTTCTCATGGAAGGGATTGTCGTGGGAACCTGAAACCTTGCAGCGTGACTTCACCTCATTCTACTTTTACTGCTTCACGGGAGATCCTGCCTTACTGAGGCTCTAGTTTGAATAAGGTTGGTTTTTGGGACTTGCCTGTGTCCGTAGACCCGTATTCGCCAAGCTGAGCCGGTCTCGTGAGCTGTCCGTCCCCTCCCCCTCCCCCTTTCGATTTCGCGACTTACCGACACGAATAAGGCCACATAATTTTTCGGTCTTAGCCATGTCGTTACAACGAGGTTACGCTGCATCGATTACAACGACATATCGGATAGAACGACATCATTTCTTGGTCCCTACCGCATCGGTTAGAACCAGATGTCGGATATAAGGACATAATTTCTTGGTCCCTGCTGCATCGGTTGGAACCACATATCGGTTTCTGTCATGTCGTCATAACGAGGTTACATTTCATCGGTTATAACGATATATTGGATATAACGACATCATTTATTGATCCCTTCTGCATCGGTTATAACGACATATCGGATATAGCGACATAATTTCTCGGTTTCTGCCATCTCGTTATAACGAGGTTACACTGCACCGACATATTGGATAGAACGACATCATTTCTTGGTCCCTGCTGCATCGGTTATAACGACATATCGGATATAACGGCATAATTATTCGGTCTCAACCATGTCGTTATAGCGAGGTTGCATTGCATCGTTTATAACGCCATATCGGAAATAACGACATAATTTCATGATCCATGTGATGTCGTTATAGCGAAGTTACATTGTATCGATTATAACGACATTTCGGATATAACGACATAATTTCTCAGTCCCTGCCATGTCGTTATAACGCAGTTACCCCTGCACCGGTTATAACGACATCGGATATAACATCATTTCTTTGTCCATGCTGCATCGGTTATAACGACATATCGGATATAGCGATATAATTTCTCGGTCCCTGCCATGTCGTTATAACGAAGTTACACTGCATCTGTTATTACCACATATTGGATATAGCGACCTAATTTCTCGGTCCCTGCCATGTCGTTATAACGAGGTTACATTGTAATTCATAGGTAAATTTTTTTTAAATTTATAAGGATGGTATGAATCAAGGAAATATCAGAAGGGTGACTGGCAGTTAAGGCTCTAGTAAAAATCACAGCAGCTTCTCAAGGATTCAATACTTAAAATTGCTGGTGAAAATGGAAAACCTATAAAAGGGAGAGTTCTCAAGTTAAAGGGTTGAAGAAGCATTGCGTAAGTGAATGCTGCAAGTCAGCTTTTTTATGATATTATCTAACATTTTCACGAATAAGCCTTTGCGCGAGTAAATTTGTCGGGAAACTGTTAAAGTAATGCATTTAGTACAAAACGTGATAGGACCGCGGCGATCAGTTTAAGATCTAGCGGGATCTTGCCGTAAGTAACACGATGGCATTAGTTTCGTGGTCGTCTGAAGTCTTTTTGATAGATTTTACGCCATTTAAAAAGTTACTTATGTTTTAAGTATAAGGGATATCTCGGGAGCTAGACTTTGGATTTACAAGTTTTATACAAGATATCATAGATCTCATTGAGATGGAAAAACTGTAGAAATTTCGGTTTTGGAACTTCTCAATAATTATATACTTAAAATTGCTGGTGAAAATGGAAAACCTATAAAAAGGAGAGTTCTCAAGTTAAAGGGTTGAAGAAGCATTGCGTAAGTTACTGCTGCAAGTCAGCTTTTTTATGATATTATCTAACATTTTCACGTTCTGTTCTGTTGTCGTTAATTAGATTGGAGGCTATTTGAATTTCTTTTCGTGGCGGTGTTTGCATGCAATAATAGTTTGTCAGTCGTTGTGGGGGAAGGGGGTGACTTTTGTTTTCTACACCGCCACTTCGTCGTCTTTTAACATCAGTCTAAATTATAAAGTCATATGCGCTAGAGTATTTATTATTAATCAACTGGACAACAGTGTCTTATTAAAATAAACAAAATGAGTGGTATAGTTTACAGAAAAGTAAGTAGTAAGTTACTGTTTTAAATAACTAGAAGTTTTACCTGCAGTAGATAAGTTTTGTGATAACACACAAATAGCGGTTAATATTGACAAAATTTCAGTCTATAACGCTCAGTGTTGCCACAATATACTTTTTTTAAAAGTATATACTTTTTTTTTGAAAAATGGCCTTAAATACTTTTTTTTATACTTTTATACTTTTATTTATACTTTTTTTTGCCTTCATACTTTTTTTATACTTTTTTTTGGAATCACGAAAAAAAACTTTTTTTTATTTCTTAATTCCTTTCAGGAAAAATGTTTCTCTCTCCGAAAATAAATACGTTTTACTATTTTCCTTGTTTAATTTTTTTTTTGCTTATAAAAGTATTTGCTGTTTGCTTATGTATTTTTATACTTTTTTGCCTTTATTCTTTTTTTTATACTTTACTGTACTTTTTAGACCAGCCGACTATGTCGGGCTGGTCTTATCTTATCAATAGAGGGGTATCCGTCGTCCGTATGTACGTGTGTATGCATTTACTTAAAATGCTTCTTCTCCTTCAGTTTTGATCGGATTCCTCTCAAATTTTACACGAATGTTCTCTAGGTATACCTCTCTTTAAAAATTATTTTTTTTGGCGATCCGCCAAAAATTGGCCAAATGGGGGGCATTTCAAATTTTTCGGTTGCCAATTTTGAAAATGCTTCTTCTGCTTCAGTTTTGATCGGATTCCTCTCATATTTTACACGAATATTCCCTAGGTAGACCTCTTTTGAAAAATTACTCATTTTGGCGATCCGCCAAAAATTGACTAAATGGGGGACATTTTTTAATTTTTTGGTGTCAAATTTTCAAATTGCTTCTTCTCCCACAATTTCGATCGGATTCCTTTCCAATTTTGGATAGTTGTTCTCAAGGTAGACCTGTCTTGATAAATTACTCTTTTTGGCGATCCGCCAAAAATTGGCCAAATGGGGGACATTTGTAATTTTGTGGTTGCCAATTTTCAAAATGCTTCTTCTCCCACAATTTTGATCAGATTTTCTTCAAATTTCACACGAATATTCCCTAGGTAGGCCTCTTTTGAAAATTTACTCATTTTGGCGATCCGCCAAAAATTGGCCAAATGGGGGACATTTTTTAATTTTTTGATATCTAATTTTCAAATTGCCTCTTCTCGCACAATTTTGATCGGATTCTTTTCCAATTTTGGATACTTGTTAGGCCAGCCGACTATGTCGGGCTGGTCTTATCCTATCAATAGAGGGGTATCCGTCGTCTGTATGTACGTATGAAAGAATTGAAAGAATGACTCCTCATCAGCCACAACTACACCGAGCAAGTGAGCGAATATTTTCTCCATTCAGTTACGGCTTTTTTCGTAACCGCTGTCTGCCAATTTGATCATGATTTTGTCTGTGATTCTTGGATATATATTCTGTAGGTCACCGCTGGTCACCATGTCCCTGGACATGCTTGTTTTCAATTTCTGCATTCCTTTCAGGAAAATATTTCCCTCTCCGATACTAACTACGTTTTACCATTTTCCTTGTTTCCATTTTTGTTTCCTTATAAAAGTATATACTTTTTACTTATGTATTGGTATTGGTTATTAAAAGTAATATCAAAAGGTGACCTTTAGATCACGAGCAGATGCTCACTTGTTAACAATAAGGTATTGTTTATGACATACCAACAATCACCACTACATAAGTAATGATGGTAGAAATTAATGCGAGCGCCGAAGGCGCGAGCTGAAAAATTTTGCCCAAAAAAAAAACTTTTTTTTTTACTTTTTTTTTTGAAATACTTTTAAAAATACTTTTTTTTATACTTTTTTTCATGGCAAAGTGAGTGGCAACACTGAACACTTCTAATATGGCGAAGAGAGTGAGACGAAGAATGACTGTCTTAATACTTCTCACGATTGGAATTAGTTTGACAAAACTCAAGGAGTCCTGGCAAATGGAAGACGAGGAATTTGGTATTGAGAGAAACGGCCCACGAGTACAAGAAACACATATGCAATGTAAGTATCTGTTAGGGTATGCAAAAATGACTTTCTGAACATACTTGTGTAGTATGTATAGTGTTTTGAATGTTTTGAACGTGTTTCACGCATTTTTGCCCCATTCTGTTTATTGTGATATGAGATACGTGTACTTTGTAAGAATACCAAGTAGCGCCTGTCGGTGCAGTCTTTCCCTTTCTGTATTGTAAGTGACCAATAAGCCTTTGCGCGAGTAAATTTGTCGGGAAACTGTTGAGGTAACGCATTTAGTACAAAACGTGATAGGACCGCGGCGATCAGTTTAAGATCTAGCGGGATCTTGCCGTAAGTAACACGATGGCATTAGTTTCGTGGTCGTCTGAAGTCTTTTTGATAGATTTTACGCCATTTAAAAAGTTACTTATGTTTTAAGTATAAGGGATATCTCGGGAACTAGACTTTGGATTTACAAGTTTTATACAGGATATCATAGATCTCATTGAGATGGGAAGAACTGTAGTAATTTCGGTTTTGGAACTTCCGGTTTTAGTGGGTTTTTTTAAACGAGTAAATTTTTTGTGTTAGTTAGTACAACATTTTCATGTAGTTTTCAGGCGTTTAGAAATGCCGTAGATTGTAACCGATATTGCCGTTTTGTAAATGAGTTACTTTTTGTTCCTGTGTAACTCGGAAGATGTTTTCTGGTAGGTATTTTCCTATTGTTGGTTCTTGATTTAGACTCGAAACACTTTGATTGGTAGCATTTTAATTGGCGACTGCTTTTTTGCCAGCAAGTTGATAAAGGGCGTGGTGGTTGCACCGTCAGCAGTTGATTTCTCGGAAGGACCACACGTTAGGTATGGGTCCAATTGGTGCGAAGTGAGCTGCCATTGCGGCGTCTCAGTGGTGCACTCAAATAAAACGTTGGATAAATGTTATTGAAGTTTAAGTGTCGAGTCGAATACATTCATTATTGGGTAAAATTGGAAGAATAAAAGTTATAAATGTGAGAATTCTCAGATAGCTGTAGTTTTTGTTAATCTGTTTTGAAGATAAAGACAAAAAACGGCAATCTGAAGTTTTGTGGAAGTCAACGACGCACAACGTTAGGATCGGCATATTTCGATAAAGGCAATTTTAAAAGTATCATTTACAAAACTCATGCACCACAATATGCAACCAGTCTGTAATGACTCCTCTGAATTTTTCATTTCTATAATGGGTAATGTTGTTAGATGATATGGACGGAGGTATTGCAGTGTCCCGCGGAAGAACCGCACTGGCTCAGTGGTAGACAATACCGGGAACAGTCTAGTTGACTCTGCTGTGAAATGATTGTTTGCTTGGGCTGGCGGGTCAGAGATAGGACATTATATCAGGCACAGTGTGCGAGTGTGTCGTTAATTAATGGTGCAGTGACTTCGCTGCCGGAAGTGCCAGGTGTCTGCAAATATCATGCCCCACTTACCTTTGTCCGTATGTAATTTGGTTCAAGGATGCTATGAACTGTATTATCAAAATAGTATTGTCGCACAACATAATGTGTCCTTTTTGTGGAGAGGGGCATAAAATTATATCCGGGGTGAGTTAACAGTCGCCCTTGAGGTTGTTAAAAGTATACCGCCCAAGCGCACATATGCCGGCTCAACGGATACTTAGCCCAAGAACACATATGCAAGCTCAACGGTATTTTCGCCCAAGAGCGTATATGAAGACTTTGCCCAAGATCCCATGTGCAGGCTCAAGGGACGGTTGACCCAAGAGCACATATGCAGTTTCAACGGATGGTTGGTTCAGGAGCACATATGCAATCTCAGTGGAATGTTTGCCCAAAAGCCCATGTTCCTGCTCAAGGGACGGTTGGCCCAAGAGCACATATGCAGGCTCAGTGGACTGTTTGATCAAGAGCCCATGTGCAGGTGCAACGGATGGCTGATCCAAGAGCACATATGCAGGCTCAACGGATGGTTGGCCCAAGAGCACATATGCAGACTCAACGGATGGTTGGCCGAGGAGCACATATACAGGCTCAGTGGACTGTTTGCCCAAGAGCTCATGTGCAGGCTTTTTTGTCCTCGGGCACTCGGAGTCTATTCCGGAATGGATTCACGATGCTTAATCTCATTGATAGAGAACTTAGAAGTTTCATCTCCATTCGTGTCGAAAACGCATCATTTCGTCCAGGACAAAAATGTATTTGCTTCATATATTTTGATTTTAAAGGAAAGGGGTGTTACTTCGTATTTATTTCGTAATTGTTGCGTCTTTATTTTGTATTCGGAGTTTAAACTTGAAGTAATGAATTTATGGGAAATAGAAATGCACAAGAACATTGTTTATGCTCCTGAGAAATGTTCACTCAAAGCGAAAGTGGATTGATTGCAGCAGGTTGGCAGTAATATTTAAAAATAAAATCGACAAATTGTCAAGTCACTTTCATGAACATGAACAAATGTAACGGGCTATAATTACTTGTCCGAAATTGTGTGTGTGGAGGGGGGGGGGGTAGGAGGGGTGTTTTTTTCCTTTTTTGATAGGGAGGGGGTGGGAGTGGAGGAGTGAAAATAACCCATTAAATTAAAATATAGGTTTAATTAATTTTCAAAATGGGTAATCATTGGTCATTGCTGGTTGGTGTTCAACATTTATTGAAAGTAACAATGTCCCTTACTCACAATTGACGAATAGTTGGACGGTCTTTACAATAGTTTGTACTGTGAAGTGGGGTTGATCGGGTATTAAATGCTCACATATCTCATGTGGGACATGACAAAATGATAGCTGTATGATAGATGCTGCTCTCCCATATCTGACCTCCATCACATGATCTACTCCATGACGCACCCGAGTGGAGTAATTGGAAATGTACTAGAGCATGTGATAATGAAGCCTGTAGGCTGTTCGTTTAAAACCTAGGAGTAAAATAATACATCACAGCGCTGATGGTTCGGGGTTGTTAGTGAAAAAGGGGGAGGGTAAGGGAGGGAGCCGAGCTTACGTTGAAGAAATCACAGCGCTAGCCGTAGGGGTTGTTGGTGAAGGGTGGTAAGGGCGGTGTGCCAGTTTCGTTAAAAGAGGGTGATTTCATTCATTACTACGCGTCGGGGGATTCTTTCAAAACTGTGCTCCGCCTTTGGTTAAAAATGGGGAATTATTTCTAACTTAGTACCCCGCGTTTACGGGTCGTTTTAAAAAGTCATGGACAAACATAGTAACCATTTGGTACCTGAGTGGCCCCCCAGGGATTGCTGCGCATTGCACTAATTGCTCACGCGTACTTTTTTTTAGACAAGTCCCGCCATCTATTGGCGGAAAAGGCTAACTGCACACCGGCTGCCGTTGAGAATTTCCCCAACTCCTTGATGCCGCCATCCCTGCGTAAGCAAGGAGGGCTACTCCTGCACATTGTCATTGCTGTATACATGGTCTGGGGATTGGAGATTGTCTGTGATGAATACTTTGTTCCTGCGTGTGAGAAAATATCTGAAGGTAAGCAGCTTGAAAATTTGTGAAGCTAAGCAACTTAAAAATTTATGAAGATAAGCAACTTAAAAATGTGTGAAGGTAAGCAGCTTAAAATATGTGATGTTAAGCAACTTTAAATATATGAAGATAAGCAACTTAAAAATTTGTAGAGGTAAGCAGTTTAAAAATAAATGAAGGTAAGCCATGTAAAAGTATGTGAAGGTAAACCACTTAAGAATATGTAAACGAAGGAACTTAAGAATTTGTGAAGGTAAGCAACTTAAATATATTACCATTAATTAGTTTTTTCTTAAAGTTGATACAGTAATAAAGAGGCAGTCTGACCAGTCAGCTATATAGGATTGCTTGGTCTCACCTTTGTCCGTTCGTTCAAATACGCTTAGATACACTGAGGTGCTGCTGAGGCTCTGGCCCCGCCACCTCTCACCCGATTCCTCTCTACAGATAGCCAATGGGTAGGTGGAAGTCATGAAAACCAAGTAAAATACGTAGTTAACCGAAATTCGGCACATATGTTTTTGGAAACTAGAGTGGAGCAAGCCGAAAAACCAATGGCTTATCGGATACTGAGTTAACCGAAAGTCTGTGGAGGGGGATCCACTGTACTTGTAAGAACGCCAGGTAGTGCATCATGTCCTTAGATGAGACTTCCGGTAAACTTACAAAATGCTATCTTTTGAACCATGTGTAAAAATCAATGAAAAACCTCTCGTACACACCTAATTTTTTAAGCATTGTTTTTTTCTGTGTATTTTTGAGTGATCAAAACGTGTGTGAAATAAAGACTAGAAACTATATCGGAACAGCTTTAGTTCATCGACTATGGCGAATCGACGTTTTTATCGCTAGAAACGATGTTTTGAACGTTAAGTAATAATGCACAGAGTATTCCCCAAACTAACAGTTCGAGAAATGTTCCCATGTCTCATCACTCATGTTCAGCCATAACTCACCTGCTAAAGATTGATCAGAGGCGAAAGATGGCTAGGTTGCTGATGTACATCATGTTTGCATGCTCAATGTATGAACAATTTACAGATCTCAATGCCCGACCTCAAGCCGAGCTCTTGATCGTTATTTCTTTATTTTAGAACGGTACTGAGCGGGTTTGTTAAACGGTAGTTTTTCTGAGCTTTGCACTGTTCGCCCTCATTCTCACAATAAACCCCGGGATCAATGACCTTTAACGGGTGTAAAGCACACGACTCCCTTGCTGTTCCTGCCAACAGTGCCATCAGTAGCAATTGTACTGTATCCTGAGTCCAGTACAGTAGAAGACGTCTATGGCCTGTGCGAGCGTGTTTATGGGTTAGGTCTTGGGCTGGACTTATAGGGTATATTATTAATAAATGGCAGATGAGAAGATCATTTAATGTCCTCACTGCTGAACGTCGTGTAAGATACCGCTCCACATCCAATTCTCGGGTGGTGACGAGGGCGGGGTGCGGTTTTTTGGGAAGGGGTTGTGGCGGGAGTAGGGGTGTAGGGAGCAGGGACAGGATGTTGCTGAATGAAAAATCTGTTAACGTACTTACTGTGGTATAGGGAATAAATCAGATATTAGTTTTACGAAGTAGTAGCAAAGCCTTTATTAAACAAAATGGTCTGTAACGAGCTGTTTTTGCAGATAAAACATTTTACAGATTAAAATCATTGTCTTATTTTGGCCACGATGTCCGTACTTACTTGAGCTCCATGATCTGTCCGCACTTACTTGAGCTGCATGCTCTGATGTCCGTACTTACATGAGCGCCATGCTACGATGTCCGTACTTGAGCTCCATGCTCTGATGTCCATACTCGAGCCCCGTGTTCCGATGTCCGTACAACCTTGAGCTTCATGCTCTGATGTCCGTAATTACTTGAACTGTGTGTTGCGATGTCCGTACTTAACTTGAGCTGCAGAGTCTGATTCCTTGGTATTTCATAGGGCTCTACCACGATGTATTGACACCATTGTGTGTGATTAGAGCATACCAGAGACCCATAACTTCCACCCATTGCGTGTGTGGAGAGCAGCCGCAGACCATATGACATCCGTCCGCTGTGACTGGAGCAGCCCAGAGATCGTAACATCTCCCCATTGCATGCGTGGGGAGCAGCCTTAAACCAAAATACATCCACCCACTGTGATTGGAGGAGCCCAGAGACCGTATGACATCCGCCCATTGCATGCATTGAACAGCCTGGAGACCGTATGGCACAACCCGCTGTTGAGACAAGATAGCGATGATGCAAAATTCAGTGGGATCCCGGCCAACTGCGAGATTCCAATGGGCCCCACCTGGATACACTGCCATCCCGGTCCCGACAGTGCCCCGTAGGTCGGTATCCCGATTGGGATTGCGATATCGCAGTTTGGAACAAATCCCAGATATCTTTCGAAATGTAGCCATTTTTACCAGGGATCTCGATGCTATCGGAATCCTTTTAATTCACACTGGAACCCGGTCAGATTAACATTCACTCAAACAGGTGCGGCATCCCGGCATCTCCACTGTATTTTTTTGACATTTTCTTCGAATTAAATAATTGTTTCTGTTGTACTTCAGTATTAGGCCTGGAGAGTGACGTGGCCGGTACTACGTTTATGGCGGGAGGCACCTCAGCTCCCGTGCTGGCCATTGCTGTCATCGGCGTATTCATCACAGAAGTAAGCTTCAAATGTACAAATAAGTGGAACCTGTGTGTTATCGTCTTCAATATGGGGACCGACGAAAGAAGTCTTAATTTAGGAATAACATTATTTTAGAGGCCTTCTTTATGATGAGAATGAATCAAAGGGAATGAATCATAGTGGGAATGAATCATAGCAGGAATGCCCGGTCCAAAGACGTTCTCTGTATTAGGATTTCCGTGTCTGCCTTGGAATTTTGTAGTGTTCTTGAAGTGTTGAATCTTGTCATGGGGCGTAGGGGTGTCCTAAGGGTACCCTGTATATTAGGAACACCTTGAAATTAGGGACAGTTCACCCCAGTGTCTTTTGGAATCCCATTAGCTTCCATATTAAGAAAACCTTTATGATAAGGAAAACTGGCTATTAAGGACAAGGGACAGCGTTTTTACCGGCAAGTCAAGTTTTACAATGAAGCGACCTGTATGTTAAGAACAGGAGTCTTGTGTCTCATAAAGTAAATAGTAAACATAAACTGCTTATTGCAGTTTGCCAAAACTCCGTCCTTAGTCCTCCCGGATCAATCTACACGAAAGTGGTTTTATGGGAAGTGTTTAGACAGGAGAAAGGGGAGGGGATGGGGCCGCGTTAATTGCAATTTTGAGTTAGTTTCCCGAGTACATCTGTTGTTCTTTGAATTTATAATGTACCCGAGCCTAAATGTTGTCTCCGGCCTTAGCCATGTGTATAAAAGACGAGTTCTTGGCTCAGTCTGTACTAAAAAGCCATTGCAAGTAAAACATAGGAGGAAAAAGAGAAATAAATGTCGCTTCCAAAACAATTTTGTAAACGGGTTCAACCGTGATGAACATTGCCAAGCAAAGACTTCCCCCTGCCCCCGGATAACTCCCCTGCGAAGCTCCCCTCGTGAACAGTTTTGTAAACGGGTTCGACCGTGATGATTAGCCACAGCAACATTGCCAAGCAAAAACTCTTTGAATTTGTCTGACGACTTAGAAGCCTATTGAATGCCACACACTCGACTCTGCTCCAATGATCGTCTAAAAGTGCCCCCTTCCTGCAACAATTAAAAAGGAATTGCGATTGTAGATAAAAGTGCAGCTTGCGGAAGGGGAGTAGAGTTCTGATGAGTTTTTAGTAATTGGCACACTAGAGGTGTTGTGTGTCTCGCACATCTAAATTACAGTTACAATCAAACATAGACTGTCCTATGGAAGAGAGCACGACGCATGGAGAGGGATTGCAACTTTGTCATTATTAGCCTCCAGCCGAGATTTGCCTAAGGGCTGTTGCTATCGATCGTCCGGTTCGTTCGTTCGTCTGTAAACAATTGTACGCTCAACCTTGTCCGTATCAGTTTTGTTCCACAGTTTGGAAACTTCATGAAGTGAAAGAATATACTGTATATCGCAGATGTGCAAACTCCAGATTTGATCCAGATCGACCAAAAATTGCTGACGTCGTAGCACTTACAAGATAGGTGAAAAATTTTACGTAGTGATTCAGATATTAGTAAAACACCGTATTATTTAAAATAAGAATTCTGAAGAATAGAAAAGACTACAGATAAAACGAATGTGGAAGAAAACGAGAATTTTTTACCTTTCTTATATGAAAGGGTAAAAAATAGTCTAACAATGTAAATTCTCATAATTTTACAAGCGGAAATTAAAAATTTTAGAAAATTTAATTGATATTCGGTTTTTAAAAATGTCATTTAGTTCAGTGTTGAATAGCCTACCGATGTATGAAATTTTTAACACTTGACAAGCCTTTGGCTTGCAAGAGTTATATGAATTTGTGCGAGCAAAATTCGTCCTTTTTTTTTCTTCTTGACACTTTTTCCGATTTTTTGTGTCTTCTTCTCCTCTGACACTATGGGCCCTACGACCATGAAACTTGGGACTTATGAAGAGCTTGATCTGAACATGTGCATGTCACTTTTTATTTTCGTCTTTGATTTCGTTTTCTTTGTTAAAACGCCATGTGAAAAGAGTGCATTTTTGGCAAGTAAATGCGTAGCATTTAACCCACATCACACACAGTTGCACAGTGCGAGCTTTGTGCGAGCTCTCACTGCGTAAATAGCTAACACGGCGTATGCTAGATCAGTCAATAAAACCTTAAGTCAACAGAAACCAAACACTACTCGGCTTATAAGATATATTCAAGCTGTGTTGTTTGCAATATATTATTCAAGAAATAACCCATTGAAGGAAGTATTTTTGCGTTTTAATTTTTGTCAAGTGTTTAACATTTCGCTAGCGAAGTGAGGTTCTAGTTTTAAGTGATCCTGTTTTCGTTCTTATACTGTTTTTCATATCTAAGGCAAGAAAATGAATTGTTTATATAGTTTATAACCTAAAATAATGAAATAATGAAAGTTCTACGATAATTGATTTAGTCTACAACAGAATAGCCTTCATGTGGTTTCTTATTTGCTTCAGAATTCTTATTTCAAATAATAGGGTGTTTGTCTATTGCATTTTTGTGTGAAGACTTTATACTACAGGTTTGCAGTGACAGGATATATGTTACAGCGTATGTGTCAAATCAGCGAATGTATTAACTCTCTGAAATTTTCAACCAGTGTGTCAAATCGCTGATTCAATCAACGAATGTGTAAACTCGCTGAAATTTCAAGCGAACTTACACATTCGCTGATTTTAAGCCACAAATATTTGACACATTTGCTGAAATTTGCCTGACTTTTGATGAAACTGTGATTGTCGATTACACTTGCCGATTGCTTTCAAGTATAACAAAAAAGGATAGTAGAATCCAATTAATAGCTATTCGTGTTTATTGGACTGTCTGAAAGAGGACGCCCCACTCTTGGTTCAACAATAAGTATTATGATTTCTGGATTTATGGTTAGAGGTGCACAATTGCAGTTGTGTTTTATTTCCAGACAACATCTAGAATATTCATTGACTCTTTATGCCTATAAAGAGTCAATGAATATTCGTTATCTTATTATTGAAAATTCTTTATCTTATTATTCAACTTTTATTACAGGGCAGATACTTCTAAAAAGCTATATACTCCCTTTTTCCACATTATTTCATATGCATTCAATATCTTTGTCGAGCTTATAAAGTCAATATAACTGAACAAATTGAATATTACAACTTGTCGAGTTTAAGCCCCAAAAATAGCGCGCAACTTTAAACTTACAAATACAAATATTATTTCTCAGTCATTCAAATAGTTTTTTTTTCTTGAGGGGGGGGGGGGCATTTTACATCTTGTAAGGCTGGAGTGGCAGCAAGAGTTGCATTTGACCTTTGCCTTGAAACTTTTACATCTCTTTGACTGGCATCTTTTCGCTCCTGAACAGTTGCACTTAACAAAGCCCTTACCTCCACGTTTGGATCCGACTTGGACTGCTTGGCGTAATGAAAAACTCGGTCGTAAGTTGCTCTGAGTTACCAGTCTATTGGAGAAAGTATGGACCAAACAAAATCCTGCTTTTCCCGCAACAACAAGTTATCTCCCTCATACCTCAATTACGTTCGTTTTCAGTCAGCAATTGGAAAATTCTCGAAGCATAATTGCATTTAAGTTCTTCGGAGCACAGGCGTGTAGCTGAACACTCAGCAGGTAATTGCAATAAACAGTAATTGCAATCTTCCTCCTTTCAATGACCGCATAATTGGTCATTGATACCTGAGTAGCGCTCAAAACTGAATACCAGATTAATATGAGTCGGGAGCAGTTCGTTTATACTACCATTTTTTATAGTTGAAATCAATGGACATGTGTAATCGTCAACCAAAGGTTCATCAAAAGTCAGGCAAATTTCAGCGAATGTGTCAAATATTTGTGGCTTAAAATTAGCGAATGTGTAAGTTCAATGGAGATTTCAGCGTGTCCACACATTCGCTGATTGAGTCAGCTATTTGACACATTCGCTGGAAATTTCAGCGAATTTACACATTCGTTGATTTGACACATACGCTGTAATATATATATTGCAGCTGTGTAACGTCCATGCTTGATACGGATCGACTGAAAATAGTCGAAATCGCAGCTTAATAGATGAAAACTGCATGTTGATTCAGATATTAAGCAGTTTGTCCGTAGAATTTTTGTGTAAAGCCTCTGTGTTACAGGCTTGAAACGTCAAGCAGTGACAGGATAGATATTGCAGATGTTCATCTCTAGGTTTGATCCGTATCGGTCAAAAATTATCGAAATGGCATCGGCTGAAAACTGCCGAAATCCGCGCACTTTGAAAGCACTATTTGTATTGAATGCCATTTTCACATTTATTAGAATTTAATTTTTAACCCATAAATTCATTTTTGGTGTCAAGAATTAATTTTTGTTCAAAAATGATCCTTGACATCAATAAATGTTTAGGGATATAGCGAATTATTGATATCAAAATGATTTGTTGATATCTAGAAATAACATTTAGAGATCAAAAGATAGCAAAAATAAAATATTTGATGAAAAAGTCTCAATTTTGAGTCTGATAATTTATTTTCTTTTTATTTATATAAAGAATATGTTTTAGATAACATTATTTCAGAATGAAAATTTTCAAATTTATGGTTCGAACTCTGCAAATTATTTTTCAAAATATCAAAATATCAGTATAGTTTTATATCAAAGCAAACACCTGTGAATGAAAGAATGACTGGTCCCTGTATACATAATCTGTCTTTTGATTTTTTACTGCACAAAAAAGAAGCAACGTTTAAGCTCAGAAAATGTATTGCTGTTACTGAGATCAGTAACTAAGTATTTTTATCTCCAAAATTTAACTGACGATTCCTTAAATTTAAATTTATATTAATCTGTGCCTCCCTTAAGATTTTTGCAATTTCTAAAATTTCTGATCTAAAAAATACATTTTTGTCATCTAAAATACAATTATTGACAGTCATAGAAAGGCATTTTTACATTTATTAGGGAATTTTTGATATCAAGAATTAATTTTTGATCTCTAAAATTGATTTTTTACAACAACAATTAATTTTGATATAAAAATTCATTTTTTCATATCAAGAATTAATTTTTGCTATCTGTAATTATATGTTTGATATCTCTAAATGTATTCTTGATCTGATAAAATAGTTCTTGATATCAATAAGCTCTAAAGGTATTCTTGATCTCAAAAAATATTTCTTGATATCAATAAGTATTTAGAGATATCAAGAAATATTTATTGATGTCAAAAATAATTTAATGATATCTGAAATTGACTTTTAGAGATCAAAAATTTAATTCTTGATAGCAAAAATTAAATATTTGGCAGCGAAATTTCAATTTTGAGCTCAATAATTATTTTTCCTTTTATTGATATCAAGCATTTATTTCAGATATCATTGTTTCAGAATGAAACTTTTTTAATTTGTATTTTTTAATCTGCAAACGATTTTTTTTTATCTCGAAAGTTGATTTTTGACATCAAAATATCAATTTTTTATAAAAAATTCAGAAGCAGACATCTGTGAATAAAATAATGACTGATCGTTGTATGCAGAATCTGTCTTTTAATTTTTCACTGTGCAAAAAGGAAGCAATTCTTGAGCTAAAAAATTGCGTTGTTGTTAATTATATCAATAATTTTGTGCAAATATGTCCCTCCCTTAAGAATTCTTAAGTTTGTAAAATTGATTTTTTGATCTCAAAAATAAAATTTTTGCCATCTAAATTTCAATTATTGATGACAAAATATAAATCAATGAGATCTACATTGATTTATTAATATCTTTAAGTATATTTTGATGTCAAAAATAAGCATTAAATATTAAAACGGCATTCCATAGATATCTTTAATTATATTTTGATATAAAAAAATTGCACTAAATGTTAAAATAGCATTCCATATATTTTTGCATTCCCCTTGGCTAATTGAAAATTTGTTTTGAAGTTGTCGATACTGGTGCTGTTCATGCTTTCGGTAAGTGCTGACCACCTGTCCAGTCAGTTTGTCTTTGTGGTACTAAGTATCGCCCTGGCTGGATGCTTTGCATCTCCGATGCGTATGTTATTACAGCTTCTGGTTGTATGAGAGAACTGTGTCTTAAAGTTAAAATATAGTTAATGTTGAAACTAATGTTGTTTATTCATACAGCAGCCCCTCGTTAATTCCTCCCAGCTTTATTCGTACCCCCGGTTAATTCAAACCAATTTGTCTGGTTCCAATTTTGTGTCCTGTGTAGATTCCCGTGGAAAAGTTCGAATTAACGAGGACCCTGTTAATTCGAACAGAGTATGACAAATAAAAAATCTATGACAACAGCTTAGCACGATTCTCAAAATGACTGTATATGACGAAGATCAGAGAGTCTTTGGTGCACTCTTTTGATCTGTGTTAGTGCCACCCCTTGGCTTTACTATTAATACGGTCATCTCCCTCAGTTCCAATCATTTGAATCATAGCTACTCATGTGTCAACACTGTTGACTGGTTATTTACTTCGGTGTGTCACCACATGATCAGCTAAGTTGCCGTGGATGTCTTTGGTGCACAATTGCGTGAAGCTCATTTCTTTTCGGTTTACACTTAGCTTATTTAAGAATCTGATCTTACAATTATCTTTTCTTTCATCTTCTTTGGTGCGTAATTTAAAAATTGCTGGAGCATTACGATTAGATGATCACTGCATGATTTTTACGCCGAATATAAAAGGTCAAACACAACTGAGCAATTTATAATGGTTGTTAAATATATAATCATGGCAGCTAAGATAAAGCATAATGATTATACCAGGATATAAAATGTAAAGTGATGAAAGCAACAGAAAGTAGTGAAAATATAATTTCAACAAGAAAAGGGGTAGAACGAAGGGGCACTTGTTGAATCGCCCACATTGCGTTTCCCTAAAAACATGCTGTCTGACATTCGACTAACTGTCGGCTCATGTGACAATGCAGAAGAAGTATTCAATCACGTTGTTGGCTTGATAAAATTCTGAGAAAGAAATGAAGTGAGGTAAACAGCCCCCCAAAATGAGAGGTATTTCTTTGTTTAGAAACCTTTATGCTTAATCGTGCAGTAGAATTTGTCACGCCACTCTATGCGGATGAACGCTTTGACCTAAATAGTTTATTTTACTGTTGAAATATAAGCTTTTGTGCTTGCTGTTTATTATTAGAACAGCTTACGGGGTATACCTATCGGTCTGCAGATGGCGTCCGTAAGTTAGTTATGTAGTTGTTGTTTATGAAGTAAACTTTTGTTTCAAAATGCATCTCCTACAATTTTGACCCGATGTCATTTATTTTTGCTGTGAGAGATCCCTAGGAGGTCGTGCATACGGCTTGTGCTTCTTTAGTCGATCTGATGGTTTTTGAAGAAAAAATTTTAAAATGTATCTTCTCCTACATTCTGATCCGGTGGCATTTATTTTTGGTGTGAGACACCCCTAAGGGGTGCTTGTTTAGAATCGAACACTTTTTGTATTTTGGGGAATTTATGAAGAAAAAATTTCAAAAATAATTCAAAATGCATCTCCTCCTACATTTTTGATCCGATATCTGTTATTTTTAGTGTAAGGCATCCTTAAGGGGTGATCTATATGGCTTATGCTTTTTGACTCGATTTGTAAATTTTGATTTTTGGGGGAATTTTTGAAGATAATACCTCAAAAATGCATCTCCTCCTACAGCTTTGATCCGATGTCATTTATGTTGGGTGTGAGGCATTATTAGGGTTCATGACTACAGCATGTGCTTCTTGAGTCGATCAGGGAATTTTTGAATAAAAAATTAAAAATGCCTTTCTTCCTACACTTTTTTATCAAATGTCATTTATTTTTGGCATAAGCCATCTCTGGGGGGTCACGAATACCAGCTTTTTTGAGTGAATTGGAAACTTTTTTCGGAATTTCTGAAAAAAAAAATTAAAATAAATTTTCTCCTACAGCGCATCAACGCAACTTAAATGAACTTGCGCACTAGTCCGAAATAACCGCGCATCAACTCAAGCTACAAAAATATGCGCACTGGTCGGAAATGCGAACCGCGTATCAACGCAAGTTAAATGAAGATGCGCACTGACGCGAAATAAGGACCGCGCAAGATAAAGTTAAATAAACATGCGTACTGGTCCGAAATGCGAACCTGCATATACAAAAATTAAATAACATGCGCATTGGTCCAAAATAAGCCCCGCGCATCAACGCAAGTTAAATAAACATGCGCACTGGTCCGAAATGCGAACTACGCATCAACGCAACCTTAAGAAACATGCTCACTGCACTGGTTCGAAATGCGAACCAGGTATAAACACTAGTTAAATAAACATGCGCACTGATGCGAAATGCGAACCGCTCATCAACGCAAGTTAATTAAACATGCGTACTGGTCCGAAATGCGAACCGCGCATCAACATAACTTAAATAAACATGTCCAGTGGTCCCAAATGCGAACCGCTCATCAACGCAAGTTGAATAAACTTGCAACATCATCACAAATGAAATAAACATGCGTAGTAGTCTAAATAAGAACCGCGCATCGAGGCAAGGTACATAAATATGCGCACTGGTCTGAAATGAGAACCGCGCAAAAATTGTGTATGCCCGACCAAGAGCACGCGTGTGTGGATAAAGTGTTGTTCGAAGGTATCTCTGGTAGACTATTTATTTTTATCGGGAAACGAATCTTTGTATGTATTTATCGGTCTGTGCTTCAGTTATTTAGCTAGCTCTTTGCCATCTCAGCCTAAATTTTAGGGAAATTCTCTTGCTTATGCACGCTGGTATTCGTCTCAACTTTTCGTAAGCTGGGACTTTGTTCTTGGACAAACGTGTTATTATTATTATTACTATTATTATTATTATTATTATTTTCATTATTATTATTATTATTATTATTATTACAAGGTTTTAGTCATACTTTTCTATTTTAATGCATGTAATCTTAGTTGTAAAATAGGTGATTATGTTGATATTTTTTTATTCTGATAATAACGGGGACATATCTCACCAAACCCGGCTTAATTCGAACCCCAGTTAATTTGAACCATTTGTATCGGTCTCAAGAAGTTCAAATTAACGATAGCTCACTGTATTTTTGTTTAAGGATGACATTGCGCTCGGAGCCATTGTGGGTTCGGCATTTTTCAACGTTTTGTTCGTCATTGCTTTCTGTGCGCTTTTTGCAGGCAGTGTAAGTCAACTTTCTTGCCCTAAATTATTGACATATAGAAAGCTAATGTTGCTCGAACTTTATGACCCAAATGCACAAATGTAATTTCAATGTTTATTTAGTCAAATAATATTAATTTGCTAGCTAAACCCAGGAGGGGGAGGGGCACACTTACCAACTGGTTACCATGTGTATCCATAGCTTTTGAAAACAACCCCAAACGCGGAGTGGTAATTTTGAAATAATTTCACCATTCATTTTTAATCAAATGCGGAGTGAAATTCCAAAATAACTACCCATTTTGTAGTAGGAAATACGGAGCACTGAATGAAAACTATCCCCCTTTTTAACAAGATTGGCAATCCGCGCGGACCTCGTCTAGTCTCAAAATAACTCCCTTTCTGCACTTTTTTGGGGAAGGCATGGTACCAAGTGGTTCCCCCTGAGAGTTAAATAATGTGCTGTTCTTATTCATGTTGTGAAAGTGAAATGCATTGTGCTATGAAAATAATATAATTCGCAGAGGGAATATATCTTTTCTACCATTTAATGTATGTTGGGTATGTTCTGGATAGGCTTATGTTTCAATTCAAATCAGTCAATACTTATAAATGATGGAACTTCAGTGGAATAAGTGATTGGGAATACTCACTGTGAAGCGGACGGCTTATGAATTGAAAATATTGATTGAGTGTCAGAAACTGTTTCTTACTTTATTGTCACTATCTTAAAGTTCATTGTTTGCTTACGGATTTGGTAACGAAAAAGTGTCATTACTTCAGGGCCAAGTCTAGTACGCCGGTTCCGAACTTCTTCCTTGTTTGGGTCCAAAAAAGGCTCCTTTTTGTGAAAAGAACTGGCATTTGGTGTTGACAGGTCATCTATTTAAACTGGTGGCCATTGCTGAGAGATTCGGCATTTTATGCAGTGAGCAGTTTGGCTCTAGTTCTGACCATATACGATGGAGAGATTCAGTGGTAAGATCAAGGTTTGTCGGAAACTGACCTTTGGTCCGAATGCATTAGCTTTTCTGTCTTTAATTAGCTATTTTTTCTGCAGTCGCTGTTTCTCTTGAAACTTTACAAAAAAATACTCCTGTCTGGGCTAGCCACATTTAATACACGCAGAAGAAAAATGATTGGAATGAAGGATATGCGTTATCTTAAACGAATTTATTAGATTTTTACACCTCTGCTCTTTGGCTCTGTCACTGTCAAAAATTGCAATTATAATAGTGATTGCATTTCAACAAGGTTTTGCAGAGAAGGAAACAAGCTTAAGCCCTTAAGTTGCAGGTCGAAACCGAATAATATTTGATGAAGCTTTTTTACTGGTCTTTTTTGGGACAAAAAAACAATTGTACTTTTGCCTGGTTAATAGAATATCTTTTATAAGAAGTACTTTAGCAAAAGAAGATTGGTTACTTTAAATAAGTAAATAAGGTAGTATAATCTTTTTTCGCCTGGTCTGAATTTTAAGCTGGCAGTTCACTTAGTAACATACAACCAACCCTCCAAGTGAAGAAATGACCACAAAAGTGAATCCAAAACAAAAGCAGATATTTGTTAACATTATTTTGATGTACGCAACTGGTATAATTATTGTGAAAAAGTTTTTGAGACATGCAAGTGTGCAATTAAAGTAAATGTTAAAAGTATCAAATCATTGAAAATTGATCAGTAACTGATAAGTGATTGATGAATTACAAGTATACCGCTGGTTGTCACAGTAACTGATATTGGAAAAACAGCAACTCTTGAAAAAATACAGAGCCTTAAAATAAATAAGCAAAGAAACAGCAAATAATCCTCCCCAGTTCCGCCCAGAGCATGGCCTTGACCTTTATAACAACGTTACGTAAATTCTCACCTTGTCATACTTGTGTGAAGGTGCGTGAAGGATGTCTGCTTTAATGCCAGATCAAATCTGAGCACGGGAACCTATTTTGAAAGAAATTCCCTCTACACCTACGGTATTTTTTTGAAGTAGAAATATGTTTTTATGTTTAATAGGTATGAAGCGCTAATTCTCCTGGTACTGTATGTTCTCTATTGTTTATTTCTGGTTGTAAACAAAAGACTTGAAAACGCGATTGTACCAAAATTCTCTTGCTGTAACTATGCATCGGTAAGTAGAAACATTAGCAGTGGGAGAAAATGAGGTCTAAGGAATCTGAAGAAGGTTGAGAAAAATATCCGGACGCATTCTATGACTGTCTTGAATTTTCTTTGCATATATTAAGACTTACATAATGTCAGTGGTATATGTGTAAATTGTCTGGACAAGTATGAAACTTCAGAATGCGGGGGAGGACGGCTTGGAAAAGGGGCAAGTGAAAGGGTGAGGGTGCTTGGAAAAGGAGCAAGTCGTGGGGAAGGGGCCGGGGGCTTGGAAAAAAGCGCAAGGCGTGGGTGGGGGAGGGTCTTGGAAAAGAGGCAAGTCGTAGAGAGGCTTAGAAAAGGTGCAGGTTGAAGGTGGGGGAGGCTTTGAAAAGGCGAAAGTCGTAGGGGTTGGGGTGGGGGCTTGGAAAAGGCGCAAGTCGCAGGGGGTTGGGGCTTGGAAAATTCAAAAGTCGTAAGAGGGGGTGGTGTTGGGGCTTGGACAAGTCGCAAGTCATAGGGGTGTGGGGTTGGGGTTTGGAAAAGGTGTAAGTCGAAGAACTAGAATATTTTGAATTCACGTATAACGACCTGAAAATTTTCAATGAGATAAGCATTCGGGCGTTGGTATTATTGATACCATTCACCCAAAAGTTAGAAATATATGTAAAATATATACAATTCTACAAGATTTCGAAGCTTTTATATTGATTATTTTGTGCGGGAAGCATCTGTGAGCCAGATTTCTGAAGCTTTAATTAAAATAATGAAACTGGTAAGGTGTATAAGATATTAGTAATAATGTGTTAGTATATAATGTATTAGTACTAATATATTAGTGTATAATGTATTAGTAATAATGTATTAGTATATAAGGTATTAGTACTAATGTATTAGTGTATAATATTTAATTGTGTAATGCAATAGCGTATAATGTGTTAGAAAAATGTATTAGTGTATGATGCATTAGTAATACTATATTAGTATATAATGTATTAGTGCATAATGTATTAGAATAAATGTATTAGTGTATTATGTGTGAGTAATAAAGTAAATCATTTTTAAACTGACAAGTTTAAATCTTAGGTAATTTAATTTTTTATGTTCATATTTTATACTGATTTCAATTCAATTTTTGTGATTGCTAGGTAGTGTTGAAGTCAACGGAAAGTAGTACAGAGACTACTCCAATCATGAGAGACGCCAACACCAGTAAATATACAGAGCAGGCCTCAGTCGATGCCTCAAGTAAGGGATCGTGCAAAAAAAACAAAAAAACAAAAAAAACAAGAGAAACTAGACATGCAATTCAGTCACCTGAGTGAAAATGAATACACAAGAGTGAACATGTTAATGTTAGAAAAAAACACCTTTGAAACGCATTAAAAAGTACAGTGCAATGCATGACTGATGTTTCTGCATAAACTATTCAAGGAAATGCGAAGTATGTGTATAATAAATCCATGCCAACACTGCAGTGGGTTTTTGTCTCCAAGAGAGCCCCTATTTGACGTCAATCTTCCACTTAAAGAAATAAATGAATTACCAACGTATTGAAAATTAAATGGCGCCTCTCTGAGAAATTTTATTTTCAGCATCATAAACTTAGGGAAATCCGTCAGGACTTTGAATACTGTACAACGAAAAGTGGTAGTGATTTCATAAGCTTATTTATTTGACTAGTCAGTTTAATTTAAATTAGGAGAAAAATGTTCTTGACGTGATGATTGTTGTACAAAGTTCTGTATGACATGACTTCAATGTGATTTTTTGGGAGAATTTTAAAATTTTTATACCAATTAATCTTGTTGTGGATATCAAAATTCCAGGTATATCGCTTGACGTGGTCCGCCAAATGATTTTGTCTTCAATCCTCTTCTCCTGTCTGTTAGATGCTACTTATTATTTATAGGCTAGTGACAGAATAAGATTCTTAGCGGTTGTATGCTCGCCGCACATGATACAGCTGCATGCATAAGGGCCTTAGCCGTCGTACAACATACTCGCCGCACATGATAGAGCTGCATGCATAAAGGCCCTAGCGGTGGTACAACCGCCGCACACGATAGAGCTCTATGCGTAAGGGCCCCAGCGGTCATACAACATACTCGCCGCACACGATAGAGCTGCATGCATAAAACAGATGATCAATCCGCGTGCTGGATCTCCAACCTATGCTGTCTGTTTTTTCTATGTTTGCACTGTAAAGCAAACTCTATTTCATGATTCTGAACGATCTGTGCGAACATTGCCATTGACAGCTGTCTTCTAAGCCTGGCTTTTGTCTTACAGTTGTATTTCGATACACCATGTGTGCTTTGTTCATTTGTGTTAGACAATGCACCTGAAATAGCTTTAATGCAAAAATAAAAGAATTAAAGGGAATCATTTTTCAAAATGCTTCTCCTGTCACAGTTTTGTATGGATGACTGTTGTATCTTCTTGAAGGGTTTTTTAAAACTCAAAATTGGCTAGGCGACATTTTAAAATGCTTCTTCTGACTCGGATTGCTTTCAGATTAGTGTTGGTTTGAATGGGTGTGTTGGGAAGGCGTTCTACAGTGAAAAACCATTTTTTTAGTAACCATCAAAAAATAAAAATTTTTGTGCGATTTGCCGAAACAAATTTTTGAAAGCTCTCGGATGGATAGTCCATGTAGTGCACAGTTCCGCACCTTATGAGAACTTCCCCTATGCCTTGTTAGGTTTGATTAAAATCTGTTAACATTGTAAAATTCCACACAGCTAATGGACAGAAGTTGCCGTAGTATTAACCATATTTCCTACAACCGTTTTAATACTTCATTAACTAGATGTCACTTGGTTGCAATACCCACGGACATTCTTGTTATAATCACGTGTTTGAAAGCTTCTAGTTTTTTGTCAGTCGATATCACGGAAATACGGAGAAAGACTGCTCGTCTAATTTGATCAGAGCGAGACAATTGACCTGAAGGCCAGCAGTTTCTCTTTCAATTCATTTCTATCACTCCACGAAAATTCATCCCTTTCCACTCTGTAGCATATATTTAAAATGTTACTTCGAAATGCCTGAAATTGTTTTTGATTTCACTAAAAACCGCTGATACGGGAAAGTAGTTGTAGTTCTGTTGCACTAATAACACTCTGTTGTTTAAAATACGAATATGTCAAGCAAATAAAAATTCACAGTGTTGTGTTAAAGGCGAAATTAGGCACTCTCAACAAGCCTATCCCGGAATAAACTCATGAAGCTCAGTCTATCCCGGACAAGACTCAAGAGGCTCAGTCTATCTCGAACTAGACTCATAAGGCTCAGTTTATTCCGAAACAGACTGTTCTGACACAGAGTGAACCAATATTTAAATAAATTTTGAGACAGAAAACGGGTTGTTGATTTCAGTTCCAGGGATTTTTTTTGCCTGGTAATGTTTTGAGTAAAATTGTTAAAGTGGTAAAGGTTGTTCCAGACATTTATCCGTCTCTTTCTACGGGAGAGCCATCTCTGAATGATCCATATTAAAAATGCGCGAGTGGGTTTTATATTATTTTTTGTGTTGTGTTTTTGTGGAGTATATACGGGAAAAAATTAAAGGCGGTCTGCGTTAACCTAACTGGCTTACCTGAAACATATTTCTGTGCAAAAATGTGCCGTTTTCTTTATTCATCGAACTGCAAAAAGACTCAAAATAAACAGAAATGTATTCCAAAATAGCTTTATTGATTGGTTATTACGAGCTGTAAAATCTAAGCAGTTATGAATTAAGCAACAATTGATACTTCAATGGTTTGGACGATTCACACCGGCATGCATAAACAGCGTTTTTAGCTTTATAGCTGGAATAATAGCGAAGATTTTATCCTGATAAAATTGACCTAATTGCAATTGGCTTGGTTTAATAAGTATTGCGTAGTTTTCTCCTACAGTGCTTGTTATTTGCTGTCAGTGAAAACACACATAGAGATAAAAGAGGAGGAAAAGCACCTGCTGAGCGTACCCCAGGGCTACTGTAGGCGCGTCACGTGGCTCCTCTCCCTCCCTCTACTCGTGGTCATCTTCCTGTCAGTGCCAGATATTCGCAGACCGCGCTGGGCCAAGTGTCTCGTCGTCTGCTTCGTCATGTCCATCGTCTGGATTGGCCTCTTCTCCTATGTTATGGTCTGGATGATAGCCATTATAGGTATGTCGTTGATAGAAAGAAACTCCTTTTAGGTTTAAATCAGTTTTATATTCGAATCTAATCAAATCCTAGCCTTTGTATGACTCAGACTTGCACTTAATGCTGCAATTGGTCAACCTTTGGAATTGGAATCTGTCACCTTATCAGTATGACACAAAGAAAAAGGAGTTCGAATTGCACTCAGTCACGCTATCAGTGTGATATAAAACTAGAAGGAATTCGAGTTGCAATGTCACGCAATCAGTATGATATAAAGATAGGAGTTCGAATTACAATCTGTCATGCTATCAAAAGGAATATGGGCCCAATATTCTGTCCCTTCTTTAACGATGGATTGATAATTTCTTAGTGAGTTCTTAGTGAGTTCTGTGGGACGGTAAAAGTGTGGCTCTGGAGGTCACATCTTATTCTGTAGCATTTTGTACATTAGCAGCTAAATATACCTACACTGTAAGTATTTTGCCATTCATGTTAGTGTAAGGAATTAGCGTGTCTCCTAAACTAAATCTTTACCGTAGAACTAATTGATTTTTTATTCATTAAAATTTAAAATTTGCTGAAATTGAAATGCCACTGAATGGTTTGCTGTAGGCCACACGTTGGGTATTCCTGATTAGCGTGTCTCCTAAACTACATCTTTACCGTAGAACTAATTGATTTTTTATTTATTAAAATTTAAAATTTACTGAAATTGAAATGCCACTGAATGGTTTGCTGTAGGCCACACGTTGGGTATTCCTGATTAGCGTGTCTCCTAAACTACATCTTTACCGTAGAACTAATTGATTTTTTATTTATTAAAATTTAAAATTTACTGAAATTGAAATGCCACTGAATGGTTTGCTGTAGGCCACACGTTGGGTATTCCTGATTAGCGTGTCTCCTAAACTACATTTTTACCGTAGAACTAATTGATTTTTTATTTATTAAAATTTAAAATTTACTTAAGTTGATATGCCACTGAATGGTTTGCTGTAGGCCACACTATGGGTATTCCTGATACAGTAATGGGAATAACATTAATAACATTCTTTGAAAGAAAGAAAGAAAGAAAGAAAGAAAGAAAGAAAAAGGAGAAAGTGTGTATGCATGTTTCTTGTTCGAAGGAGAACTTTCTGTTCTGAATCTTTGTTTACCTTTGCCAAGTATTTTCTTTGGTTTGTTTATTTTTGACATGACTGGTCAGAGAAAAACGTCGGGATTTTTTTACATTTCATTTTTTTTGGACTTGATGAAAATTGCACAAAACCACGTAATTTCTTAATGTTGTACGCATTTGTCATTCATGTAAATGTAAGGAAAGGATCACCGTAAGCCTTAGGGTCGGATAACCTTCACATTAGGGTCAGCTGAGAGAAAGGATAGTGTGGCTACAAAGTTAGGTTTGTTTCCTGAGCTACATCTTTACCGTAGGACTAATTACTGCTGTTTTATTACATTTCTTTTTATTTACTGAAGTTTAAAATGTATTGAAGTTGAAATGCTGATTGGAATATGTTATTGAATGGTTTGCTGTAGGTCACACGTTAGGCATACCTGATACCGTAATGGGGATAACATTTATGGCAGCTGGCTCCAGCGCCCCGGATGTATTCAGCAGTTACCTCGTGCTTAAAGACGGTACGTCAGATGTCATCGGCATGTAGTCACGAATGTTTCCTGTTTATTCCTGCTTAGTTGCATGCTGAATGTCTGCACATAATATAGTTGCGAAATTCATACCACTCAAAAGAGAGCTTATCGCTTCCTCTCCTTCTATAGACAATAAGATCATATTTGAACGTGATTGTTAAATTTTTCAAAACTGGTGGATTTCTGGATAAAATATAATGTTTAGAAATTTGGTCGCACACGGGAAACAACGTTATTTTTGGTGAAAATGCGCTATATATAGATTTTCTGTATTTGCAAACTATGATGTCATTCCTTCGTTGTCTATTGGCATAATTGCTATAAAACTGTAAGCTAAAGTCATAAATAAGACAAATAACTAACAAAAATGCATAAAATGTGCGCAGTTCGTGTGCGGTGTGATTGATAATGCGCGGTGAGTTTTGATGGCGTACGTAATTGTACGTTCATGTGTACGTTATGGCGTACATTACAAGTGTTAATTTTCCAGGGATAAAATAGGATATATAACGTGTAGTAGGTAGTTCAGTATTTTGTAAGAATAATCGCTGTTTATTACGTAATTAGGAGCTTAAAATTAAGAGAAAACCAGTTATGGCGTAACTGGACATCGTAATATCTTTTCTACAAAGGCAAATTTAGTACCGGTAAAAAGCTGTCCAGTCGAAATTCCCTTACAGCATTTTATTAAATAATATTCAACTTTGAGCCCTCTAATTCTGCGTGTTTTTTTGTGTGTGTGCTTTTTTAAAATTTCGCAGCTAATGTTTATGTTGTCTCTCTGCGTATAGAGACAGACGAGCATATCGTTAATATTTTTCCTTTACTTTTTAGAATTTATATTTCATGAACTTATTCATGGATTCCTTCACATTGTTGCACAGTTTATTGGCGTCAGTCAATGCATGAGATGTTCTTTGTTTGGTTTAAATCAGTTATGAAGTTATATATTAAAAATAACACCCAGTGAGTGTGTTAGTAGCCCGTGCCTCTGCTTTTCATCGAATAATGACTCTAAGAAAGAGCTTGGAGGAGAGCGGGGGTAAATGATAACGTTTCGTTCTGTTAGTGCTTGCTATACTGTGAACCAATGTAGATATCATCGCCAGTGACAGTTATATTACGCGGTGAGGGGTGAGTTGTATAGCCAGCGGTATGGGTGAAATGTATAGGAGGAGGCAGGGGTGAGGTGTATAAGTTGAGACAATGGTGAGGTGTATAAGCGGATGCAGGGGTCAGTTATATAAGCGGAGGCAGGGGTGAGGCAGGAGTAATTTCTAATTTAAGGCTGGGCCTGATTTGATTTGCGGATCCAGGGTGAATTATTACGGGTGGTACTGGACTTCCCCGCGCAGTAGGCTGAATTGGTATAAAAATAGCAAGGAAATATCTATGTGCATGTGGAAGACTTGGGAGCCGGTACTGTTTACTTTAGTTCGCGCAACGAAACGAAACGAAACACTAAGTGTGGCTTCATTTGGGGGATTTTCGTTTCTAAATTTGTGAAGAAATAATTTGATTTTATCATGATCTTTTATTGTTACTCTATATATTTGCATTTCTTTTCACCTCTACAACTTCAAAAACTTATAAAAAAAGAAAACTAAACCGGGGTTGGCGCTAGGTAAAAAGAAATCCCGTTTCATTTCGTTTCGCACACTACAATTAGCAGGGATCTTACTGTACTTTGCGAAAGGAAACGAAACGAAAATTTTAAAAATTAAAAAAGGGTGCTAAACAACGTATTTCTTCCAAAATGGTCTGTAAAACATAGTTTAGCGTAACTGTTCAGCAGAACTTACTTGTAGATCTCCTTTTCATTTTCAATTATTTTGCACCTTGTCAAGCCACAGTGCCCCTCAACCCAAATGTACCAAAATTGAAATGTGCTGCGTTTCTGTGCTGATGTTGTCATATATATTGTATTTATGATAGAAGAAATACCAAAAAGACATGTGGATAACCACCTTCTAATTAGTTTAACAAGGTTACTACACATAGATTCGAATTATTTATGAACTTGCTTTAAATATAAAACCTGGCTTTTGTCAAAATTTAAAATGTTAAACTGTTAAGATTTATGAAAAATGAGTTCAAGTGGCAGGAGTATGACGCTTTGTAAACAAATCTTAGCACCGATTTCATTGGTCACCCGCTGAGGCTGTAGTTTGATAGGGGAAGGAAAATGATAAAATATCTACCCGTACGCGAATTTATATGCAAACTTAATGCGTGTCTAGAGAGTATGCTGAGTGTTTTTCTGCTATTTATTGACAGGGTTTGGCGACATGGCCGTTTCGAATGCTGTTGGGAGCAATATTTTTAACATACTCATATGTATTGGTGTTCCATATTTGATCAGAACTTTCTACTACGGAAGTGTTGAAGTTTATAGTCAGGGTAAGGTTTACATGTGTATTTCTGAGATTACTTGTAAACAATACGTAGTTATTTCCATGGAAACGAATTCAGACGTAATCTTTTAAACTCCTTGAAGTTTGTCAGTTTAAAATAAACCCACTTAACCCCATAAATCGGCATCAATTTCTTCCGAAAATTGGCAATGTAAAAGAACGATTTCAGTTGTTTTTCTAAAGTTTTACTTATTGCAGAACTTGTCCGCGTAATTCTGCCGGATAATTAAGTATAATATAAAGAAATCTGACATGATACATTGCCCTTCCGACTCCCTCAACATCCCTTGCGAAGTGCTAGCCACAAAAATTGTAAGAGCAATTGGTCGATGGTATTTTGTCGTATCTCCTGGGAGGGGGAGGGTAATGTTGGGTCGTGTCACCTGGGGGTATGATGGTGGGTCATACCTTTTGGTCTGCTTTCAGATACATGAAAATATTCTATTACAACTATATAGTTTCCGTTTCAGGACTGGCGTATTCCTCCGCAGCTCTCTTCAGCACTGTGATTTTACTGCCCGTTTCCGTACATATAAACGGCTGGAAACTAAACGTGAAGTACGGAGTTTTCCTTATGGTCTTGTACGTTCTTTTTACCGCTCTTTCTGTTTTGTTTGAACTGAATATTTTTGGGCATGTGCGACCTCCAACATGCCAGTCTGACTTCTAGAATACGTTCAATTTTTTATTTATTCAAATTTTATTACATTTTATATCATTTTGTTTTACGAGAAAGCTAGAACAAGTTTTAAAAAATGGTTGTTACACTGTACTAAAATACATTGTTGGTTTCATGTTGATTAAAAGGATTATTTTTTCTCTGTTGTGTTTGTGGGCAAACACAGGTGTTGTCCTCACTTAGGAGTAGGTATGTAATGACAGTTCTGGCTCACTTTGTGACGTCATACTGTCTGGACCGGAAGTGACGTCATGTCTGGAAGTGACGTCATCATGTCTGGACCGGAAGTGTTGTCTGGACCGGAAGTGACGTCATAGACGTAACCAAGGCGTAACCATGGTGATAATAACGTCATCAGTCACGTGACCAATGAAAAGCCAATAAAAACAATGAAGACAATGAAGCCCCGCCCACTTTCTGTCTATCATACTGTCTGGACCGGAAGTGACGTCATAGGTGTGGTCATGGTAACGAATTGAAAGTTTGAAAACAAAAGTGAACTTTGTAAACAAACTGTGTAAACAAATTTTGTAAACAAAATTTGTAAACAAACTTTATAAACAAAATTTGTAAACAAACTTTGTAAACAAAATTTGTAAACAAACTTTGGTTATTTACATAATTGAAACTCATTGAAACTTTGTAGACAAACTTTGTAAACAAACTTTGTAAACAAACTTTGTAAACACAATTTGTAAACAAACTTTGTAAACAAAATTTGTAAACAAACTTTGTAAACAAAATTTGTAAACCAACTTTGGTTATTTGCATAATTGAAACTTTGTAAACAAACTTTGTAAACAAACTTTGTAAACACAATTTGTTAACAAACTTTGTAAACAAACTTTGTAAACAAACTTTGGTTATTTGCATAATTGAAACTCATTGAAACTTTGTAAACAAACTTAGTAAACACTCTCTCTCCACACACACGCACACCACGACTGAGCGTTTCATAAGCCACATAGGTATTTCAACCTTCTGATGGCAACTTTTTCCCCCGCACTCTCCACACACACACACACACACCACGACTGAGCATTTCATAAGCCGCATAGGTATTTCAACCTTCTGATGGCAACTTTTTTTCCCCACACTCTCATGCATACATACCAACACAATGATAAAATGTTTTGCTTATGTTGCTCTTTGTACTCCATTCTTCTTCTTTTTTTTTGTTTGAAATGCAGTGTTTACTTAGAAAAGAAAATGGCGTCATACAACCTTCAATCGTCATCAGCAGCATTTCGTCATCCGTGTAATCAGACTGCGTAATCAGATTTCGTCATCAAACAATGTAGACAGCGGTGTTCAACATGTTCAACAACATGTTCAACAAGTTGAACATGTTCAACATGTTGTTGCACAAGCTGAACATGTTCAACATGTTCAACAACATGTTCAACATGTTGTTGCACAAGTTGAACATGTTCAACATGTTCAACATGTTGAATATGTTCAACTTGTTCAACAACATGCTGTTTAGCAAGTTGTTCAACAAGTTGTAGTTCAAGCAAAAAAAAAAAACAAGACATATGTTGAATAGGTTTATTAATACATTTAAATACACTTAAATACACTTAAATACACTTAAAGATATACAGCTTAAATCTATAACAATATTATAACATTTATTGTAACTTGCTCAAAAATGCCAAATTAAAATTGCTAAAATTGCTGACTCAGCAATTTTACCAAGTATGGCATATTTGAGCAAGCTACAATAAATGTTATAATATTGTTATAGATTTAAGCTGTATATATTTAAGTGTATTTAAGTGTATTTAAGTGTATTTAAATGTATTAATAAACCTATTCAACATATGTCTTGTTTTTTCTTTGCTTGAACTACAACTTGTTGAACAACTTGTTAAACAGCATGTTGTTGAACATGTTGAACATGTTCAACTTGTGCAACAACATGTTGAACATGTTGAACATGTTCAACTTGTTGAACATGTTGTTGAACATGTTGAACATGCTCAACTTGTTAAACATGTTGAACATGTTAAACGTGTTCAACAACATGTTGAACAACAGCTTGTTGAACAATTGTTGTACAATTGCTAAACAACTTGTTGAACAATAGTTTGACGTAAAAAATAATTCAAACACATGTTTGAATGGTGGGGCGCGCGCCATTCCAACAACCCACCTATGCAAACTACTGTAAACGAAGACATCAAACTGAATCCAACGGTGAAATTTTCATGCAAATCCGTCAACTATAGCGGAAGTTATCCCACTTTTTCACTTTTTACAAAATTAAAAATGGTGGTGAATATGCACACAGCCAGCTGCGCAAATAGCCTATAACCACTTCATATTAAAACTAGATATAAAACTGACTCAAACAGTGAAAGTTTCATGCAAATCTGTCAGTCATAACGAAAGTTATCCCACTTTTTACAAAATTAAAATGACGGTAAATATGCACACAACTAGCTGCACAACCAGTCCATGACTATGTGAAAACTAGATATAAAACTGAATTAAACAGTGAAATTTTCATGCAAATCGGTCAAGTATAACACTTAGGGTCACACTGCAACTCCAAGCAGTTAGACACTGCTGCCTCAGAAAAACAAAAAGCCTAACACCGCTGTCTACATTGTTTGATGACGAAATCTGATTACGCAGTCTGATTACACTGATGACGAAATGCTGCTGATGACGATTGAAGGTTGTATGATGCCATTTTCTTTTCTAAGTAAACACTGCATTTCAAACAAAAAAAAAGAAGAAGAATGGAGTACAAAGAGCAACATAAGCAAAACATTTTATCATTGTGTTGGTATGTATGCATGAGAGTGTGGGAAAAAAAGTTGCCATCAGAAGGTTGAAATACCTATGCGGCTTATGAAATGCTCAGTCGTGGTGTGTGTGTGTGTGTGTGGAGAGTGTGGGGGAAAAAGTTGCCATCAGAAGGTTGAAATACCTATGTGGCTTATGAAACGCTCAGTCGTGGTGTGCGTGTGTGTGGAGAGAGAGTGTTTACTAAGTTTGTTTACAAAGTTTCAATGAGTTTCAATTATGCAAATAACCAAAGTTTGTTTACAAAGTTTGTTTACAAAGTTTGTTAACAAATTGTGTTTACAAAGTTTGTTTACAAAGTTTGTTTACAAAGTTTCAATTATGCAAATAACCAAAGTTTGTTTACAAATTTTGTTTACAAAGTTTGTTTACAAATTTTGTTTACAAATTGTGTTTACAAAGTTTGTTTACAAAGTTTGTTTACAAAGTTTGTCTGCAAAGTTTCAATGAGTTTCAATTATGTAAATAACCAAAGTTTGTTTACAAATTTTGTTTACAAAGTTTGTTTACAAAGTTTGTTTACAAAGTTTGTTTACAAATTTTGTTTATAAAGTTTTTTTGCAAATGTTGTTTACAAAATTTGTTTACACAGTTTGTTTACAAAGTTCACTTTTGTTTACAAAGTTTCAATTCGTTACCATGACCACACCTATGACGTCACTTCCGGTCCAGACATTATGATAGACAGAAAGTGGGCGGGGCTTCATTGTCTTCATTGTTTTTATTGGCTTTTCATTGGTCACGTGACTGATGACGTTATTATCACCATGGTTACGCCTTGGTTACGTCTATGACGTCACTTCCGGTCCAGACAACACTTCCGGTCCAGACATGATGACGTCACTTCCAGACATGACGTCACTTCCGGTCCAGACAGTATGACGTCACAAAGTGAGCCAGAACTGCCATTACATACCTACTCTTAGGTTTCATATTTTATATCAAAGCGCCTCTGTACTTGAAAAACTTCGGACAGCTAGATGTTGGACAAGACCATGCTTTCTCGCTGTGCTGGCCTTTCCCTTGCGTTCTCACTGACAGTCAGGAAATAAAATGTATTCTTCTCTGGTTTTCATGACGCCTTGTCTCTTGGCCAATGTTCGCACATAAAAGTGAAATGCGTTTAAATTAGTACAAAGTACACAGTCCACACTCCACAGCAGTACATGATCCATATCCTATGGCAGTGCACAATTCATACCCCGCAGCAGTACACAGTCCATATCCGACAGCAGTATACAGTCCATGCCCACAGCACTACACAGTCCATACTTCGCAGCACTACCCAGTTTGTACCCTACACCAGTGCACAGTCCATACCCTACACCAATACACAGTCCAAACCTTACAGAAGAACACAATCCATAACCTACACCAGTACATATGTCCGTACCTCACACCAGTAGACAGTCCCTACGCTACACCAGTACACAGTCCATATCCTAAAGCAGTACCCCGTCAATGCCCTACAGCAGTACACAGTCCATATTCTGTGCCAGTACACAGTCAATACCGTACAGGAGTACACAGTTCATACCAGACATCAATTTTCAGTCTATATCCCACGGCAGTACAGTCCACACCCTACACAAGTACACATTCCATACCATACACCAGTACACAGTGCATACCTACACCATTACACAGTGTACACCTTACAGCAGTATACAGTTCACAGCTCATACCTTGCACCAGTGCACAATCTACACCGTACAGCAGTACATAATCCACAGCCTAGAACAGAACACAGTCCAATCCCTATACGAATACACTTTCCATACCCGACACCGGTACACAGTCCATACCTTACACCAGTCACAGTCTACATCCTGCACCAGTACACAGTCCATACCCTACACCAACACACAGTCCATGCCTACATCAATACACAGTCCGTATTGCACACCAGTACACATTCCATACCCTACATCAGTACAATGTAAACCCCTACACCAGTTCAAAGTTCATACCCTACACCAGTACACAATCTATACCGTACAGCAGTATACAGTCTATAAACTACACCAATACATATTCCATAGCCTACACAAGTACACAGTCCATACTATACATCGGTACACAATCCATGTCAGACACCAGCACACAGTAAATACCCTACAGCATCAAAATTTGGATACTCTACAGCAATACACAGTCCAGACATACAAAAGTACACAGTCCATGCCCTACACTAATACACAGTCCATACTTACACCAATACACAGTCCAAACCCTAGAATACTACACAGTCCATACCTCCACCAGTACACAGTCCACACCCTACACCAGTACACAGTCCATACCATAATTCAATACACAGTCCATAATGCACACCAGTCAGCAGTACGCAATCTATGCCGGACACGAGTACGCAGTCCATATCCTACACCAGTACACAATCCAGATCCTACATCAGTACACAGTGCATACCCTACATCAATACACAGTCCATACCGTGCAACAATACATAGTCCATACTGCACACCAGTACACATTCTATACCCTACATCAGTTCAATGTCCATACCCTGCACCAGTTCTGTGTTTATACCCTACAACAGTACACAGTCCATACTGTATTACACCAGTATACAGTCTACACTGTACAGCAGTGTACAGTCCATATTCTGCATCAGTACACAGCCCATACTGCGCACCAGTACACAATCTATACCCTATATCAGTACAAAGTCCATACCATACACCAATACACAGTACATACCCTACTGCAGTACAATTTCGATACGCCATACCAATACACAGTCCAGACCTATACCAGTACACAGTCCATACCCTGCACCAGTACACAGTCCATACCCTACATCAGTACACAGTCCAGACTCTACACCAGTACCCAATCCATACCCTACACCAGTACACAATCCATATCCTAGAGCACTACACAATCCATATCCTGCACCAGTACACGGTCCATGCCCTACACCAGCAGACAGTCAATACCCTTCACCAGTGCACAGTTTACACCTATACTCACTACAGAATAATGGACAATTTTGAACGGTTTATCTAAACATACTAGCCAGAGAGCATATCAGCTAGCGATTTAACATTCCCTGCATACCAGGCGATGTCCCGCGTTTTTTCTGGTCAGCCAGAATACCAGCTAGCGGTTGTAACAATCCCTGTATACTTCCCTTATTCCACGAACTGATCTTCAAAAATACTATACTGCAAAGATGTTTTAAGAGTTGGGGAGTACCGGTATACCAATTAGTGGTTGCAGTACTCCCTGTATGTTTCCCCCGTTTCTCGTTAAGTGTTAGGGAGTTACCATATGTACATAAGATTTTACAAAAGGTAGTGTGTGTAAGCAAAGCACAACAATATGTAATGCAGTACCTAAAAAAAAGTATAACTAACACTCTGAGTGGAAGAATGTGAATAATCAGGCAAACAAATCACGGTTCTTACACATCGCAGATCATACACATCGCAGTTCATACACATCGCGGTTTATTCACATCGCGGTTTATTCATATCGCGGTTCATACACATCGCGCTTCATGCGCATCGCAGTTCATACATATTGCAATCCATACACATCGCAGTTCATGCACACCAGGCTACTTTGTGCCAATTTATTTCACATACTTAAAGGCTGGTTGTTTTGAGTACAAGAAAAATAAACAATTATTAACTTTCTTTTTTTTTTGCTATCTCTCTCGGTCCACGACTAGATAAAACTCAATGCGGTTTTGTCAAGCCTGGTGCTTGGCGATTTTATTCTCACACACATATACCGTATACTATTATTGTAAAACGAATTTTCTTAATTTTCTAGGGAAATTAATATTCATATTTTGAATTAATATTTTTATAAGTTTTTCTCAAACGAGATATTTCACTTTTATTTATCAGCATGCCCTCATTTTAAAATTAAGTGTGAAGTTCTTTATTACCCAATACAGGTGTACAGTCTCAACAATGTCATGTTTTAAGTAGAATAGCTATTCATGTCCTTCTTTCTGAAAATCTGATAGCGGCGTTATCTAACGCTTAAAAATAAGGGTTTTCTGTTATTTCTCTAGTGTGTTATGTATATCAATATCAGTTTTCTACCAGATAAAAGAAGTTTTCATGAACTTTGTATTACAAGGCGTGAGAAACATTCCTGGGTAAAAATGAAGGCACTGATTACTTCAAATTAGGTACTTATTTAAAAACCAATCAAAACTGAAAAAATGACATAATAAATTCTCATGTGACCAGGTTTTGACCACTCAGAAATTCCGTAACAAAATTTTATGACCACGACTAAATTTTCCTCACTTTAACTGCTCAATCTAAAAAGGCAGTTGCTGTTCTGACCTCGTTAAGGAAACATCAAAAATTGGAAAAACATAAAAACCAAGGATATATTAAAGAAAATAATTGCTTAGAACTTAGCCATTTTTGGATCTTAGCGAACTCGGAATCTCAAGCAGGAAACGGATAAAGAAACAGGGAGCCCAGGAATCACGCAAGTTACGTACAGTTAATTTATTCATCTTAATTATTGTATAATCTAAGATGTAAAATATATGTCTAGAAATCAGGTAATGATTATTGTAAATTTGGTTATTATGTAATAGCATTTAAATCTTAATAAAGTACGTGTGTTTATCGCTATTGCAAGGTACATAATTCTCGGAAAGGCCTGCGTTTGGAAAAATGAATAGAAAGAGTTAATTATAGATTAAGTAATAAAATGACGTAAATTAGGAGAAAGTATTTAGTTTATATTTTTCTTGGTCTGCGGACTATTTCCGGTCACAACAGATTAACCCCCGTGTTTCCGTTGAGCCTAGATAACAATAGATATTTTCTTGAATATTCTAATAAGAGTTATTAACTAAAACAGCGTCGTGGCTAGAGTTACAAATTACCCCCAAAAAGGGACCATAAAAGTTTGTGGAGATGTCTTCAAGATCCCCATTGCGCTGTTATATATAAATGTATTAATATTATTGTTTAATTTCAGAACTTCTACATTACTTAGACTAAATTCTGTGTTATTTTCAGGCTCAATAACCAACCATCCAACTTCAGGTTTCTCAGAATGTCTTTCATTTTTCTCAGATTTTATTTCTTTTGCAGGTTTGCAATGTAAATATATTAATAAACATTTTTATTTCAGTGTATCCAGATCAGTCATAATATATCTTCAAAAACATTTGATCTTCAAATTATTTTCAATCCTTCATTTTATTTTATTTTGCCATGAATCCCCCGAAAAATCACAGGCAATTGCACAGTCACTCCCAAAACCATGTCGCACAAGCGCAAATTGCTGCACAGCAAGAACAAGAACAGCAACGAGAACAACAAATACACCAAGAACAAGACCAAAAACAACAAAACGAACAACAGCAAATACCGCCCGACCCAGAAGCAATTCCCCCTCAATCCCCGTCCAACCCTACAAACCATGCATACTCTCCTGCGCCTTCAATGCCCTTTTCCCCTTTAATATTCAAGCCAGTGAACATTTTATAGGAGATGCAAAAAAGCCGGGTCATGGTTAGTCAGTTTCAAGGACTATGCAGAGTTGTACAATATACCCCAGTCTACTTTTAGCCGATTCTGTATAGCTCATTTCAAAGGAAGTGCTAAAACCTGGGCGGAGACATTGTCTGAAGAAAGAAAATTAACCAAAGATTTATTCACTGCAGAGTTTAATAGTCGATTTGTTCACGAGACAAAAGCAGAAACATCTCGCAAGTTCTTTCAAAATCGTCAAGGACCCAAAAGAGTCCGTTGACGAATACATTGACACCATGTCAAAATTAGCTAGGGATGCAAACATCCCAGTTGATTCTGCAGTTCAACTTGCAAGACAAAATTTCAAGCATGCGAATGTGAAGGATGTTGCTTTATGACCATCCATTCACACATGCAATACATGGAACGATCTTCGATTGATAGCAAGACAGTCGGAGATCGCTCTTCAGCTACAAACTTTCGCTTTGGAGTCCGAGCAAAACACTGCATCAGTCAATGCTATTTCAAAACCATTCTCGCCTTATCCACACAAACACAGATACACATACCAGGATCACTCACAAACAAAACACTTTCACAAAACACACAATCCACAACATGCAAAACAACCTCAAACCACCCAGCGACACCACAACATCCCCAGTCAAACAGCCAAAAAACCAATCCACATTAAAAACTGTTCTCGTTGCGGCACACCGCGCATGTCGAACGACTGTCCAGCGTTTGGAAAACTCTGCCACAAATGCCGAAAAACCGGACACTTCAAACAACTGTGCTGTTCACCCAACTGTGCCGTTCACAGTTCATACCGACAAACATCAACGCGCACTAACAAAGAATAGGGACGCGCGCCACTAGCAGAGGTAGGCATACTTTGACAGGGTATGCTCATGCAACGGAATACAAACGCAAACAAGCGCACAAACAAACCCCAAACAAACATAAACTCATCACAAATAATAATCACTTCAAACCGCAACAATATCAAACAACAAAATTTAAGCAAAGATATCAAAATGATAACAACCATAAACATATCGCAACAAAGGTCGCACATTCAACACAAACACAACAACAGGCAGCAACTCAACAAATTTAACATCAAAAGCAAAATAAACATATCACCACGGCTGCTAACTACTTTGACGCAAAATCCTAACACAACCAAACAACAAAATATACCCCGTACAAATAAATCTCCAATAATCAACATATACCACACGGACGCTCTGGACGTAAACAATATCACACACAGTAAGAGCTACACTAATATTAATATTAAAGGAACTCCACTCAAAGCTTTACTACATACTGGTGCACAAGTATCCTGTATATCGCACACAGAATTGGAACAACTTTTACCAGATTTACTACTCAATATTCAGAAAACACACAATAAAATCAAGGCAGCAAATAGAAATCTCATTAACGTCGAAGGACTTATAACTCTACACTTTCAATTTCAAGATTCACCTGAAACATTTAAACAAACTTTTCACATTTTATCACCGCTCTCAAACAAAATTATCCTAGGTGTTGACTTTATGGAAGACAATAAGGCCTCCATAGATTTCAACAATAGGGTACTCACCTTCAACACTTCACCAGAAACAAAGCAACGATCACAATTAAATCACAATGGAACACGAGGCCATACCCACTTTCTCAATACCACATACATAGCGCGTGCAAAGGAAAAAGTTATCATTCCTGCAACATCAGAAGCTCTATTTCGTGTAAAGGTTGGGGATTACGCAAACGAAAACGTTACCGGAATCATGTCCCGAACATTGAAATTAAAACAAAAATTTCGCTTACTGCTTGGTGACTACGGAAAATAACTTGGCATACGTTCGTGTTATAAATCCCGATCAACGCGATTGCACTTTACCAAAGAACCACCCAGTTGATGTCTTTCAACAGTTAACGTCTGAATCTTTTGTTCATTCTTTGAACTTACCAACGTCAGGTGCAGAAGTCAATAACGTCGAAACAACAGACGCAGATAAGCTTTCAGACGAGGAATACGTACAAATTGCGGAAAATTTTCAATTTGCTAACGATATCAGAACGTTAGCGTTACTAAAAGACCAACAAAATCAATTGCTGGTTCTCTTAGGAAAACACAGTGATATTTTTGCAACCGAAGACTCGTCTGTCGGTCACTTTAAAGGTTACGAGTATTCACTTGACACAGGAAACGCTAAACCTGTCCAGCAACGTCCTTACAAAACAATCCCAGCAATGCGTGAAGAAATGGACAAGCTTTTAGACAAAATGCTAGACGACGATATCATACAGGAAAGTACTTCCTGTTGGTCCTCTCCATGTCTACTTGTCAAAAAACGTGATGGATCCTATCGCTTTGTTGTTGATTATCGAAAACTCAACAAACTACTCACGCCCGCAGTTCAGGTTTTACCGGACATGGACACGACCTTAGAAGAAATCTCAGCCAAACAGACAACGTTCTTCTCAACGCTTGACGTCAAAAACGCTTTTTGGAACATCCTTTTAGACCCTAACACACGTCATAAAACCGCCTTTGCGACGCATCGAACGTTGCATGAATTTCATCGGTTACCATTGGGATTATCGACTAGTCCGTCAGTCTTTTAGTCCGTCTTGCAACAAATTTTTAGTATGTTAGCCTTTCATATTCTACTCATTTATATGGACGACATCATTGTCTTCAGTCCTACGCTCGACGCACACTTGGACCACCTACAGCAAACCTTTGTTGTCCTTGGGCGGAACAACTTGAATTTAAATGTTGGGAAGTGTAACTTCGCCGTTCAGTCAGTCCAGTACTTAGGTCACATAATCTCAGGTGATGGCATCCGTACCGCACCTTCAAATACTGAAGCAGTGAAAACGTTCTCTCGTCCTACGTCAGTCAAAAAGATCCAACAATTAGTAGGAATGTGTAACTATTATCGAAAATTTATTAAAAATTACTCGAAATTAGCAGCCCCACTCTCTAGACTAACCCAAAAAGACGTTGAATTTCAGTGGACGGAAGAATGTGAAGCAGCCTTCAAGCAACTTAAGATCTCAATGACTTCTGACTCAATGCTATATATGCCAAGTTCTAACAAGCCGTTTATACTTTACACTGATGCTAGCGATGTTTCTATCAGTTATATCCTAGCCCAGAAAGATGATCAGAATAGGGAACGATCCATCTGCTTTGGTGGAAGAGCCATCCAACGACACGAAAGAAACTGGCCTACTTACGAAAAGGAAGCCCTTGCTATCGTCGCCGGTTGCAACTTTTACCGAAAGTACTTAGAACAAAATAACGCACGCAACATGGAATTCCAACTGTATACAGACAACACTGCTGCGCTTCACCTGCTCAACAACAGTGCAAACAAAGGCAAACTTGCAAGTTGGTCTTTCCAACTACAACAATTTAAATACTCAGCTAAACACATTGAAGGGATGTCTAACCATGTCGCCGATACACTGTTCCATCGTGAATATAAGCAGACGGATGATCAAGATGATGACATCGACTTCCCCACCATAGCATCAACAACCATGCATACCCCATCTCAACCCACAGTCACACAATTCAGTTTTCTTAGAAATCCAACAACACAACACACCGCGCTAACAACGTCAACTGGTGACCCAGTATACACAAATGGTGAAATGTCCGTTGCACTCGAACATGCAGTCAACAGCATATTTGCCCTGAGAGCTAAGTCATTACCCGACTCGCAACGAGAAGATACTATATGGTGTGGACCCATGATGGCATACCTAGAACACAACATTCTCCCAGACGATGCCAAGCTTTCAGCCCTTATACAAAGAAACAGTCATTTATATGCTCTAGATGACAACGGTGTGCTTATGCGATACAAAGAAGCTTGCTTAGCTAAGTCAAAATACCCGGGAGCACATGTGTTATCATGGTGCCTCCTGAGCTTCGCGAGGACATACTACAAGCCTACCACGCTAGATTAGGCAACCAAGGTGAACAAAGAACGCGTGACGCAATCGCCTTGAAGTAACAATGGGACAAAATGTCTCAGGACGTTACGAAGTTTGTGCAGTCATGCGAAAAATATCAACAGGCAAAGCGCTCGTGTCACCAGAGACCAACACCATTACGTCCCCTGCCTCCCACCGATATTTTTGCACGATGGCATATTGACATCCTAGGCCCACTAACTGAAACTTCAGAAGGTCACAAATATATCTTACTGTTTGTTGACTCGTTTTCAAAATGGAGCGAAGCGGTTCCCTTAAAGGCGATCAGTGCACAGACAGTAGCTGATGCCTTCCATCGGGAAATCATTTCTCGATATGGCAGTTTCAAAACTCTTGTATCAGATCGAGCAAAAAACTTCATGTCATCCGTGGTAAAAGAACTCTGTAAAGTTTATGACATTGAACACAGGTTCATCTCTTCCTGCCATGCGCAAGCAAACTCTATCTGCCAACGCCCAAATACCAGAATAGCACAAAGCCTACGCGCAGTATTTGATAAATCGCATTCGAGCTGGTCTCGTGTGCTTCCTCTGATTATGCTCAGTTATCGCGTTACGCCCGCCAACAACTCAACCAATTTCTCTCCCTATTTTCTACTCTTCGGCCGCGAATGCATTCTCCCACTCGATAATGCCCTAGCGCCTAGTACAAAATACTCAAAAGGCGTACAGGACTACGTGGAGCAACTGCTCAAAAACGTTGAACTAAGTCGTACTTTGACCATATCTAATCTAAAACGTCACGCAGTAGAAACCAAATCGTACTGTGATAGATCAGCCGAAGACAAGAAATTTCATTACGGCGATTATGTAATCGTAAAGGTAAATCGAAGAAACTTGATCCTTTGTATACTGCTCCTTACTATATTACGGCTCGCATCGCTGCGCCAAGGACAAATACCGTCTCAGAAGAGTGGACAACAATGAGCCAACCTCGTCTCGAGTACATGCCAATCGTCTAAAGCGCTTTATTCCAAGGTCAGATCATGTAACCCAAGCCCAACAACCAGCGCAGGATGCTACCCTCAATCCAGTTAATTCAGTGAACAATGGGCGAATTCTGAAAGTTCTCGCCGACTACAAACAAACGTGTAATGTAAAGGTTAAGGTACAAGGTAGCGATCGTCCAATTATCCTTCAGAGAAGTATGGTTCCAGCCGAACTTATTCAAAAATACTATGTTAACAAAGATTCACAAAAGCAACGAAAACAGAATAAATGCTCATAGAGTAGCAGCAATGGTAAAGTTCAAGTGAACCAAAGTGAAGAAGAGACGCTAGAAGTCTAATAAGAATGTGAAGACAATACAAATATCTATGTCTATGTGGAAATTCGCATGTAATAAGTATAAAAGGTGTTATCACGTATAATACATAAAATATAAAATATAATTTTATTTGTGGACTGAGCAACCACTAAGGCTAAGAGCACAAAAGCTATTTCTCTTGCAGCGCTGTACCTCCTACACTGGTGACCAAAGTGACGACGTGCCGAGACACTATGCTAGCAACCCTTTCGAGTCTAAATCCAAATTTGCGCCTATTTCAAAATTTAGTGCTCTCTAATCTAGTTACGGTTACAGAAATAGGTGTATTTCAAATTACAGATGTTGACAAGAACCCTCCTCCTTCTGTGCATCGCGGCAGCGTGGTACAAGGCTCGAGCAGATCCGGTGGCGAGACTTAACTACGGTGTTCTATTCCGGCACGTGGCCCATGTCAACAGTGCCGAATCAACATGGCACCACACCTTCCATCTCCCAGTACCAGATCCTGCAGGCACGGAGAAGCTGTTCGAAGATGCTCTAGCAAACAGGAATGTATCCGATTTCCTGGATCCTATATCCAGCGAAATTGTCTCTGTCCTGAACTCTTCTGCGAATCACTTGTGTGACATCGTCCGCTCGATCAACAAGTTGATACCGGAGCATGCTACTCATCCACCATCGCGTAAACACAGATCAGCCTTGCCAATGATTGGACATGCTACAAGGTTCATGTTTGGTTCCTTAGACGAAGATGATTTATCAGCATTGAGCCAACACATCAAACATGTCACACAGCAACAAAACAAGCTTCATCACGATTTTCAAATCTTCAAAGATAAACTTTCCTCATATGCAACCACGGTAGATTCTTGTATGAACGGACTCGCTGACCTTGTCCTGTCTACTCATAATCAGCTAAATATCATAGTTTCAAACGTGGATATGTTTCTCCAGAAATCTCGTTCAATGCTGCGCCTAGCTGTTCGTGACTTAACGCGGACCATCCGCAACGCTAATCTTTTACGCGATCAGCTGGAGACACTTCTATTAGATATCTATGAAGCCCGTCAAGGCCGATTTTCACCGCAATGTTCAACCGATTTCTGACCCGACTCCACCCACCCTGGCACAAGCTCTTTCTGTGATGCCTTCCATGAGGCTCGGGGACCTTTGCGTTTGACTGCTGTACTGTCTGGCCAGCAACTTTTTGTAGCTGAATTCCAACGCCGCTAAGTACTGCATAAAGTGATGCCGAGTCTTACTCATCGCTGCAACACATAGATTCCAAACTTCTGTCATAAAATCACACAAATAAGTTACATAGTAAAATGGCGCGCCCAACAAAGCTTCTACTTTTACAAAGTAAATATGTAAATAGATTATATCTTTTTCCATATATTATATGTATTACACCTAAAATCGTGTTACCATCCATTCTAACGCGCCTGACAGCACTACAGCATCGCGGCCGGTGGCTACAAGTTAAGCGGAGGCCCTGAAATCTTTCATTCCGACCCCTAGAAAAAGCGGCGAGTTCTTATGTACCTCAGATTACAGTTACGCGATCTGAAAGCTGTTCGCTTTGGCTCTGTCAACAACATGCAATACGGGTCCGTGGTTAAAAAATCGCAGCACAGTGTGAGCTACATGTTACAGCAGTTTGATTTCCATGAACAAATTTTTTACAAGTTTTTTTACATTTTCTCGCACTGGACGCGCGTCACAATCGAAGAACACTAACCTTGAGCGTATTGGAATCCAGCGTTCGCACTTTCATTCGCTGGTCGATGGAAATCGTCAAAACTCTCTCCGACTCAAGAATCTTCAAGCCTACAAACACATGTTGAAAACGGATACACTGTTCTATATAGTTTTCTGATCAGTACAGAGTCTATACCCTACACCCAGCTAAGCTTTATACACTGTTCTATATAGCTGTCTGATCAGTGCACAGTCCATACCCTACACCAAACTAAGCTTTATACACTGTTTCATATATATGTCTGATCAGTGCTCAGTCCATACCCTACACCATGATAAGCTTTATACACTGTTCTACATGGTTATCTGTTCAGTAAGCAGTCCATACCCTACACCAGGCTAAGCTTTATAAACTTTTCTATATAGTTGCCTAATCAGTACACAGTCCATACCCTACACCCAGCTGAGCTTTATTCACTGTTCTGTATAGTTGTCTGTTATTTTTCCAACCGAAAGTGATTAGTTTAATACACCTTAATATCAAAAGCTGCAGCCTTTTGTGTTTTTAGTTCTTTTTCCCACCGGTTCAGTTCTTTGAAAAAATGTTCTGCAGGGCGGTGAAAATATTTTCCCTCTATTTTATAGGCTTCAGTGTGTGTTTTTTTAATTTATTTAAGTCACTAGGTAATACAAACGCTCTTTGGACATTTCGGCACAAGCATATTCCTCACCACGCTTTACAAATTTGGCATCACTTTTTCAAACTCGGCACCAAAAAATTAAAAGAAAATTCAAGCAAGGCATTTCAGTTTAGGTCACTTTTTTGTCGTAACAATAAACTTTTATTGATGTAGCGAAGGAACAAAACACTAAAAAGTCTGGCTACAACTAATGTCACATTTATTAAAATAGTTTAGCATTTTAAATCTCACAGATATCAAATGGTACTATACCCAAAGTTCTATATCATATTTAAACAACTTAACAAAACATACAGCTAAATATTTTTCAAATATTTAAATGTTTTTTATATATGATATGTACATAGAGTTCACATAGATAAAACTTATAATTCTTTGAAAAAATGTTCTGTAGGGCGGTGAAAATATTTTCCCTCTATTTTATGGGCTTCAGTGTGTGTGTTTTTTTTTAAATTTATTTAAGTTACTAGGTAATACAAACGGTCTTTGAACATTTCGGCACCAGCAAATTCGGCACCACGCTTTACAAATTTGGCATCACTTTTTCAAACTCGGCACCAAAAAATTAAAAGAAAATTCAGGCAAGGCATTTCAGTTTAGGTCACTTTTTTGTCGTAACAATGAACTTTTATTGATGTAGCGAAGGAACAAAACACTAAAAAGTCTGGCTACAACCAATGTCACATTTATTAAAACAGTTTAGCATTTTAAATCTCACAAATATCAAATGCTACTACACCCAAAGTTCTATATCATATTTAAACAACTTAACAAAACATACAGCTAAATATTCTTTACATATTTAAATGTTTTATATATATATTTTGTACACAGAGTTCACATAGATAAAACTTATAATGCCAGTATCAGTGATTTATTCTAAAATCTCAAATGTACTTCAACGATGGTTGATGAACAAGTTTTGCTGCTCTTCTCATTTGGTTCTTTAAAACTTTCAAAAGTCAAACACTCCTCTTTACATGTTGTTCTTTAAGATTGTTCAAAAGTTAAACATTAGCAGCATAAATGCGTTTTAGTGTACTTTGGAACAAATTGTAATTATTTCCCATTGGACTCTCCAAAAGATCTGATGACCGAATTGCAAATGATTGTACTCGTCATTGTTATGTTTTTATTAATCGCAATTGAATGTTCACGACAATAATTACAATTTATTTGAACTAGAGGTACCTGGGCATCACATAAAAGCTGAGCAACCTGTCATCTCAACATCAGAGAGTAAATAAAGCACATAAAAGGTGTCAAAGTCAAAGGCACTCTGTGAGCGTTATGAACAAAGCATCTTTCATCTTAAAATCACAGAGTACACAGTAAATAAAGATCATTATACATAAATATTTAATTTTTTTCATATACATGCACAAATAATTGTTTTTTCTTCATATGCATGCACAAATAATTGGTGCGTAAAAATGGTGTGTAACAATATTTCATATTTAATGTTTGGTTATAAAAGTTCATTGTTGCATCACAAAATTTAACCTCAAATGATATACTTTGCTTAAATTGTCCAGAAAGTGTCGAGCTTGTTTAGTGCCGAATTTAACAGATGCCGAAATCCCCAAACCCCATACAAGCAGGCAGGGAGTAGTTGCACTGCTCTTTGAGACTAGGACAATAAGTAGAACATCACCTGTAATTTGCACAGAATGAGCTGATGTCACGGCCGATTAAAGGGTTCAGACACATTTATTTTTTTCATATACCTGCACAAATAATTATGAAAAATGGTGTGTAACAACATATCACATTTAATGTTTGGTAATAAAAGTTCATTGTTAAATAATAAAGATTAATCTAAAGTAAAATGCTTTGCTTAAATATTCTTTTGAATGTTTGGTGCCGAATTTGAAAAATGGTGCCAAATTTGTAAGGCGTGGTGCCGAGTTTTTGAACAAAAACGGTGCCGAATTGTCCAGAAAGTGCCGAGATTGTTTGGTGCCGAATTTGACAGGTGCTGAAATCTCCAAGCCCATACAAACAGGCAGGGAGTTGTTGCACTGTTTTAAGAGACTAGGACATAAGTAGAACATTACCTATAATTTGCGCAGAAAAAACCTAGATCGACCATCCATCGACCATCTTCACCGCCAGAGCACACCAAGAGCCGAGGTGGCTTCCCTGCAAATAAACAGCATCAAATTTGAAACTAAAATGAGTTTCTAAATAACTTACGTCAACCAAAAAATACATATTTGAGTGTAAATATGTCGCTTGTTGAACTCTTTATGAACAGCGGATATGTGGATAATTATCTGTTATTCCTGTACACATGCAGATAGGTCGATAATGATATGTTATTCTTCTACATAGGTCGATAATTTAGACGTGATTCCTGTACAGGTGGAGATAGGTGGATAATTTATGTGATATTCCTGAATACGAGGAGATAAGTGGATAAAATGCATGCGTTATTCCTGTATGCGTGGAGATGGTGGATAATTTATGTGTTATCTCAGTACATTTAGAGATAGATAGATAAATAATGTGTTATTCTTGTACTCGTGCACATAGGTGGATAATTACACTTGGGCATAATCCCCTGGTGTATTGAATTTGTACGAAAATTTTAGCAGCAGTTATGGTATGTTTTTCCGTTTTTTAGTTTGTCCGAGGAACTAGTCAGAGGCCTTTAGTGCTAGAAAGGTGAAGTTTGGATATGATAAACTTCAGTATGTCTAGTTGATCCTCCTGTATTTTTTTAAATTGGCTTAATTTTTCAATTAATAAAACGACAAAACAAATTTGCTAAACAGGCGGCAAGAAGCAGTAGTTTAAATTGGCATGATAGCAGCCTCAGGGCATTGTTCGCCCAACTCTCAATGAAAGCTATCACAGCAAGCGTGTGCAATTTTGTGTTGGTTGTAGCGTTTGAGTTTTTCCCAATTAAAATGACATTTGGCTCGCTGATAGAGAATGCTTAGACGCCGTTAACCCACAGTTTTGTTAACCATAACCTTAGAGAACGATTGACATCCTCGGCCATGGTCAATGTCAAAAATCAGAAGTGGGCCACCATCTCGAAAACGGCTAGAGGTAGAGCGATTCTGAGCTTATTCCCGACTCTGTTTCTTTGTACCGAAACGACGATGCGTAAGAGGTACCTCGATGACTTTGACCTATTCGGCCATGGTCAAAGTCAAAAGCCGGAAGTGGACTATTATCTCGAAAACGGTTAGAGATTTTAGAACGATTTTGAGCTTTTTTCGACCCTTTGGCCTAAAAGACGATATGTAAGGGGTCAAGAGTTTAGAATCGTATTTTTTGTGGCCTTCAAGTGTACTTTTAGCTACTCGGTGGCGAACACGGTCTAGTTTATGTGTTATTCTTCTACACATGCTGATAAGTTGATACTTTATGTGTTATTCTTGTAGTCGTGCACATAGGTGGATAATTTATGAGTCATTCTTGTAAACGTGCTTTACCTTTTAACTGCGTAACATCAAGGGAATTGACACCGGACTGCAAAACACACTTGGGGTCTGTCAAGGTCATGATTTCATCCAGATCAATATAATTCACTGTCTGCCTCAACGCTGATTCCCCACAATTAAATCCCTGAGTTTCGTATAGAGCGCAGGCCACACATAATGCAATTTTCGTTGGTTCCAGCTGATAAAATACAGGCTTGCCTTGGACTGATGTCGCTAATGACTTAACATGGCTAAACTCAGTTTTTTAAAGGTATTTTAACTTGAAGGCTTACTGTCCCCCAAAACGTGAGTTACTTTGAGAACACAGTGATCATGCATGTCATTCTGAGCGATAATACGAAATATTCGCGTCCTTTCGTTAAAACGGAACACGCGCATGAATACATAAGAACATGCAACAACAACACAATGTAAATCTCCTGGTGCCTGTGAAGCGACGTCTTTTATTGGAAAACTCGTGAGATCCATGTATCGCGTTTCAGGATGGGGATCCCAGTTGGTCTCCTTCCACGGTTTATACTTCTCTCTATATTTGTCCATCAATGTGTGTGTGTGTGTGTCACCAAATTTTTTATGCCAATACTTTGCCACACTGTTCACATTAGCAGAGACGCCCGCCACAGCTGGCGCACTACTTTGTGGGGCACACTGGTCGCTCCTACATCTTTTTACTTAGCGGTGAATTTTCCATGCTTTTAGTTCAACTCGTCCACCAGCTGAGAACAACCTACACGAACGACTTTCATCACACTCCGCATCGTTTTCTGGGTAACCATTTTGATTGATTTTTGTGTCGCCCGTAACTTCTTCCTTCCCAGACAGCGACAGACCTCTGACACTTCATAAATGACCTTGCAGTGTTGCTATGACGTCATAGGTGCATAACGATTCGCTAGTGGTTGCTATAGAGATTAGCTTAATCAAAGTGCCTTCTGCAGCTGTCGCTCGGATATGGCTGTCCTCATCTACACGAGAGCAAACATTACAATATTCAACATCTTGCTTGTGACTTGGAACTGTAATTGGCGTGTTGAAGATAAATCATCAAATCAAAAATCAATAACGATAATCTACTCAATAACGAAAACAGTCGGGCAAACTTTAACCGTCTTTTTATAATTTCTGAGCACTCAAATGTTTGGAAAATTTCTTTCATTTATATCCCGTTTTTCAACTAAACATATTACAATTTAAGATTTATATTCATTTTTGTTTTATTTTTTCATATTAGAACGATTTAATACAGGTGGGTTGAGTTTATTTTGTGGGTTGAGTTAACTTTAAGGGTGGGTTGAGTTGGTATGTAGGGTGGGTTGAGTTGACCGCGACAAGGTGGGTTGACTTGACCAAAGTGGGTTGAGTTGATCGTGGGTTGACTTGTCCCAATCCCTTTAGTAAAGCCACAACGTACTAAAGAAAACTTTGGAGAAGAAGGTAAAAAGTATCTGATTTATAAGAGATTATAACAGTATAAGAAATCATCAAATGAAAGTAAAAATCCAACTCGAGTTTGAACTGATAGGAAAACCTTCTCTTACCCGTGCGAACTCTTCGCACTCGGCTTCAGATTGGTGCTTCCAGTGCGACAAGTTACCGGTGGGCTTTTACGATCAGTCCAGCAGCGCGTGTGGTTTAATCATTGTATGTGAAGAGGACATTGTGTGTTGACATATGTGGAGGCGTTGTAACTGGAACAGGTGGGGAACTGCAGAGCTGAAAATTGGTGCTTCCGCTAACACAGACTTTACCCTCAGGCAGCATTGTTTAATAGCGTCTCATTTTTTCACTTTGAACATAAGGGGCAACTTTTGTATAAAAACTTATTACAACACACAACAGCGTGGTGTAATTCGCCTACCGCAGTTTCGCGTGTTTTGCAGTTTGTATGGGTTGTGTATTCTTCATTTTATTCCCATCGTTCATAATCAGTGGTAATGAGGCTGACCTGAAGACCGCATCCTAGTAAGTATCCGCACAATTCTGACTGAGTGACTGACAGACAGACAGAAAGACTGGCAGGCAGGCAGACAGGGAGACAGATTGACTGGCAGAGGACGGCCTAGTTAGCGGGACGTCTGCAACACTGCGTTCATTATCAGTGGTAATCAGGCTGGCATGAAGACCGGATCCTTGTAAGTATAGACATAGCTCTGACTGAGTGGCAAACAGACAGACTGACAGGCAGAGAGACAGTGAGACAGACAGATGACGGCTTAGCGGGACGTCTCCAATACTGGATTTGCTTTGCGGTAGATGCCATTGTACCTGAAATTGTGATAATAGCGCGTTTACGCCTTCGTAGATTTAAACTGATGGCTTGTGCTGGCAGTTTTAGAGTACCTGATATTTTTAAGAAATAGATTGTTAAAATGATGAGTTGTGTAAATGAAAACAATGGTAGCGCATCGCCTGTTACTGAAAAAATACAGTAACTATTTTTCAAATGTCCAGTATTTTTTTCAGCTTTTTTCAGATTTTTGGGAGCTGTCACGTGTTCTGTTTTATTTGAGCGAGTTTTGCGGGGGAGGAAGGGTGTGCATGTGTTCTGTTCTCTTTCCAGAGAGTTTTTCGGAGGAATTTTACGTGTTCTTTTTTTTGTCTTCACCGAGTTTTTCGGGTTGCTGTCGCGTGTTTTGTTTTGTTTTCAGCGAGTTCCCACTTCTCATCTTCTCCCCGGTTACAAACAGTATTTTCCACCTGAGTGTGAAGTCGCACAGCAAAGCCGGCCAATCATCGTTAGCCAAACAAACTAGCCAATCATCTTCTTCGAGATAAAGCAAAGATTTGTGAATCCTTAGAAGAAGAAACGTTTTGCTATTTCTTTGCTATTTTGCTTCAAATTAAATGCTTGTTCTAGCTCAACGCGTGGAACATTCAAACCCAGTCAAATGTGTGTAATTTTAACTGTAGTTTGTAATAAATGTCAATGAATGAAAAAGAAAATCAAAATATTTAAATGGATATAATATAAAAAAAGTAAAAAATATAAAAAGATAGCTGCTGTACATGTGGCTTGACCAGGAAATATCTTGATGATTTTATAGTGTAACTTAGTGATAGGATACTTAGACGTTCGGCTACAAGGCCGCTTAAAAGTCAGATCTGAATGAAGTCGTGTTTAAGAACAATAACGCACAGTGATTCTTCATATGGGTTACATAAAGTTAATTATTAGAACAGTCAATTAATGTTCAAGCAGGATTAATCTGCTGTGTAAGTATGTTAAATGCTGGATTGACGTTAATTTCAGTAGCAGACGTGGTGGGCATGATGTAGTCATGCAGGCGCGATGGGCATCGCGTAGTCATGCAGTCGCTATGGGCATCAGGTAGTCATGTAGACGCGATGGGCATCGCGTAGTCAGTAGGCGTGATGAGCATCATGTAGTCATGTAGACGAGATGGGCATGACGTAGTCATGCAGCGTGATAGGCATTAAGTAATAGTAGTGTAGGCGTGATGAGCATCACGTAGTCATGTAGGCGTGATGGGCATAACGTAGTCATGTGGGCGCGGTGGGCATCAAGCAGTTGTGTGGGCGTGATGGGCATCACGTAGTCATGTAGGCATGATAAGCATTTAGTAATCATGTAAACGCGATGAGAATCACATAGTCATGTAGGCGCGATGGGCATGATGTAGTTATAGAGGCGTGATGGCATTACGTAGTCACGTAGGCACAATGGGCATCACGTCGCTATGTAGACGTGGTGGGTATCAAGTAGTCCTGTAGGCGTGGTGGGCATCACATAGTTATGTAGGCGTGATGGGCATTACGTAGTGATGCAGACATGATAGGCATCACGTAGTCATGCAAGCGCGATCGGCATCACGTAGTCAGATAGGTGAGATTTACATCACGTAGATATGTAGGCGTGATGGGCGTCACGTAGTCGTGGCATTTTCAGCATTTTGTTCTGATGAGCATTTCTAAAAAATTACTAAATTATTAATTATGAGTACCCATACAAGTGTTGTTCATGTTCTGCATGGTTTTTGACATACAAGTGTTGGTCATTTACCCATACAATTGTTGATCATGTTCTGCATGTTTGTAGCAAGGCTTGTTGGGCTCCTTCATAGGGTTTGAACCCAGAGCTTCTTGCATCTATTGTTGCACTGAACTGTGAGAAATGGTGAGACTTGTTATTCAAAGGTGTACATTGCCGTTATAAACACTGAACTTAATTGGTAAATCTCTAGTCTGGAATCAGTTTCTGTAACCTATATCTATCTTCTGTTTTTTTATCATCAAGTTGGTGTAAAGGTACCGTTTGAAAAAAGTGTCTGTTTAAAACAAGTGAAAGTGGCTAATGTAAATGTTTTGATAAACAATCGGGTCTTATCACGTGACTACCAGTTCTGTTGCAGTTCTGAAATTTATCGGGTTATGCTGGTAAAATAATTTATGCTAATTTCTATTCCTGTGTATTTAAATTAATCAAGAACTGTAGTTGTAGATTCCCAAAGTGGTTTCTTGTAGGTTTTTTCTTGACAAATTGACGCAGGTCTGTATGTGGTGTTCAGTGTTGTGCTCGATATTATCATAAACATGGCGTGGTATAGTGTCAAGGTTAGGCCTTTTGACAGCAGGCAAAAGATAGCCAATAATATGCGTGGTACAGTATCAGGGTTAGGCCCTTATGACTATAGGCAAAAGGTAGCCAATGATATGCTCCCGCCTCGAGCTAACTTCCGTCACGTTCCGTTCATATGGCCATACTGTATGACCTTGACCCAGGAGTACGGTCACGGAAGCATGTTGTGTATGAGTGCGTATGATGTAGTTCATTGTGGTGCTTAATTTGCTTGAGTATTTATTTAACCTGTACATTTATCTCTGATGTGAAACATGTAAACATTAATTATTTGTTGTTTATTCATGTCTACACTATGTTGAGTAAGAACAAAACTATGCTTTGTATGTTTATGTTTAGAATTATATTATGCCATTTTTTTGGACGAAAAAATATCTTAAGCTATAGTCGTGACAAATTGTGGTCGTCTGAGTGCACTAGAGTTGTTACTGCTCGCGGAGTTACTAAATTAGATGCGTATTTTTGTTTCGGGGAAATGTTTTGCGCTTCAAAAAAAAAAAAAAAAAAAAAAAAAAAAAAAAAAAAAAAAAAACGTTGTAAGGGGAGACAGAGTGAAGAAGCCGTTTTGAGATTACTCGTGGGCTTGTGTGTTGTTGCTTGATGTGACTGTGACGTCATCACTCAATAAAATCATCTGTTGTGATGCAAAGACAAAAAAAATAGTCCCTTCTTTCTGTGCACTTACAGAGACCAGTCTCTTTTTATTGCACTCTGAAGAACTCTACGCACAATTTAGGCTTGGTTTTGGAGCGTCTACCACGCGCACGAATACTTAGAATTGACGTGAGAACAACACCCACCTTGTAAAAATATGAATATCTTTTAGCCGTTGAAAATGGAAAAAATTAACAAAAAAAGCAAGTCAATTCAGGAATCACCTAAAGGTTATTGTTTTTTAAGTGGAAATTTATATTGCAGTAATATGCAGCCTTTTTCATGTAAAGGGCTTTTGGAACAATCCCCGCTCCCCCCCCCCCCGCCACGCCCCTCCCCCCAAAAAGCGAATACAGTTTTTGATATCGTAATCTAAAAAAGCGGACTGTGGTGGATGTGAGGTGGGCCTCAGTTGTTTTTCTTTGAATCACAAGTGAGCAGAGAGTGAGTTTGTCGATTGGGTGAGTTTGCTGACGACGAAGCTGACCAGTATATATCCGGTTAGAAGCCTCCCTTTCGAACATCCGCATCTCGCGCTCTGTGCTCGTAAAATCCTGCAACATTTTTACAAGAACCCATTGGCTACAGTTCTTTTCAACTTCTGTTTTTTTTTATTCACATGCGAGCATGTCACGTGCGCTTGGAAAAAATAAATCGTGGATGTGGCAAGCGTAACGGCGCCGATCTCCATTGCCAGTCTGTAGCAGAACACGGTGTGAACTGATACTTGGTGGAGGGGGGTATTGGTCGGGGAGTTGGCGTAGTGATAATGCTATAAAATAAAGTAGTTCAGTAACTTCGTGGCATGTTTGTGTGGAGATACTAATGTTGGTATATTTGCTGAAAATTCGTACATACATGTGCAAACATGGGAATAAGCTAAATGCATCACTTTATTTCCGCTGGAATATGAGTGAAATCTGCATGTGTGTGCCCTGCATCTCCGTGTCCATTGCTACCGTTTGTTTTGCAAACGCGAGTATTTCAAGAAACGCTCGTCTTAAAATTTCATATATATATATTCCCATATATATATATATTCCCATATCGCAAAATAGGTTGGTCCCAGAGTTGGTTCAATTTGTCGAGTTAGAAATAGATCCCCGTTGATCGGTTCACGTTTGCTGTAAATTTTGGTATTTTGGGTAACTTTTTTTAAAGCTAACAGCTAACTACGCCCGTCCCCAACTCCTCTGCTTCCCCCCCCCCCCGCCCAACTGTTGTAAATGCTGAGAACTAAATCAGTAAATTGAATAATGCCAGGTGCCTTTTCTAGAAGCTCAATTATATAGTGCGCTCAAGTGAACAGCTAATCGAGTACCGACCCAGCCCCCCCCCCCCCACGCCCCGCCAAGTGACAATTAGCGCGGTAGTGCTTCACTCACAGCACACAGTTTGGCTTCATGAAACGTTTCCATGGAACAAGCGTCGATGGTGACGTGATTGAGACCTACTTTTACCTTATTTGGTTGCCAGTAATTCTTGTTAAACCTAGCGTCACCGAATGACCTTGGCGCAGCCTGCCTCAAGCCTTGCATGAAGTTTCAAATAAGTATAACAATAACTTATTTGTGAGGGGGGGGGGGGGAGGATGGAGGAGGGACCGTGGCAAGCTATTTATGGAAATTGGAAACGTTTAATCATTAGTTTTAATTCAAATTCCTTAATTCAATTTTGACACTATTTCAAATCAGCTCAATTTATCTGGAATTATGAAAGTATTATTATTTTCCGCCGTGAAACGGAGGGATATAGTTATGAGCTCGTCTGTCCGTCCGTCTGTCTGTCCACAAAAAGTACTAAGATTTGTCCTACCGACTTTTCATAGAAGAATAGTTGTAGGAACCTGAAATCTTACATGGTGAATATATATACTGAAGATGTGCAGCGTGGCATTATTGTCAAAATCGGCCAAAAACTGACGTCGTGGGAAAGTGTCAAATATGGTGAATTTTTTACTTGAACTTAGCCGTGAGACGATGTTTTGTCCGGCCAACTTCTCATGGAAGGAAATGTCGCAGGAACCTGAAACCTTGCAAAAATACATATATTGAAGATGTGCAACGTGGATTTATTGTCAAAATCGCCCAAAAATTGACGTGGGAAATTGTTAAAAATTGTGAATTTTTGGCTAGACTTAGCCGTGAGGTGATGTTTTATCCGGCCGACTTCTCATAGAAGGGATTGTTGTATTGTTGTAGGAACGTGAAACCTTACATGGTAAATATATATATATATATATATATATATATATATATATATATATATATATATATATATATATATATATATATATATATATATATATATATATATATATATATATACCTACCTTGCGACCTGGGGAGACCATGCTGATAAATAATAGATGGGGAGACCAAATGTATATCCTTTCTCTTCCGCATTTTTTCTTTTGTTATCGCATAGATATCTTAAATTAATATTATTATTATTATCTGTTATGGTTGTTTTGAAAAAAAAACACAACAATAACGAATAAACAAAAAGTCGAGGTCTCCTTTATTCGACCAACTTTTTTGCCAGAAACACACCCACTAAAAGAGACCGTCTCCTTAATTTTGTATATGAACCCGGTTCTCCAAATGATCACTTTTAGCAGAGTCAGTGGACTCGCTAAATCTCTTCTTTTTTTTTAAATTTTGTAATTTAATGATTTACTGGCACTTTATACAAGTTTTAGAGGGGAGTTATTCGGAATAAAAACAATTTCATAGTTTCATCTATTTCCGCGAGAGATGTGGTTACAAACTTCAGGTAATTTGTTTGTATTGTTTACATCTACCCGCCAGAGACGAAGAGAAGTAACTAATGAAAATAACTTGAAAGAAAGGAGTTAAACCAAATAACAAAATACTTGAAACTATTACATGCAGCCTGAAGACTACTTGACATATTACTGTCGTGCAAAGTAAGCTCTTATCTTATGTTTTAGCACAAAACCTACATTATCGCCCACTTCTGTACAGTTACCAATGGTAAAACTAGTCCCAGTGGACCCTTTCTATTCTTGACAACAAGTTCACGTCACAACTTTGCATCTACGAATAAGAATTAACATTTTCGTCACGTGATCAAAAAGTGCCAGTGCTTGCGTGGGGGCAAAACGCAGTTTCTCGTTGTTTTAATACCAAATATAACAGTATTTTTCTTGTTGTAGGCCGATTGCATATATTTTGGCCTATTTGTCACATGCTAGAAAGCTAGCTCTTTGTATAATTTTTACCGTTTAGAAAAGTTTTACTACTTAGCTTAAATATCGAAGAATTTGTATTGGTATAAAACTGCTATAAACTCCAAATATCGCTCATTATGCCCCAAGTTACTCACAAGCCAAATCACACTTAGGGTGCTCCTAATAAAAATGTGCAAAGTTCTGCGTTTCGAATAAAAGTAACCGAGTAAAAAATGAAAGAAATGATAGAGAGATTTCACCTAAATGTCAAATTTCCCTTGCACCAAAGAGCAGTCAGGTTTTTAACAACTTCTGTGCTATTTAAAAATGTATTATAAGTTTCAATTTCTTTTATGTTTCGAGTATAAGCTGTTTTTGCGATATTTCTTCCATATTTCTCTGTCGTTTCTTTCATTTTTTTGGTTCCATCGCAGTCGAAAATCAAATTTCTTTCGCAAATTATTCGAAACACCCAAAGTGTGACTTGGCTCATTGCATGAAGGTGTCTGCGAGATGACTTGATCAATCTTCCTAGGACAGAAATTGTCACAGTTCCTGTAATAAGCCAGTTCGCATTTTCGGGTCTTTCCGGTGGAGGTGTTGTTTCGGCTGCAAATATTTTTGGGATAAATTATAAAGAAATGATAAGGAAAAAACATCAAGTTTCTAATTTTCTTTCAACATGCACGCTTTTAAATTTATGAAGCCATCACATGATCTTTTAAAAGCTATTTTACATATTATTCAGTCCCTTTAATAACCAACATGTGAATATGTTTCTGGCAAAATGGAATTTTGTTGATTTTTTTTTCGTTTTGTTTTCTATCATTTCTTTATATCCTTATCCCACCTGAATTCAGCCGAAACGTAAAAACTTTTCTGAAAAAGTCAAAGTGCGAATTGGCTTATTGTAGAGCCATAAGCCTATTCGCACTTTTGGATCTTTCCGGTGAAGGTGTTGTTTTGACTGCAAATGTTGGGAGATAAATTATAAAGAAATGATAAGGGACAATATCAAAATTCTAATTTTCTTTCAACATGCACACTTTCAAATTTATAAAGCCATCATATGATCTTCTAAAAAGTATTTTACATATTATTCAGTCCCTTTAATAACCAATATGAGAACATGTTGCTGACAAAATGGAATTTTTTTTATTTTTGCCGTTTTTTCTGTCATTTCTTTATATCCTTATCCCAATTAATTCGGCCTAAACGCAAAAACGTTTCGGCAAAAGACAAAGTGCGAATTGACTTATTGTTGCTGTGGGAGATAATGGGAGATTTTATATCCTGATCCCAAGAAAACATTTTTCGCAGTACAAAATTGTTGTTTAACCATAGAAATTGTGCGTTGTATAATTGGGTCATTTGTGTGATGCACTCTTTCTAAAATAACGCCAGTGGCCTGAGTCATGCGCCGAGATTAGCAAAATTGACATCAACGACACGGTCTATTATAGGAACTATCGCTCTTGCTGTCATAGGAAGACCGCAAGAGTCATCTAGGACTAAGTTAAAACCAATAATCATGGCACCAAATTGTCCGTAATTACACTGACACAATTCGGTTATTGCCTGTAGATATTGGCAATAATTATTGTTTCGGGACAGGCCGTAACCATAGCCAATCTGGCATATTCACCCGTAAACCAGTGGTGGCATTCGCGAAAGTGTAAGTTTAAACTTAGAGTCAATCTAAGTGCAAAAATGCAAGAGTTAACTTTCCCGTTGGTTTAACTTAGCGGTATTCACAAAATGTAAGTTTAAGCTTCCACTCAAGTTTCAGTTCAAAATTCTAAGTTTACTTCGGACTACACTTAGATTTCTCAGTTCAATCCCACGCGATATTTAAATACCTGGAGTGCTTTGCTTACCTTGGCAACAATCAATTTATTGAGAGTAAATGAAGAATATGAAAGGGTTTTTATGAGGGAAAGTGTTTCGAGATAGGAGTAATCCGTTTGAAGTTTACAATGACGGTGAACTTTTAACTCGATATGGATTTTCAAGAGAAGATATTCATTTTTTGGTGGAAAATCTCGAAAATTTGGAGTAGGAAACAAGAAGAAGCTTAACGCTCCGAAACATCTAAAAGCCTTCGATATTTACATTGACAACCAGTTTATACGATTACGATTAGTCGCACTCTTTATGAAAATTTTGCAATATTGACTTAGAATGTAAGTTGATAAACTTACGCGATGAATATGGCGTAAGTAAGTAAACTTACGTAAGCTTAATCTTGAGATCTAAGTTTAATATCTAAGTAAATAAACTCAGATGTTCGTGAATACGGCCACAGATACAAGAGAATGTAACTGTCGTCAACTGTACCTCACGACCGCCACTCCCGAAAAGTTAATTTCATCCCGTATCAAAACATCTATTTTACAAATTAAAACATTTCCTTAAGTGTTTATTCAAACACTTATTAACACAGAATAAGAACAAGGGCAGAGATGAGAATTTTTCTTTGCATGTATGCTTTTTTGGGTTCGACTGCCACAGGTTGCTTGCCTAACAATTTTTATGCAATGAACTGGCAATCTCCGGGCGAAGCACAGCAAGACAAGTATCGAACTATGCCACAACAGCATGTGAACCTGGTTTTTGAGACAGGCTGTCATACCATATTGAACAGTGATGGTTCATTTTTCCGTTTCTGATATTTTTCCGAGATACTACCCCAGATGACCCCTCAAGGCCACCGGATGTTTACACATGGAACGATATAGTAACTTATGAATGTATATCACCTACGGCCGCATTGAAGGCCAGACTTGGAAATCTTAATTTCGAAGTGACTACAATTTGCCATCCTTTTTGGGAGGGAGGGAAATGGGGGAGCTTTAATATATTTTCTGCACCCAAATAACAAATAACAAAATGTACAGGCACATACACAGGAAAACAATGGGAGATCCATCGCGTCATTTCATTTCTCAATGGAAATTTACTTTGAGATTACTACACGACTATTTCTTTGAAGAACTACTAAAAAATGACAAACTTTATTGTATCAAAATAATTTTTTTTAAATCTTTACATTTTTAGAACTAAAATCGCGTTTTGTTGTTTTTGTTTTATTTCTATTATTACTTTTTTCTTTTACTACCAGTAAGTTAGTGTAACTGAGATAATAGTAAAGGATTTTAAATTATTATTTTACAGAGAGCATGCATGAAAATAGTAAATAGAGGGACCAAGTGTGCATCATATATAATAATCAATGATATATAACCCAAAAATACAACTTTGGGAGACCATGCTTTGGTCTCCCTATTTACTATTTTTTATCTATGGTCTCTCTAAGTGACACCTTTAGTGTCTTTTAGCATATACAAAAGGTCTCCCTATGTTGGCATATTCTGTGTGCATATATTATCAAATGTGTGCATATATTATCATATGATATTTTTAGTGTCATTGTAGGTTCAACTCCTACAGGGTGCACGCATAACGATTTCTTATGCGGAGTTACTGCGCTCTCCGGTGGTGGCACACCAAACTTTAGTAATATTGTGCATCAAGTGTGCATCATAGATAATAATCAATGACATATAACCCAAAAATACAACTTTGGGAGACCATACCTTGGTCTCCCTATATACTATTTTTAATCTATGGTCTCTCTAAGTGTCTTTTAACATGTTCAAAAGGTCTTCCATTGTTGGCTTATTCTGTGTGCATATATTATCAAATGTGTGTATATATTATAAACTTTTTTGTTAGTGTCATTGTAGGATCAACTCCTTCGGGGTGCAGGCATAACGATTTTTTATGCGCAGTTACTGCGCTCTCCGGTGGTGGCACATCAAACTTTAGTAATATAATGATAAAATATATGACTATCCCATCAATACCCCTCACTCCTCAATAAAACATTTGAGCCGCTAGATCGCTTTCTCAACATATCTTCTAGCACTGGCTATTGTTTCACTTCCTGCACCTCCGTCGCAATCATTTGTTTATTTCGCTTTGCTGGAAGGAGCGCTCTGCTCAGCTCTCAAGTAGTCCTTCTTTAATAAGCACGCCCGATCTGCCCACCATTGATCTGATGCATCCGCATAATGTAGTATTTTAATAAAGAAGTCAGAAAAAACCTGTTTTGTTCACGCACTCTTCTCAGTATTTTGTCACTTCAGATACCTTCGAAAAATGCAGCAGTTTGAATGGAGGCTTCTTCCACATTGGGTACACAGTTGGTGTGCATTGAAGATGCCCAAGTCGCACTTGTCGCAGACATCGGTATTTTCTGGCGTTTCTAGTCTGGCAATGACGCCATCATTTGCTTTCTTGTGCTTAAGGAAGAAGCCATCACTGAAATTACGAAATATGCTAATTTAAATCTCTTATATATCAATTCATGTACTTCATTATCGTACCGCTTTTAAAGTAATTCTAAAACAAATGAAAGTACAATACCATACATCTCTATATGCTTCAAAAATAAAATATTACACGACAAGCCACGTCAAGTCCATATCCTTCGTCACAATTTAAATTCCTATTAGGTATACTGAAATAAGGACTCGTGTCAATCATTAATTCTAACATTTTGAACACTTTAACCTAGACAAAAATATAAAATCCCACACCTGTTAACAACATTCAATACTAGCACAAGCAAATGGGAAACTACATCTGTAGCTTCTCCTGAGTACATGACACCATCTATTGAAGCTTTCTTGTCACTTGTATTCTGCGGAGTCTGGTTTTTATTCTTGTAAATCCTCGGGTCGCGTATATGCCAGGTTCGACAGGTTATCCTGCAAAAAATATATCCAATAAACGTTCGATAATTTTAAACATATTAAATGAAGCGAGTGACAACCTTTTAATCAGTACGAGTACTATTTCTCCTACATTTGAGTGGGCCACAGCGTCATATCTGTAACATGTAGGGAAATTAACTAATATCAACAATAACAAAAACATATGCTCTGTAGTTCCAATCTTCTAGTTAATGGATATGGGCAATATCAATTTGGAATATTATGAAAAACAAGTTGCTGATAGTGCACCGTGAACGTAAATTTGCATGCAGCAACTGAAGTTGGCTTTTGGCCTATCTGGGTCACATTCACTTCTTTTCTTCCTCTCATGGATTCTTCCTCACCTCGAGGATTTTAAAAAGTATGAAAGTACGAATTGGTTTATTCAAAACTTTTGTGCTCTATGTTATAACTCAAGTAGTAGTACTAGTCAGTCACCAGGTTCTACGACATCTAAACCCTGCCAGAATCAGTATTTCCATGAATAAAAACTTTAATATCTATCGCCGAATCGCAATTTTATTTACCTTCTAAAGTTGATAAAGGAGCAATCCGCATTTGAACGTGGCTCCTTGCAATTGGCACATCGCTGCAACCCTTTCAACATCATGGCAATCCTGGCTTTGTACCTAGGAGATTATAACAATATGCGGCAGAAAATGACATACTTTCAGTCAATGGCAAAGCTTGGGCTAACAACACAGGTTCTTCCAGGCTTTTCCGGCAAAAAAGAACGAAATATATTGCTGTTTTACTGTTTATCTACCGTTTCAGCACAAGTTTTTTTATAGGTTTCAGATTTGCAATCTTCGAAATATTGAAGGTGTGACATCTCACGGTGTTACTACACCGCACACGCGCCAAGGATCCTAGACGACTGAACTTCTAATGTAATTGTTAAATTCCTCAACGTGCTCTGAAGCTGGGCTATGTTTTTGGAATACGCTACTGGAATACGCTATTCCAATCTGCTGTTGTGGTCGCAATAAAACTACCAGTAACCTAGGACCGTTCGCCACTTTTCAATGGTTTTAGCGCAATAACTCTCATCTTTTGGACGCGATCCGGAGATGCTGTTATATGTAGCAAATTCAGAATTTTACACAAGTTTTGTGAAGTAAAATGTCATGATTTACGAAAATGCAAGGCCGGTGTATTTTTTTGGGCATGATTTTCCAGCTGTAACTCGCCACTTTATTCTATCATCCCGAAATATAAATTTTAAGTGCAAACTGTAAGACTATCAACTCGCTTTTCAAAATGACTGCTAAGAGCTATAATGGTTACACATGAACACAAATCTTACTTGACATGCGTATACTGACGGTTTACTTATAGCAGCTCTGTATTTTGCAGCCAATTCGCACTTTCGGATTTTTCCGGTGGCGGTGTTGTTTCGACTGAAAATGTTGGGGGATAAATTATAAAGAAATGATAAGGGAAAAATATCAAAATTCTAATTTTCTTTCAACATACACACTTTCGAATTTATAAAGCCATCACATGATCTTTTAAAAACTATTTTACATATTATTCAGTGCCTTTAATAACCAACATGTGACTATATTTCTGGCAAAATGGAATTTTGTTGATTTTTGCCGTTTTTTTTCTATCATTTCTTTATATCCTTATCCCACCTGAATTCAGCCGAAACGCAAAAACTTTTCGGCAAAAGTCAAAAGTGCGAATTGGCTTATTATCTCGTAAATCGCTCGATACATACGTATAAGAAACAAGTAAGTATTTGTGAAACACACGCAGGCCCCAACCGCGATGGCGGACAGACGGACGGACACCCCAAACCTATTGTGCCCCAATCCGAAGGGTTGGTCGTCGTCGTCGTCGGTTTACGCTTTCAGAGCAAAGCTCTATACGTTTCTATACAGATTCTCTCCACCTAGTACGGTTTTGTGCTAATATTTTGGCTTGTAAGATTGAGTAGATTCCTTTATTTTGTAGATCGCGTTTTATTGTTGACAGGTATGTTGTTTTTTGTCTTCCTGGGGGTCTTTCCAATTCCAACGACGTTTTCTGATCAGAATAGACCATGGTATTTGGGTTGGGGCCTAATTAATGTTAGCAGCTCTGTACCGCCATGTTTACAAGCAGACTCTTCACGGTCATTGTATGCACATCCACTAATAAAATAGTGCAAAATGCTTCAAGCAATACGTTACTATAGCATATAAAAAGAATTATATTCCATCACATTTCTGCTAAAACACAAAATTTATAGAAAAGAGGTGGTGGCAAGTAAGTATCCATATATTGCTACATATTAGTATCCAGCATCATACATAAATTTATACGCCCGAACTCTTTTTTTATTCGAAACAGTCAGAAATTTGTACTCCCGCAAATTCTTCCGCAACATATGTGTTTCGACTGTTTGCGACGCCGTCACAGGCCATTCAATAAGTAAATACAAAGCATACCTAAAATCCCGAGAATTTTCTTAATTTTATATATTTTATATATATTTATTTTGAACTGCAATAGCATACTATTACATTTCATCTAAGAAAAAAATATTGTGCAACTATATCCATTTGTTTTACGTAAGTGGGATTTTTAATACCATGCTTTCAATATGAAAAATTAGTATTTAACTTAGCTAATATTTAGATGGCTGCTAATGGGAGTATAAGTTTTTATAAAAGCGCTAAAATACAGAATTATACATTGATATATAATATTGCGTCAATTATGGCCAAAAAATTTTAAAATCAAAAATTGAAAAATTCGCCGAAAATACATTTTCAACGGAAATAAAAAAAAACTTCGCAGTAAACATTTAAACGTTTTGTGAGTTCTTCCTACCAAGTTTCAGCCTAATCCAACAAACTGTTTCGGAGATATGCCAACAATATGGCCCAAAAAGTTAAAATTCAAAAATTAAAAAAATCGCCAAAAATACCTTTTCAACGAAATGGAAAAAAACTTCGCGGTAAACATTTTCACTATATGTGGGTTATTCTTGCCACGTTTCAGCCTAATCCAACAAACTGTTTCGGAGATATTGCAACAATATGGTCAAAAAAGTTAAAAATCCAAAATTGAAAAATTCGCAAAAAATACATTTTCAACGGAACTGAAAAAAAACTTCGCAGTAAACATTTACACGTTTTGTGAGTTCTTCTTGCCAAGTTTCAGTCTAATCCAACAAACCGTTTGGGAGATATCGCAACAATATGGCCAAAAAAAGTTCAAAATCAAAAATTTAAAAATTCGCCAAAAATACATTTTCAACGAAAATGAAGAAAGACTTCACAGTAAATATTTGCACTATATGTGTGTTGTTCTTGCCACGTTTCAGCGTAATCCAACAACAAACCGTTTTGGAGAGATAGCCTGCCAAAGTGAAAAAAATGCACGAAACCCCCCCCCCCCCCTATGTTCAAAAATTTGCCAAAAATAGAATTTTTGAGGAAACGAAAAAAAAAATACCACGGGCATCATCTAGACATGTACCCCAATATGTATGTTTTGAGAAAAATCGACTCGTTAATTTTATAAGAACTCACTGCGGACAGACGGACGGACGGACACACCAAATGCTATATATGTCTCCCTTAGGGGGAAACATATAATTCCACTAGACCAAGCCTATAAGTACATCAGGGTATAACGACATTGCGCTAATGGCGACGTTTTTATAAAGTCCAATTCTTTTTTCCCCATTTTCAAAGAGCTATTGTCCAAATTTGTTTTCCCAAAATTGTCTAAAAACTATCGAGAGCTTTAATGTAATTGTTTTTCTTTCTGGAGTCAATCACATTTTTATATGCAAAAAGATGGTGTAAGTAACTAACGACATAAGGTTTTGTTGCCAGTTGAGAAATGGTGTCGCCAGATGACTTCTGACTTAAATTTATCACACATTTTTGTTGTCAGTTGGCAGTTTTTTATCTTCACTGAACTACTTACACACTTGTTTAATAAATAAGTGCCTAATTGTACTATTTTCTTGTTGTTTGCTTCTATGTACAAGTGCACTAAAATAAACAAACTGTAAGCTTTGAGTAATTTTATTGTTTCATAGTTGCTTTACACACATTTGTTTATTTTTAAAATTTATTATTCAAAATAAACAATAACATATATGCAAAAAGATGGCGTAAGTAACTTGACTACGTCTCGAGGAGTACGTCTATCCCCCGTGGGGGATATGGTGTGCGTAAGGCTGTTGCGTGTTGACAACGCAAAATTTAGAAGTGGAAGGATAGGTAGACGTAGTGTCTAACATTTAAACGAATCAATCCATTAACCAGTAGGCGCGTGAGACTGTCGTAGGTACGCTAAGTCCAGCACCGATTTTCAAAAGTCCGCCATTTTGTCAATTTTTGCCCGATCCGGAAAATTCTTGGTCACTACACTGTGGAAAGATCCAGAGAAGCAGTGTACAAAATTTGAACCGAATCCATGTATTAATGTGGCCTGTAGGCGCGTGAGACTGCCGTATATACACTAAGTCCAGCGCCGATTTTCAAAAGTCCGCCATTTTGTCAATTTTTGCCCGATCTGGAAAATTCTTGGTCACTGCACTGCACAAGGATCCAGAGAAGCCGTGTACAAAATTTGAAACGAATCCATGGATTAATATTGCCTGTAGGCGCGTGAGACTGCCGTATATACGCTAAGTCCAGCGCCGATTTTCAAAAGTCCGCCATTTTGTCAATTTTTGCCCGATCTGGAAAATTCTTGGTCACTGCACTGCACAAGGATCCAGAGAGGCCGTGTACAAAATTTGAAACGAATCCATAGATTAATGTGGCCTGTAGGCGCGTGAGACTGCCCTATATACGCTAAGTCCAGCACCGATTTTCAAAAGTCCGCCATTTGGTCAATTTTTGCCCGATCTGGAAAATTCTTGGTCACTGCACTGCACAAGGATCCAGAGAAGCCGTGTACAAAATTTGAACTGAATCCATGCATTTTGTGGTCTGTAGGCGCGTGAGACTGAAGCGTGACAGACGGACAGACAGACGGACAGACAGACGGACAGACGGACAGACCGAAAAGTTCAAAACTATATCCCTCCGTTGCACGGGGGATAACTGACGACATAAGGTTTTGTCGCCGATTGAGAAACTGTGTCGCCAGATGACTTCTGACTTCACACATTTTTGTCGTCAGTTGCTTTTTACACGTAACAGTTCTCTTCTCGTCATGATGCTTGCGCTGAGGCTGGCAATGATGGTTCCCTTCCACTGCAGGACCACGTAAAGCTTTTGCTAGCGGCCCAATCAAATTGCAATATCTGACCAAGTAATTTTGAGTGAACATAATGAGACCATCATCTTGACATTTCCCAACTAAGACATCATCTCCGTTGTAGTGGTATGGCTCAATTGTTATCAAAGCCATTTTCATCTATTAAACATCTGTTTAACATAAATACAAGCGGACAAGTCATATTTAAACTGTACCACTGACAAAGTTTCGCTACAATATTTTCTATAATTAACCCCGTAGAAATTCTATTCATATCTCACTAGAAAGATGAGATAAAACTGTGACACAACGTGACCTGTTTGTTAATTTCTTCGATATTTTTTTTTCTATAAGACAGTTTTTCAAATTTTCCAATTTTAATGTTTATCTTGTATTTCACTCGAAGTTTCGCCACAATAATTTCTACAATTTGACACGTAGATTTTTTCTTCATATATCATTTGAAAGCGTGAACAAAGTCATCAACCATGACATGGGCGTTTTTTTTCTATTTTTTGCTTACAATAGGAAATAAAACTTTTATAATGGTGAGGTCAACCCTAATTATCATAACCAAAGTGCGCCGCTCGCCATTTGACTTTGACTAAGTTTTATCGAGTAATATATGTTGATAAGGTTATGTATCGGACCTGCTTTTTACACGTAACAATTATCTTCTCGTCTTGTCTTGACGGTGCGTAGGAATAATAACAAAAGCACAGTGTTAATACTTATATTTAAATGAAGCAAAGCGAAATAAAAGAGGCTCCGCTCATGTCGCGTATTGGCAGATAACTTGAGCAAAATCCGAGCTCCAAGTTGACGGTGGTTTTGATTTCGTTCAGAAATCGGTCATTATTTGACTTATTTGTCTGCTTTTAGTTTTTTGACAATTAAAAAAATCAAAAGCTAAATTTATTAATGCAAAATTTACTAGAAAAACTGAAAATAAAAAAGTTGTTGACGGTTAACTTTTCGATATCGGAAGCTGGAGGGTCAGCTTCGTCTGTGTGTGTACTTTGGTCTCCCTATTGGCTATTTTTTATCTATGGTCTCTCTTAAGTGACACCTTTAGTGTCTTTTAACATATACAAAAGGTCTCCTTATGCTGGCATATTCTGTGTGCATATACAGTGAAACCCCGCTATTAGCGACAAAAAGTAACTGAATAATTTTGCCCCTAATGGCGGGGTGTCCCCAATTTCGAGGTCCTGTTCTATCTGACAACTACAACTAAAATCTCCGCCTATTTTTCTTACACTTTTTCCATCACTAGCTTTGATTATTTTAACTTTATCAGATAGCGAGAGGTCGTTCCGTTTTCTTTTCACATCACCGATATTCAGACTTAACACGTTGTATAGCATCTTAACTGAGTATAACACAATGAATTAATTGTTTTATTTATACGCATTTTAAAAGACAGAGCACATGTCAATAGAGTTCAGTCGTATTTAGCTTCTCCCTTAAGCACACATCTTTTGTAATAGCCCTATTGTCTTTATATGCACTGTACTCAGTACCCATAGATAACAATAGCGTAAAAAAACTTGACTAAGTCTCGAGGAGTACGTCTATCCCCCGTGGGGGATATGGTTTGTGTAAGGCTGTTGCGTGTTGACTACGCAAAATTTAAAAGTGGAAGGATAGGCAGACGCAGTGTCTAACATTTCGACGAATCAATCCATTAACCAGTAGGCGCGTGAGAATGTCGTAGGTACGCTAAGTACAGCGCCGATTTTGAAAAATCCGCCATTTTGTCAAGTCCCAGCCGGAAAATGCTTAATCACTGCACTGCGGAAGGTCTCAGGGAACTTGTGTGCAGAATCTGAAACGAATCCATCCATTTTTGTGGCCTGTAGGCGCGTGAGACTGCCGTATATACGTCCAGTGCCAATTTTCAAAAGTCCGCCATTTTGCCCAATCCGGAAAATTCTTGACCATTGCACTGCGGAAGGTTCCAGAAAAGCCGTGTACAAAATATGAAACGAATTCATCTATTAATGTGGCCTGTAGGCGGGTGAGACTGCCGTATATACGCTAAGTCCAGTGCCGATTTTCAAAAGTCCGCCATTTTGTCATTTTTTTCCGATCCAACAAAAATATTCTTAGTCAGTGCACTGCGGAAGGGTTTAGAGAAGACGTGTACAAAATTTGAAACGAATGCATGTACTAATGTGGCCTGTAGGCGCGTGAGACTGAAGCGTGACAGACAGACGGACAGACCGAAAAGTTCAAAACTATATCCCTCCGTTCCACAGGGGATAACAAACACTACCGAGTAACAAGCTGATAGACGTTGTTTATATAACGTACAAAATATGGACAGCAATTTGACTGTCCACAATAAAGGGATTTTTTTAAATGTGTAACCGTACTTACGGGATAAAAATAGTGTCCCTAATTCTGAATAGAGGGGTGTCCACAATGGAGGGGTCTAGATATAACAGAACTCTATGGCGTTTTAAAACAGAGTGAAAAATGCTGTACATAATTCAGGGGTATCCATAATAGAGGGGTGTCTATATCCGGGGTTTTATTGTACTATCAAATGTGTGTATATATTATCAACTTCTTTGGTAGTGTCATTGTAGGTTCAATTCCTGCAGGGTGCACGCATAACGATTTCTTATGTGGAGTTACTGCGCTCTCCGGTGGTGGCACATCAAACTTTGGTAATATAGTAAATAGGGGGATCAAATGCGCATCATATATAATAATCATTGATATATAACCCAAAAATGCAAATTTGGGAGACCATACTATTTACTATTTTTATCTATGGTCTCTCTAAGTGGCACCTTTAGTGTCTTTTAACATATTCAAAAGGTCTCCCTATGTTGACATATTATGTGTGCATATATTATTAAATCTGTGCATATATTATCACCTTTTTGTTAGTGTCATTGTAGGTTCAACTCCTGCAGGGTGTACGCATAACGATTTCTTATGTAGAGTTACTAAATAATAAGGAAGCCCCGATCTACCCACCATTGATCCGATGCATCCGCATTATCTATTATTTTAATAAAGAAGTCAGAAAATATTAAAAAGCCACATACCGAGTTTCATGAAATTTTTTGCAGGAGTTTTTAAGTGTTAACAAGCTCTTGCTGACAGACCGACCGACACGTGGGGAAAACTATGAGTGTGGAGAGAGGGGGACAGCTGTTTAATGGGTTACGTATAAGTAAAGAATGTCAAAACACAGCAGAAAAGACGTCAAATTGGATCTGGCTGAAACGACACGACAAGCAATGGTTACCATCATGATTGTGCCTCATCTCTCTAAGACGGTGGAATGATCAACTACCGTGGCCCGGCCGCCTAAATGGTCTGATGATGAAACGGGCGAAACCAACAACCAACAAAAGGCGGTGCATCACTGATGACAAAGAGAGATGAAATGCAGGAAACAAGAAACAAACCTGTAAGCTATAGTTACCACACCTGGATACAACCCAGTGACCGCCGGGAAAGGCCGGCTTCAACTCGGTAAGACGAGCTACGACCTGGTAAGACGGGTGACATTGGCAGAGACCAAACAAAGCAGCATGAAGGGTCGGCACCCCCGCATGTGAAGTTATTAATCGCTACAAAGAGACATAAGAGAAAATATCCCCACGGCGACCCGAGAGGGGGGGAGGATGAGGCGTCGGAACAGACGGAACAAATGGAGACGATCACGCTTCCGGAGAGAAACACGAACCAAGAACAACGAGTATGCAAGTGTGGCAAAGTGTTGAAAAATGAAAAGGGTTTGAGAATACACCAAGGAAGGGTATATAAAAACGAAAAGCAGCAGCAACGCACAGCCCCAGTGGTTGGTCAGGCGGAGGAGGTCCAGAACCCGGATGCAAACCACAGTGTTCAGGACCACCATGCTGTTGAAGACAGAGCAGGCGAAGTAGAACAGCGAAAAGACAGGATTAAATGGCCAGCAAGTAGCAAGGAATTAGATTGGAAACATCTGGAAGATGATCTAGTAGGAATCTTGGACACATCAATGAAAGGCAAAGTGACCGAGAAAATAAATACCCTCACGAAGATAGTGTATACAGTATCAAAGGAAAGATTTGGAGTGATTGAGAGGACACCATATGTGAATAGTAACAAACACGAGAACCGAAGAGATAGGAGGAAAGAAGAGGTGAGAAGAGAACTGAAGGCGCTCTCAAAAAGATGGAAACAAGCAAAAGCGGAGGAAAAAGGAGCATTGGATGACCTACGCCAACAATTGAGAAAGAAACTAAAAAAGCTGAGACAAGCGGAACAACAACGTAGGAAATGTAAAAGGCGCCGCAAAGAAAAAGAGCAATTCATCTCACATCCATTTAAGTATACATCAGATTTACTTGGGAAGGAAAAAAGCGGGAAACTCACATGTAGTCAAAGGAAAGTTGAAGAACATCTAGCAACGGTCCATAATGATAAGAACAGAGAAGATCCACTCCCAGTTTTTGACTACTTAGAAACACCAGAAAGACCAACGACAGAGTTTCAGAGTGGAGATATCACATGGAAGGAGGTGAAAGAAATCGTCAAAAAAGCAAGATCAAAGTCAGCACCTGGCCCCAGCGGAATACCATACTTAGTGTACAAGAAATGCCCGCGTTTATTACACATGCTGTGGCACCAGCTCGTGGTAGTTTGGAGGAAAAGAAACATACCAGAGGAATGGACAAGAGCGGAAGGCTGCTTTGTTCCAAAAGAAGTAAACTCTTCCAGCATAGACCAGTTCCGCACGATATCTTTGCTTGATGTTGAAGGGAAAATCTTCTTCTCAATAATAGCACGACGACTAACAAACTACATGGTCAAGAACGGGTACATTGATACATCAACTCAGAATGGAGGCGTCGAAGGTTTCTCCGGATGTTCGGAGCATAACAGTATGATAACAAAACTTATACAAGATGCCAAAACGAGACGAGGAAACATCACGTTAATATGGTTGGACCTAGCAAACGCGTACGGCTCAGTACCACACGAGCTTGTTATGTTGGCACTAGAGAAGTACCACGTACCAGAGAAACTAATCAACATTATCAAGAACTACTTCCAAAAGCTCAAATTCAGATTCACCACAACCGACTTTACAACAAAGTGGCAGCGACTAGAGAAGGGTATAATCACGGGCTGCACGGTATCGGTTATAGTATTCCTGGCTGCTATGAACATCATGATAAAGACCGCAGAAAAAGAATGCAAGGGACCAAAGGTGAATGAAATTCAACAAAAACCGATCAAAGCATTTATGGACGATCTAACTATAAATACAGCACAACCACAAGGCGCGAGGTGGATTTTAAACAAACTTTATGAGCTAACAGTATGGGCAAGAATGGCATTCAAGGCACGAAAATGTAGGAGTTTAGTCATCATCAATGTAGGAGTTTAGTCATCATCAAAGGGAAAGAACGTGAAATTTAAGATAGGAGACGTTACCATCCCGACAGTGAGTGAAGAACCGGTGAAGTGCCTTGGAAAATGGTACGATGGAAGCTTACGCGACACGGAAAATTCCAGGAAAACTATCCAGCAGCTACAAGAACATCTGTGCAAAATAGAAAAGGCCCCGCTACCTGGAAGATACAAGGCATGGTGTTTCCAGCACGGTGTGATGCCACGACTATCATGGCCAATGCTCATGTACGACATCCCGATGAGCAGTGTGGAAGAAATGGAAAGGATGGCAAGCAAGCAATAGCGCAAGTGGCTCGTCGTCCCCCAGAGTTTTTCTGCGGTGGGACTCTATGGGAAAACCAACAAGCTTCAGCTGCCGCTGTCATCAGTGAAAGAAGAATACAAAGTTAGCCGCGTAAGAGGACAAGTGATGCTCGACGAATCAAAAGACAATACAATACGAGGAGCAAAAGTTCAACTGAGTCAACGTGGGCGCTGGTCAGTGCAGAAGAGCATTGAAGATGCGAAGAGCAGAGTACAAAACAAAGAATTAGTCGGAACTGTGAGACAAGGGAGAAGAGGCCAAGATGTAACACCACGAGTGAAATGGACCGAGGCAAACACCAAGGAGAGAAGGTCCATAATACAACGTGAGATACGAGAGAGTGAAGAAGATCAACGAAGAGTAAAGGCAGTGGGTATGGGCGCCCAGGGAGCCTGGACGAGATGGGAAAGTGCAACACCAAGAAAAGTGACATGGCACGAAATACTGCAAAAACAACCTATGCAGCTTGGATTCCTGCTACGTAGTGTACACGACCTACTACCAACACCCGCAAACCTTAAACTATGGTACAAGACAGAAGACGACGGTTGCAAACTGTGTGGAAAGAGAGGGACATTGGAGCATGTACTGTCATCGTGCAGAACAGCTCTTACTCAAGGAAGGTACCGATGGAGACATGACAAAGTATTAGAAGCTATCTCGTCAATATTAGTGCCAGTCGTTAACAAAGAAAACAACACAAAACCACAAAGAACACTTACATTAATCAAATTTGTCAAAGCAGGAGAAGAACAGAAGCAACGTAGAAGCACAGTTGGTGTCTTAGCAACAGCAACAGACTGGAAAATACGCGTAGATTTGCGTAGAAAACTGCAGTTCCCTGAAAACTGCAGTTTCCTGAAAACTGCAGTTCCCTGGAGAGATCACATCTACAACATTGAGACCAGATATAGTGCTGTGGTCAACAAAAACACGCCAAGTGATTATGATAGAATTGACAGTGCCATGGGAGGAAAACATAGAAATTGCGAACGAGAGGAAAAGAACAAAGTACGATGAATTGAAAGCCGCGTGTGAAGAAGCCCGCTGGAAAGTGTGGTGTATGCCTATCGAAGTAGGGTGTAGCGGATTCATGGGAAAATCAGTATGGGCGACGTGTAAATTACTCGGTATAGGTGGCAACATCAGGAAACGTATAAGAAAAGAATGTCAAAACACAGCAGAAAAGACGTCAAATTGGATCTAGCTGAAACGACACGATAAGCAATGGTTACCATCATGATTGTGCCTCATCTCTCTAAGACGGTGGATTGATCGACTACCGTGGCCCGGCCGCCTAAATGGTCTGATGATGAAACGGGCGAAACCAACAACCAACAAAAGGCGGTGCATCACTGATGACAAAGAGAGATGAAATGCAGGAAACAAGAAACAAACCTGTAAGCTATAGTCTGTTACAGGTGAACAACTTAAGTGCTACAATTAAGTTAGCCATTGATTATGTGAGCCCATTCAATACCAATGAGTATCTGAGGAATTTGAGACGAATCAAGGAAGAAACTCACAGAGAAGATCATATTGGCATTGAGCGCGTTCTATATTACGGCCTGTTGAGAGCACTTAAGACTTTGCAAAGCGCTGATGAGGTCCGCAAACAAGTTGCCGAAAACAAGACAGAGGTTTGTACATAAAATAATACTATTATTACATATGTAGATAACCTACACAGTTCAAATGTCCATGAAATGAAATTGATTGGATAGTGACAATAGTTTTGCTGTAATTAACTTTCAAAATGATACCGGGAGTCTCCAAAAAGAAGCCCAGGGCTTATAAACGGAAACTCGACACTAACTCATTGACAATACCGATCCTTGTTAGTGCCCACAGAAAATACACACCAAGTTTCATTAAAATCCTTGCAGTTGTTCTTGAGATATCGCGTTAACAAACTCATTCCAATGCTGAATGATTTCCAGAATTTCATAAATTTCGAAGTGCACTCGGCTCATTTTCCTTGGGCCAACCTAACCCATTGACAATACTGATCCTTGGTAGTGCGCACAGAATATACACACCAAGTTTCATTAAAATCATTGCAGTTGTTCTTGAAATATCGTGTTAACAAGTCAACTGATAGCTGAAATTTTCCAGCTGCTCCTTTTTGATTAAACGAACATGGCCCATTTGCAATGCCGATCTGTGTTTGTTGCCATAGAAGCTATAGGCCCAGTTTCATGAAAATCCTTGCAGCAGTTTTTAAGTTAGCGTGTTAATAAGCTCTTGCTGACAGACCGACAGACCGACCGACACGTGGTCGATCGCATATATTCACTCTGTGGGGAAAAATGAATAACTGTGAGTGTGGAGAGAGGGGGACAGCTGTTGAAGAGTATGACAGGTCGGTGCGTGTAAAATTATGAAGAAACCGCCAACCATGCACACCAATGGGCCCATTTCAGCAAGTACACAATGACAACGTACGTCAGAAGATTACGCACTTAAAAACAGGCCGCAATTTTTCAATAAAATGAACAACCCAACCAAAAGGAAAACAAAACTTTTCATAACAGTATATAAAATTAATCACACAAGAATTGTTCATAATAGCTTTGCTATTGAACTTAAAAATGTGATAATACGGGAGCAGAGTGCCATGGTTTCTTCCGATGATAGCGAGGTGTCAGCCTTCAAAACTGCACTGTATTTCTTCTCCCTGACATAGTTTATAAACTTTTTCCTATAGTAAAGTGACTTTTAAGAAGAAACAATGATAGTTTATGTAGCTTTCCGTTATTACGAAAACTGTGCAGCGATTTTTAGAGGTCTGAAAATATCAGCTTCCCGCCATACCAAGTTCACATCCCCACCATCTTGAGGTATACCCTACACGTGCTTTTAATTTGCCGCCATGTGATTGATCCAGCAAACATGTGAAAACCACGCTGAGGCCACCTGATTGACCAGAAATTGTCAGAAAACATAATTAATATGTACAAACCGTTCACACACTTTTCTATTGCAGTACCCCCTACAGTTTCAGTGAAACACACCAAACACACTGAAATTTTCAGTGAAAACCAGATTTTATGCAAAGTGGGCCCAAGGCGGATATGGAATTAATGTCTGCTTTGCACATTCGAGCCAAAATAAAATTGTAAACCTAGTTGGCTTCCGGCTCGAGAAGCCCACTTTGCAAAAAAGGCCCACTTCGAAGGTCTTAAATTGACGAAAAAAACTAACACACTGCCGAGTTCGCGGGGTACACGACCTCTCTCACACACACACACACAGAACGTAGAAACACTATATGCCTCCCCTTGGTCGGGGAGACATAATGACCTCAAAGCAATCCGCATCATAGTTGGAGAGATAAGCTGTCGACAAAACAGGGCATAAAAAAGTGACAGATAGACGGACAGACAAGACGGAGAACACCCAATCTAATACCTCCCTTCCCGGGTCTAAAGCCCCTGGCTGGGGGTTAACAAACTGTATTCGTGAGTCAAAAATACAGACCAGACGATGATGATCTACATCTGAAGAGTTGCAAAGTGATACGTATAACAGTTTGTGGTTTGAGACCAAGTGTGCAAGAGACTGCAGTGTCACATACGTTCACGCATTGTGGACGTCTCGCAGGTGTCTTTTTAGGTCAAAAGCCCTAGAATAAGTTTTTCCACACATGTCACAGATAACAGCATGCACTTGCATATGCTCTTGCAACTCTGCGCTGGTCATAGATTCCCGTGTCCTGCATCTGGAGCATTTATAAGCAAGTCCTGTTTGGTTTTTTTAATTGTCTGTTCTTGGAGGACGTCGTCAAGGTTTAGCTCTTGTTCGATGTGCAACTGCTCGGCTGCGTGTACATCACCAGATATCGCTGTGACAGCCGAGGTTGTGCTTGCACTTCCTCTAGCAACACTGCACGTGGATGAAATGTCTGCAGATGTACCAGTGGAACAAATCGTAACCCTGGCTCTTAATGGCTCCTCCCCTCCCGGGTTTAAAGCCCCCGGTTTGGGACTAACAAACCGTATTCGTGAGTCAAAAATACAGACCAGACGATGATGATCTACATTTGAAGAGTTGCAAAGTGATACGTATAACAGTTTGTGGTTTGAGACCATGTGTGCCAGAGACTGCAGTGCCACATTATACGTTCACGCTTGGTGGACGTCTCGCAGGTGTCTTTTTAGGTCAAAAGCCCTAGAATAAGTTTTTCCACACATGTCACAGACAACAGTATGCACTTGCATATGCTCTTGCAACTCTGCGCTGGTCATAAATGCCCGTGTCCTGCATCTGGTGCATTTATAAGCAAAGTTCTCTTCGGGTTTTTTAATTTCCTGTTCTTGGGGAACATTGTCAAGGTTTAGATTTTGTTCGATGTGCAACGGCTCATGTACTTGTACATCACCAGATTTCACTGTTACAGTCGAGGTTGCGCTTGCACTTCCTCTAGCAACACTGCACGTGGATGAAATGTCTGCAGTTGCACCAGTTGAACAAATCGTCACCCTGGCTTTCAAAGGCTCCGTTGTTTGTCTCTCCTAGATTAACCTGCAATTTTATGTTACATGTAAATATTTCTCTCAACAGTCTAATAATCATTGTACTACCGCGAATCTTAAATCGCACTTTAAGAACTTAACACAAAAACGGTTGCACTTTCTGCCACTTTACTAAGTATATATATGTATACAGATGAAATCACTTAATCGCATTCCGGTTAAACGCATAAATCGGTTAACTGTATATTATTCGCAAATCCCAAACCATTTCCAATGCTCTCTGTTGGAAATTTAACCGGATAATTGAATACCGCTTAATCGCATAAACTGGATAAAATGGGAAGCACACCGGTTAATTGCATAATTCTGGGTGACTCTCCAAGCATACCACACTTAAAGCAAACTAAGGCAGTGAGCTGCCCCTCATTTATTTATCTAATCCATTGTCTTCTGTTTGCTTGACCCATTGTGTACATGTACCAACCCACTTGCGGTTGTTAACAGTGAATCTCTAACTCTTAATCACCACACTCTCTCAGTTCTCACTAGATAATGACCGTTAATATCTGCACTGCCTTAGCTGACGCTAGATAATGGCCTGCAACTCTAATCCCCGCGCTGCCTGAGCTCTCACTAAATAATGGCCTGAAACCCTTAATCCCCACGTTGCCTCACATAACCCTGAGTGCAAAGTCATCATTTAAATACGCGGCCAAGAAGAAAAAATGAAATGCGGGGAGGAGGGGTTGGGGTGCACGTCTAATAACAACCGCTGAAAATATAGACAAGAGTACTCCGAATAAACGCATATATCGGATAAACGCATAACAGGGCTTGGCAAATTGGCTATGCGATAGACCGGTTTCGTCTGTATATATAATTTTTCGGTCTCTCTAAACCTTACAAATCAATACGTGAGGTCTCCTTAAGCATTACGCTATATATATATATATTTTCAATGTTACCTTAGGGAGGCAACTTGCCCTGTCATTTCCCTCATTTCACGTTGAAATTGCTCTCTCTAATTCTCCACCTTCTCAAGTCTACATGCTTGAAGAGAGAGCTCTCGTTTAAGGTTTTCATTCGCAGCTCGGAGAGACAAAAGTTCCTGAGTCATTTCCTCCTTTTCCTTTTTGAGTTCGCCAATCTATAAATATGCAAATACATTTATAAACACTTTCCTTTCATTCCAAATGAAAACCCCTCTCCCTCACAGTCTAAAATACGTTCGAATATTTACCGGCGACACTGTTACGCTTAATCCCACGAGGCACAAGGCAGTTCCCTTATCAAGCCTAGTACACACTAAGCAACCCCTACTAACGCCTGCACTTCCAGACTAGTACTCACGGCATAGGTGCATCTATTTGGTTTCAATATGAGAACCTCTGGCCCTGGGCTTCTTTTTGGAGACTCCCGGTATCATTTTGAAAGTTAATTATAGCAAAACTATTGTCACTATCCAACCAATTTCATTTCATGGACATTTGAACTGTGTATGTTATCTCCATATGTAATAATAGTATTATTTTATGTACAAACCTCTGTCTTGTTTTCGGCAACTTGTTTGCGGACCTCATCAGCGCTTTGCAAAGTCTTAAGTGCTCTCAACAGGCCGTAATATAGAACGCGCTCAATGCCAATATAATCTTCTCTGTGAGTTTCTTCCTTGATTCGTCTCAAATTCCTCAGATACTCATTGGTATTGAATGGGCTCACATAATCAATGGCCAACTTAATTGTAGCACTTAAGTTGTTCACCTGTAACAGAAAATAGGATACTATATTTCCTTTCGCAACATCCACTTGTAACTCGTGGCCGCTGTGTGTACCATAAGTATCAATGCATGAATTTCTTGCTTGTACTGTCTACAATAGTGTACACAAATTTTCTCTATTTTCTAAATTAACTAGACTGTCCAGTGTTTTTGTTAAAACAAAAACGGATATGTCTCTCCCGCCCCCAATCAGTCACGAGGAAAAAAATTCCTTGCTTAAAAGTACAACATTGGCAAGCCCAAAAAAAAAAAAAAAATCGCCAAAAATACATTTTTACAGAAAATGAAGACATAATTAACTTCTGATTCATTTCGATTTACTCTTACAAAACTTTATTTTTTCATTAAACTTTTTCATTCATTATAACTTTACACCATTGACAATAAAATTGACTCCTTTTTAGCTATAATTAATGGCCTACTATACGTATCACACCTGATGGAGAAGGTTTCCTGGTATAACTACCAAATCCCCAACACATTGAACAATTGTCAAGGGCTGTACGCCATAATCTTCCTTTAAGCGTGCCATGTCTTCTGCAGACAAGTAGCATTCACGCTGTTGGATTGGGTCGTAGCTGACGCCCTTCTTCCTTTGCAAATATCTGCCTCAAAGATTTTAATAAATCACAGTTCAATGAATTAAATATGAACATGCTGCGTCCCGACAGTTCTTAGCACACATTTATACAAATGAATTCGAATTAACGAATATACTGTTTATCTGAAGAAAACAATTGGCTTTTTTCAGGTCTATTGCTGTGATAAAGTAGTAAACAAAAACTTACATAGATACAAACAGTTAAACATCGCAGACAGTTTCAAAATATATACCTGCTTCATTGTGTGGGGCAACTAATTCCCTCCCTATCCAGTCACCAGGTAAATGAAAACTTGAGAATCCACTCACCTGACTACGAGGTTGTAGTCGTGCCTTTGAAAGATATGCCACTTGGCTGCCGCCCTTTTCTTCTTGCCATCAAGGGTATCTCTTTCAACTTTTTGAGGCAACTCTTGTGCAAAGACACAAAGGTTGGCAGCATCAGCAAGGTCTGAGTGGAGGTTTGTGGGGTCCTCTTCGGTCAGCGATCCATGCCCGCAGAATAACTTTGGACCGACGTCCGGATAGTACGTGGCCCAGTGGCATGCAGATACCTGGAACGTTGCAATATGTTAATGTCAGTGACAAAATGATAAGGACCCAACTTTTTTTTCTTCTGAACACTGCCATGTTAACATTACAACCATGTCTACATGAAAACATAATATTTACTTTCACTCTTTTCTCCTTCATAATGCTTTTATTACGTACGTACCATATTCATTGGGCCTTCTGGAGCCAAGAATCGCTTGAATGGCAGGATTTTTGTGAACTCTTCCACAACGCTTGGAAGAGAAAGTTGGAGGCATGGGTCTGTTTCTGGATAGTCGCATATCTTGACCTTTTCGGCTCCAACTTCACCTAATCCTCTGTAACACAACACATGTCTTTTATGTATAACAAAATAATTTATTGCGTTTCGTGTCGATATAATTGACACAATTTCTTTGCTATTGCTACTATACGTATTACGGCCATATCAAAACTTATTAACTGCTATACGCAATTCTAATATTTACCTAAAGAAGTCCGATAACAGCATACGCTTCGACTTCTTATTCCCCATAACTCTGACAGTGGCTTCAACGTCGCCGCATGTCTCTGCAACTGACTCAGGTCGCCAAAAGTCATCGTTTACCTCCTTGTGGCATTCGACGATGAAAGGATACCCTTTAACAACATAAACAAGTAAGTATTTGTGAAACACAAGCAGGCCCCAACCGCCCCCCAAATTCATAGGGGTATAAGGCGATGACGGACAGACGGACGGACACCCCCAAACCTACAGGACTCAGTCCGAAGGGTTGGGGCCTAATAATAGTTTTTCTTCATTATCTGATCAACCACTCATATACAAATGAAACCATGCTAAATATTATACAAATTTCGTTTCTAATTTCAATAACCAGATCATTGCATACTACACAAATGTAAAAAATGCAAACAGGAAACGTCGTATAAAAAGACTACAATTTTACAATATGCATATATACATTTAACGATAACACCATTACTTGTATTTATGTAACATAGATGAAACTCTTATAAATCATATACAGTCAATGCAAAGTTCGTGTAATCACCCTCTGTAGATAGATATTCAAACAACGGAGCGCTGTTGGCAGAATTGGTGATGGTGACTAGTGTTTCACCACTGACACCAATCTCACAGCCGGGATACCGAGCACGCATTTCCTCAAGCAGTATTGGCTTTAACTTGCCCGAGCCACTTATCTGCTTCTCCACAACACCCCACTTTTGTGCAATATCTATCGCATTGTCAATGAAGTCTTCACAAGCTGTAAATAATTGCATTTGTGAAATCATTATCCCATTATACATAATTTGCTGAAAACGGGATGCTTACTAAAAACATTGAAACACCGTTTACTCGAAATCGCCAGGTATTTCCAATTTTATCGAGTAAATCGTATTTTCGAGTTAGCCGTGTTTTTTTGGTTTCTGATGGGAGCAAATTCCCAGATTATAAAATGCTGAAAGTTTTAAGGTGTGATATTCCGATGTACCGGTTATACCGCGCTGCCCTGAAAGATTCTGGCACAAATTTTTTTCATACGTTCTTTACCTTTTAGTGAGCTGTGTACCACTGCAGGTTCAACGACATGTTCGGTACGATGACCGGTCGCAGACTTGCAGGTGTCCTCAAAGCTGCAACTTATGCACAGGCTTCTTCCACATTGTGTACACAGTTGGTGTGCATTGAAGATCCCCAGGTCGCACTTGTCGCACACATCTGTCCTTCCTGGCGTTTCCAGTCTGGCAATGACGCCATCACCATTTGCTTTCATGCGCTTAAGGAAGAAGCGATCCCTGAAGTTAAGAAACGGAAAAGATGCCTTAATATCAGGGCTTTATATTAACGACTGCCCCACTTGTCAGGGCAAGTGAAAGGCCTGGTGGGGCAGGCAGACTCGCCCGGTTAGCTGCTCCACCTGGCAGATAGATCCGTTGGGGGGAAGGGGGCGTTGCGTGACATAATACCTTAACAACATACTTGTCAAGAAAGCGACTGTAGTAATTGAATCCGCTAGCTGCACCTGACCTACATACTAGCCACTCGCACGTTGCCAGTTTCTATGTTGATGATGGACTGTGCCTAGACATGCACCAGATATAGCGTCGCGTCACTTGTGATACAATAATTGCAGCATAATATGAAAAATTATCGAAGTTAAGAACTTAAAAATTTCTTTAGACAAATAAGGATTTAAAGTTATTTCAAAGACTGAAAAGGAGAAAACATATTCCGAACAAGGTGCTGAAGAAGAAACATCGGATACCAAAGCTAGCAAATACGTTAAACACGATGTCAAGCGGTCACGACACTTTCACGTTCGAAAGCTGATTTTCCTGGACTGTTTGAGAAAGATGGAAAACTTTATCGTGATACATGTATCAATCATGGACCTGGAGCCACAGTAAAATCTAGCTTTGTTCTTGGAACTGAATCTTTAAGACATTCAAATATTAAGAGTCACTTTGTCTCAAACGAACACAGGTTGTCCCGCTGTATTTTGACCCATTTGAGTGGCCTGATGATAGAGAAAACCTGACCCAACACGGCACAGCAAATTAAGAATTGCTCTCAATTTGACAAATCATTTTGAACCACTGCTTAGAAAGTTTGACAAAGAGGATCTTTTTCATGGGTATACTACGTTCAAAGTGTTAGGCAGTCGGGCTAAGTAAGTCCCGGAATTTAAATGCGCCGACTTTCATGCTACCACTTTTCAACAACACGCGAACGAATTGCAGAACATTAAAAAAACATTCAGAATGTATCAACCTATATCAACCGCGATATGTGAGCGAGATTTCTCTGCAGTGAAACTTGTTAAAAGCGACTGGTGCGCCAGCTTAGAAACTGAACTGCTGTCGGATTTATTTCTGATATCAAATGAAGGACCGCCGTTTGAAGGTTATCAAGCACACACAACACTATAGCGCTGTTCATGGGAGGCCAGCGCAAGAAAAAAAAAACAAAACCTTTACAAGCTGCCGCCTGGCCGAAGAACATGCTTAAGATGTAAGACTTTTTTTAGGGCATCTGCGTTTTGACATTTACTCAGGAACTGCTATATTTGATACACAACATCTATACATTGATGCATGCTATATAAGTGGAATGTTTATGAGTGTCGCGGATGGGGGAGTGGGGGAAGGGGCGGGGAGAAGGGTGACCAACAGAAGAGACAAAAGGTGGGGCAGGTAAGAGTACTGTTGGGGCAGGTAGATTTAAAATCTACTTGCCCCATCGGGAAGTTGCCGAAAAAGTTAACGTAAAGCCTTGAATATTAAATCTCTTATATATCAATCCATGTACTTCATTATCATACCGCTTTTAAAGTAATTCTAAAACAAATGAAAGTACAATACCAAACATCTCTATATGCTTCGAAAATAAAATATTACAGGACAAGCCACATTAATCTTGGCAACGATATACTATTCCATACCTGTTCACAAGATTCGATGCTGGCACAAGCAAATGGGAAAGTACATCTGAAGCTTCTCCTGAGGACATGACAACATCCGCTGAAGCTTTCTCAGAACCTGCATGCTGCGGAGTCTGGTTTTTTATTCTGGTAAAACCTCCGGCCACGTATATGCCAGGTCCGACTGAAGCTATCCTGCACAAAATATGTCCTATAAACGTTCGATTATTTTTAACATATAAAATGAAGTGAGTGACAACGTTTTAATTAGTACAAGTACTATTGCTCCTTCATTTGTGCGGGCAACAACGTCATATCTGTGACATGTAGGGACCTCAATCAACATCAACAACAGCAAATACATGTGCTCTGTAGTTTTAACCTAGCTAGCTAGTGGAAAATTATGAAAAACAAGTTGCTGATAGTAAACCGTGAACGTAAGTTTGCATGCAGCAACTGAAGTTGGCTTTTGGCCTATCTAGATCAAATTTACTTCTTTTCTTCCTCTCATGTATTCACTCCACCTCGTGGATTTTAAATTGACCATCCTTGAAAGTATGAAAGTACGAATTGGTTTATTCAAAACTACTTCAGAACAAGTAGTAGCACTAGTCAGCCACCAGCCTCTACGGCATCTAAACCGGGCCAGGGGATCAGTATTTCCATGAATAAAAACAGCCGAAATGCATTTCTTTTTACCTTCTAAAGTTGATAAAGGAGCATTCTGCATCCGAATGTGGATCCATGCAATTGGCACATGGCTTCAACCCTTTTAAATCACGGCAAATCTGGCTTTGTACCTAAGAGCATAAAACGATATGGAGTAGAAACTGTCACACTTTCAGTCGATGCCAAACCTCGGGTTAGCAACACAGGATTTTTCCAGGCGTTTCGGGCAAAAAAAATGAAATATATTGATGTTTAAATGTTTATCTACAAGGGCGAGACAGTAATTGGGACACAATTATGGGTTTTTAATGATTTTAGGGAAATATCCCTCAACTTACACGTGAACAAATACGTACCATCGACAGAAGAGGTCTAACCAAACATTGCTAATATTAAACACAGTAACTTCCCAGTATACGGACATTAAAATACACAAAAGTATAAATTGTGTTTCTAAGGTAAACAACAGACAAATTTGGGACATAAAATGTTGGCCTGAACATGAACCAATCACAAACAGCGTTACAACCGATGTCCCAGGACCAAGATGGCGACGTCAACAAATAAACAGCTGATCAATCTGGCTGGTTTTATTAACTTTTCTCTTGAACAACAAATGATACTTTCAATTTTATGTTACAATATTATGAGATACACTTTCCCCAAGTATATGGATCTAAGGAAAATGAATAGTAAAACAAGCAAGTATTTGTGAAACACACGCAGGCCCCAACCGCCCCCCAAATTCATAGGGGTATAAAGCGATGACGGACAGACGGACGGACACCCCAAACCTATAGGCCCCAATCCGAAGGGTTGTGGCCTAATGAGTAAAGCAGGTTTCAGCCTATCTGCGTCAAATGTCTTATTCCACCCTCCGTCCCATTCTACGGTTTGGGCCTTGTACCGTTTCAGCACAAGGTTTTTTATGGATTTCAGATTTCTCTGGAGATACATAGATTATTCAGGGTTTGCGCTGGGTTCTCAGGAAAGTGAGTCAAAAAAGGAAAGTGTGACTCAGTTGGTTCCAGAAAAACTCCGTGGGTTCCGAAAAAGTTAGTCATTTCGTTAAGAAAAGGACAAAGAACAATAAGGGACAAAGTGGACAACGCGAACCCTGGTATTACATGAAATCATAAACATTTTTGCATTTATCTGGTATGTAGCAAACTCTTGGTCCCGACACAGCGGGGCATTACATTACAAAACGATATTCTGAGATATACAATTATCTCGTAACTTGCTCGATACATATGTATGAGAAATTAATGTTAGCAGCTCTGTACCTCCATGCTTATATACAAGCAGACTCTTCAAGGTCGTTGTAGTGCACATCCATTAATAAAATAGTGCAACATGTTTCTAGCAATACGTTACTACTAGAATCTGTGGAATATGAAGAGAATTATATTCCATCACATTTCTGCTAAGACACAAAAATTATGGAAAAGAGGTTGCAAATAAGTATCCATATATACAAATTTATCCAACATCATACACATATTCATACGCTCGAACTCTTTTTATTCTAAGCAGCCAGAAATATGTACTTCCGCAGCTTCTTCCGCAAGATATGTGTTTCGACTGTTTGCGACGCCGTCGCAGGCCATTCAAAGAGTAAGACACAAGCATACCTAAAATCCCCGAGAATTTTCTTAATTTTATACATTATATACATATATATATATATATATAAATACTATGGTCTCCGTATGAAAAATTAGCATTTAACTTAGCTAATATTTAGATGGCTGCTATAGGGAGCATAAGCCATGATATGCAAAAGAACGATCGAACACATTTTTAAAATGCATACAAGCCTGGTGTCTATAGATAAAACCTAGTAACCAACATTTTACTGTTTTGAGTAAATAAATATCATTGCATAAGGTAAGGTTATAAATGAGTTGCAGCTACTAGGTTTTATAATTATAAAACGACGGTATATGAAGGCTTATTTGCAATGGGGTATAGTAAATTATTTTGTACATTAGCTAGTAACGACTTTGAAAATATAAACATAATTTTGACAATATTGCAGTTACTAGCTTTACCTTTACTAGTTTTACCTTTGGACACTAGAAGCTTGGTCAAACAAAATAGTACACTGATACTTATATATGTTATCTGTCAAATCAGTTAGTTTATAAAATCACTGAAAATTTCAATGACTTTGTAAAGTCAATGGTTTACTCAGTGACTTTGTAAGGTCCCTGGAATTTTCAGTAACTTTATAAAGTCACTGGTTTTTGGCCTCCAAAATTTGACAGATTCATTGAATTGTGTTTAAATGCAACATAGTAATAAAAAAGAAACAAACAAACAAATTTGCCAAAAATAGATTTTTTGAAGGAACGAAAAAAATAACATTATCTGTACATGTTCATCTATACATGTAGCGCAGTATGTATGTATGTTTTGAGAAAAATCTACTCATTAATTTCATAAGAACTCACTGCGGATAGACGGACGGACGGACACACCAAATGCTATATATGTCTCCCTTAGGGAGAGACATATAATTATGGAATAACAAAGTGCTAAAAATGAAATTCTCGGATTTAAGGTACACTTGTGTATTGCATATTGAATGTTGACCTGCGACGCCGCCGCAGTTCATTCAAAGAGTGAAATACAAGCATACCTAAAATCCCCGAGATTTTTCTTTATTTTTTATACATTTATTTTAAACTGCAGTACCATATTATTGCATTTTATTTAAGAAAAATATTGTGCAGCTATATCAAATTGGTCTCCGTATGTTGGTTTTTAAATACAATGGTGTCCCTATGAAAAATTATGACATTAAAACTATGATAATGAAAGTAGCCTAAAGAGTTATGTTGACTAAAATCATGTAAATAGCAATGGGTCTTTTGATTTATATTTTAGTTTGAATGCCAAAACAAAAATAAAACACCCTGGTATCTGTCATTTTTTTATTTGTAAAATACCTTAAAATCAAAAATGCAAAATTCTTCTGTCTGGAACTAAAGTCTTCTCTGCCACTTAAAACCTGATGTTGTGGGCAACTCCACGCAAAAAGTCAACAATCCGTCGGTTTTCGAAGTCGCGGACTATTTGACGAATGCACTGCGCAGAGTCGGCGTCTGGCGAAGTAGTGGCTCGGGCAGGTGGCCACCCATAATACGACCAGGTGCACCGCGAGCATTACTGCAGATCCAACCAATGTGCACTTAAAAACCAACGACTCCGGAATTTCCAGCTTTATTTTGTTTTGTTGGCCCTGATTTGGCTAACTCAAAGTTCATTGGTCTGGATAAGGCATATTAATTGCAATTGCGACAATGTTGAAAGGACAATTACACGACCTCCAATAAGAAGATAAAAGGGCAATAATTTTTTTAAAAAAGAAGAGAGAGAGAGAGAGAGAGAGAGAGAGAGAGAGAGAGAGAGAGAGAGAGAGAGAGAGAGAGAGAGAGAGAGAGAATACAAAGAAAAGAAAAATAAGAAAAATAAATTGGGGGGGTAGGCCTCGGGGAATTGCCCTACGAGGAAATTGTTTAGGGAGGAATTGTCTATGGGAATTGACTGGGGGAAAAGTCGTGTTCCCTGCAACAATACATTAAAACTTTATTCTGCTCGTGCAAGTCGCAAACAGTCGAAACAGATATGATGCGGAAAAAAATTGAAGTTCAAATTTTTGTCTGTTTCGATTGGCATCTGCACTCAATTCTGGGTCACATGCATTAAAATCTAGGTCACAGAATTCGCGCCTTACGGTTTTGTTCTAGCAGCAATATGAATGTTATTGAAAAATCACAGAAAACAGGTATGTTTTTCTTCAAAAAAGATAGCTGGTTTAAGCATTCTTGTTCTACTATGCTATAAAGACCCATTTAGGGAGACCAAGCGGATCCGGTTAAATATAACCAAGACCCGGTTAAAAATAACCGGGTAAAAATGAAAGGAATGATAGAGAGATTTCACCTAAATATCAAATTTCTCTTGCATCAAAGGGCAACCGGTCACTTTACCACTTGCAGTCGAAACAACACATCCGTGAGGAAGATCCGAAAGTGCGAAATGGCTTATTTGCCACTAGCTGTTTTGCCGCCACCCCCGTACCATTTTGCCATTGATTTTTTTGAAGGTCTAATGTTTCATAAGTTTAATTGCTTAGCTCTTTTCGATAACTTTTTTCATTTGTTTATGTTTCGATATCAGTGCTTATGTTTTATCTCGAGCCGCAATTGTCAATTACTTTTGGGTAAGGGAATTAAGACTGTGTATGAGCTTTGGGATTATGATTAGTGACGGCATGATAGCTCCGAGTAAGCTCTGACTTCTATAACATCGTATGTCTCTCTGTGACTTTGTACCACACCGCACCTACACCCAATTGCAGGGTTGAGATTTCGCGGTCGCCCCTGGCGACCAACTTTTGGCTCGGGCGACCAACTTTTTTTCTGAGTATTTTCAGATAAATAAATTTTCACTTTGTTGTTGTTTTTTTTTCATGTGAGACGGGCTAGACAAATGTTGCAAAAATTGCGCCGGGCGTCTAACTTTTGTGCCGGGTGACTAAATCTTTAAAATTTTACGAAGTCTCAACCCTGCAATTGCCAACATTAACATTTTCCCACAATTTATGGTACAATCGTAAATTTATATTTAAGGAAAAGATATTTCAATTGATTTTGCGTATAATACTCAAAAATAACGTATAAAATATAACCAAATCGGAGTTCCCGATTTGTTCCAGCAATTCGTGCGACTCAAGGCGGCGGTCTCCTTAAATTTGGGGATTTTTGTATATTTTCTCGAAGTTTGTCGATGAAAATGCAGGATTTTGACACACCCATTATTTCGCCGCTTTTTGGCAATCGGGTAAAGCTGGAAACACCAATGAGCTAAATTGCACTTTGTTTTTTTTTTTCGAATGTTTGTTTTTACCCACACGTCACTATCACTGTTACCAAAAATCTTTGTTTTTACCCTGCACAAGCCATTGAAAATCTTCCGCGTGTAGCTGGTTATTTGGATCAGAAGTCCAGGGTTCGAACTTCGGTCTTCTGACATGGTGGCGATAGTCGCCGCCAACTTTTTGTTCTGGGGGCGAAATTGAGGTGACTCATGGAGAAAGTGGCCAACTGGCAACAACATGAAAACAACAAGTCAAATAAGCGCTCCATTGTTTATTATCAATAAACTGGTACAGTGTTAATCTAACAACTTGAGGATCGCCTGTTTACCAGTTAATAATGTTATTTATGAAAAGAAAATTGTTTAAATTTGTGAACTATGTTTTTCTCAGGTTTTCTGGCGGCAAAATTTCACCACCATGATTTTTTTCTGGTTGCAAAATGTCAAAACTGGGTGGAAAATCGCCACCTCGCCACCGTTAATTTCGAACCCTGAAGTCCAAATTGGCTTTTCCACCACATATATACCATATTTCTACCACCTAAATATACCACCATCCTTATGTTACTGATTATAGAGAGGTTGCCGACACAGACGTTGGTATCGGTCGCAATGTCGAAGACGGCACAGTCGTATTCATCATTTATGTCAGTAGTTACACAAGCAAGAGTGGTATATATATTTTACGGAATAAGGATAAAAAGACAGAGCTAATGAAGATTCAAGATAGTGTTGAATAAATGTTTTTAGGATATTATATATCATACGTTTCACGTCACATTTCAGATAGAGATGTGAGTGGGTGTGCTGGCTGGTACAGCGTTTCCCTGAAGTAGGCAGTGACAGCCGTAGCAGCGCGGCAACACACAGCTCCTTCCTTAAGGTGAGTACAGTTTTTAATACCGCTGCAGGGTTGGGTGTAGCCGCTGAGCTTTAAGGGCGGCTTTGTGATGGCGTCGGTATGTCTCAGTTGTTTTTCAGTTCCATCTGTAGAGTAGGTCAACGTCCATGTCCTTGCAACTTGCACTGGCGTCGTCGCACACATGTCTCTTTCCACTTTCTGTAAATAACAGATAAGGCTTCGGGGTCAAGAACGAACAATATTTTACAATTAGCATTGCAAATTAAACCCTAAGTTACACGGACCACGAACGTCACACGTCAGAGTTAATCTATCAAATACTAAGAATTAGTGGTGGTATTCGAATACCAAAACAGGGTTCAAATATTCGGGAGCAATATTCGAATATTATTCGAATATTTTTCGAAATTGTGGGCATTTTTGCATTAACATCCACATTATTACTTCTACCCCACAAATTTGTCAGTGATGTGTGGTTATTATTGTGTAATATGAGGCTGTATTATAAATTATTCAGAAAACAAACGTGCAGTGAACATCAAACTTTTGTTTCTTTTTTAAGAGATCTTAAAATACCTATTTCAAGTATGTTCAAGCAAAATTAAAATTTTGAATAACGTCAACAGAAACAAGAGCACCGGAACGCTGCAAATCCCCTTGCCCTATGCAAAATGTGGTAAATTTCGACCTGGATTTTTACTAAATAAATGAAAAATCGGACAAAGTGAATACGAGGTGCACAACTACAACATATGAGGGGGTTTGGACAACTCGGCCCATTACCAACTCGGCCCACTACAAACTCGGACCAATTTTGGACAGCTCAGCCCAAAGTTTTTTGGACGACTCGGCCCATTTTACCGACTCGGCCAATTGTGAAAGACGACTCGGCCCATTTTTTTTGCCACTTTACTATTTACTATTTGGGTTTTCTTGCTGATTTTCATTAGAACTAGCAGCCCTTTTCTGACAAAGTTATGATTTTTAATACGATTTAATCAAACAATGCAAGACGGGAGACATTTGTTACATGAGATTATGAAACAACGGACAGACGGACGGACCCGAATCCTGTAGTCCCCCACTCCGCGCTACGCGGCGGCGGGGGATTAAAAATATATCTTAATATCTCAAACTTAGTTATACTAATTTTATCGATAGAACACATTTCCTCAACAGTTCAACCTTATTAATCAAAAACAACACTGCTAAATTTCTTGCTCATTACAAACTATAACTGGTTCCTCATCATTGCGAGCGTACGACAGAACTCCTTGTGATATTGCTAAGACATATATGAAAGAAATCCAACCACAACTGCCAGCACCACCTCTGTATACTAAATGCGAAACCAAGCAGAATAAAAATAGTTTTTATGACAGAAATACCGTAATTCTAACAACTATGTACGGATATAGACAAAAATTGCAGGCAAGGACTTCCATTACGCCCAACTGTTTTACTACATCGAACTCTAAAAGAAGTAAAAAGGTGGATTTGAAATATTTTCTGAGGTTCATGTTGGTGAGTAATTTACGTTCCTGAGCGATGTTCGGAAAACTCCAGTTTTACCTTCGGGAAGTTGCAATAATATATTTATCCCTTGGGCGTAAAAAGACGGTAGACGACATGAATAAACGACGAAAGCGGCTTCACTCATACTATTACAACGTAATGGCCCCAATGCAGTGATACCACAGCTTTTTTATAATGACATTCGTAATTGCAATACGTACTATTTATAGCAAGAATCCCAGGATTTTGTTTCAAACGACTGTTAACAATAGCCACAACTGGTCTTCTGTAATTACAGCTTCTATTTCTTAGAGTTACCAAACACGTCTTTTAACAAACATTCGAAACCGCACTATCGCAAACACCGAATAACACGAACAACATGCAAATTCTTTGCACTAAATAACAAGTCTTGTTAAAACAATAACGAACACATTTTTGAAGAAATTGGACACATTTTTTTCACGTCGATTTTACGAGAATTCCTTTAGTTGTGTCGAGTTACACATCTGGCAACAGTCTGCATCCATAAGGTGGATGACCTCCGGGTGAGTATTACACTTGGTGCGCACGCGACCTGCGCATATATAACCACAAGAACAGCAAATAATCATCTGGGGAGGGCGGTTACAGAATGCGCAGTCACCCAGCTGTGGTCGATCCCGAGGCGGCGGTGTTTTTTCTTTGTGATAGTTTGCGACCACAGCCTTGAAGTAAACAAATGTTAAACATGAAAAAGTGCTTTTTAACCAAAAATTATTTCCGTGTTAAACTGAAGGAAAGCTGTTGTACAGACCTTCCAGATGAACTAAACTAGGCTAAAGAGTAATGCCCAGTGAAACTGTGTTTGGTAGAAACCCAGTTACATTATCACTAGGAAATAAACAGCAATCAAATTCAGCGCAACTCCCGCCTACTGGCGTCTTGATAGAATGCTGCCTAAAATAATACCAATATACATGTATTGTTTAAAAAGATCTGCATTAAGAAACAGAATTTAATTTATACATGTCTCTCGTTTTGTTTCTCAGTGTTTTAAAGGATGGACAAAATATCGGAATACCTCTGGAGAATACGGCACTTTGCTGGTGAATGGTTTCTTATTTTCCTGGGTTGTTTTCTCCGGTGTCACTGAAATATCAAACATAACCCTACCAAATTTGAAGCTGATCATTCCAGAGTTATCTTTTTAACAAATAAAGTGTCTACAACAGACCCACTACACACATACAGAATGCACAAAAACAAAATCTTTCTCCTCTACGGGGGAAATAAAAGATTTACCTGATATATACTGTGAGGAGGTAATTTGGGCCGAGTCGTCTTTCAGGAATGAGCTGAGTTGTTCAAAAGCTGGGACGAGTCGTCTTTCGCGATGGGCCGAGTTGTCCAAAGACCCATATGAGGAGTAACTCTGTACAGGATTTAAAATGTGTGTGCTTACCCGTTCGTCGGACTTGTGCATACAAGACTTAGATCATGTAGCCTTTATAGCCGAAAAATATGCCAAATTTCGACCTCAGTGTTGGCTAAATAAATGAAAAACTGAATACGAGGTGTACAACTACAATACATGAGGAGTAAATCTGTATAGGATTTGAAATGTGTGTGCTTACCCGTTCGGAGGAGTTGTGCATACAAGACCACTACCCAAAAGCGTGACGGACGGACGGGCTAACCAAATCCTATATCCCCTTCGCCAACAAAGTTGGGCGAGTGGGATAATAAGGTGTATCACTATATCTATGTAATGCCGAGAAACAAAACCAAGCCCTGCCTAGTTTCTGTGCAACTGAAAATCTACGAATTCTCGTTAAAGAAACTATGGATATTGATATTTTCCGGTCTCAGCTGAGACCTTTTCTTTGTAACGATGTTGCCTGCAAAGGTAAAAATTCTCTCTTCTTATGAAAAATAATTTAAAAATTATACAAAATCCAAAATATTCGAATATCACAAAATAGGGTTCGAACCCCACTCAAATGAACGAATATTCGAATATTCGAATAATGGTCCCACCACTACTAAGAATAAAATACAGACTTCCAAATTCCCGAAAATAGAAAGAAAAGTTGGATTTTGTGAAGTAAAATAAACTTTTTTAAAGGGCATGGGAATTGTCAATGAGAGTAAATTGAGAAACTAGTTACAGTAAACGTGTTGCTTTGTACGATAACATAATAATAATAATAATAATAATAATAATAATAATAATAATAATAATAATAATAATAATAATAATAATAATAATAATAATAATTATAATAATAATAATAATAATAATAATAGCTGGTTTTTTATATAGCGCTTTATTCCAAAGCGCTTCACATAATGCATTAGCCTAGAGTTTACAATGTCCAAATATACTACGTATTAAGCCAATCATTATTATTAGACAAACCATACATGTAATTGCTACTGGGCATTTTAACACTACACAACATATTATAGAATATACATAAATTAACCCTACGTGGTCATTGCACTGTTGGTACATTTACAGTGTATGACAGACAGATAACCTATAAACACATTATAAATACAGCCATTGATTTGCCCATTAGTAGTCTTACATTATTAACAAAATGTAAGACATTCTAAATTGCGATGTATTTATGTCAGGAAAAGGTGTTTTTGTAACGAAGAAATTCCTTAATAGGGATTTTCCTTTGCAATACCGTGGCAAATACCTCAATAGTCGCCAATATCGCGACAGAAAACGCCAATACACAATGGACGGAAACGATGGATCCTATATATTTGAATTTATTACTAGGGATGGGAACCGCGAGCATTTCTGAACCGGTTCGAACCGCGGTTTTTGTTAAAAACCGCGGTTTTGAACCGCGGTTTTTTGCCAATTAATAATAACTCTAAGTTGACTGTTTAATTAATGCCAATTAATAATAACTCTTAAGTTGACCTGTTTAAGTTGACTATTCTTAATTAACCATATGGAATTTATTTTTATTGTTTAATAACAAAAAGAGATCAAAGTAAATTTAAATCATAAATCAGTTGAATTAGGTCAAACAAAACCACGATGAAAATTACAAAGGAACTTGTTTCACTATAATCACATTTCTAGAAAAAAACAGAACTTGAATAAAATTAATCTGTCCAGAAGTTCATGTTAGTCAGTTTTCTAAACTATGTTCTTGTTAAGGAAAATGAGCATGTCGACGTTATCTGCGGATAGTCGTGACAGCCTTTTCTTCTAAACACTGGGAGGCAATGGCACTACGATGGAAAATTGAAACAATACGCCGAATACGGCACATGAATGTTGCACTTTTCTCTGTAATTTGAGTGGCGGAAGCTTGCTCTGTAGCATGTTTTCTAACGTTTGCTGTACCGGTTTCTTTTCGGCTTTGCCTTTTGTTTCTTTCAGTTTCTCTCTGGTCGCGCTCGAACATTCTGAATGTAACATGGGCGTGGTGTCGTTTAGGCCGTTTATTTGTCCAAGTTGCTAGGAACCCGCTTCAAAAGGCTCTGATTTCTTAGCAAGCTTATCACGGAGAAGTACTTCGTGTATGAACTGGCTTTCCGCTTCCTTTGACGTTTCCACCAGACGAGTCAATCACACCAACTCCTTGTCCTAAAATGTAACTAAAATGTAACTACATCATGTCTTCTATATACCCTACACGTTATATCTATATGAATATCTATATATTAAATTTGATAAGTTTGTTTGTATTTGAAATTGAGATTCCTCTTGATGGCATCAATGAATTTGTGACCTGTCGTTGTTCAGTTCCACCTGGGCAAGAAGGCGACGTCCGTGCGCTTGCAACTTTCCACTTTCTGTAAATAACAATAAATAACTTACTCTGGCGTTGAAGCATTCATTTTTCAATTTGGGCCAAATTGGTTTTGGGCCGAATCGACCAAATCCCGTTTCTTTCCACTTTCTGTAAATGACAGATAAGGCTTCGGGGTCAAGATTCCTCTTGATCGCGTCAACGAATCTGCGACCGATCATTGCTTAGCTCCATCTGTGTGGGCATCCTGGAGTCAAGTAGTTTGCTCTTCCTTGGGCTTCCACGCTCAATAAGATTCCCTTTTCAATCAGCACCTCATTGAGGCAACGGCCAACTTTCTGTCCATAATAAAGCAGCACCTCGCAGTAGTCATCCATCTGCAATCAATAGATTAATCAACGAACCAGTCAATCAGATAAATAATCGCTCATTCCATTTGTCGATTAATTGGACATATAAACAAATTAATATCACAGTCACATAATACGTATAGTTTTACATATAAATCTGTTAAAAAGAATTTTACTGTTAGCCGCGTGTATCTTCGGGCCCAAGCGTTGTGTGTCATTGACTTTCACGAAGGTGTATCACGATGAACGGACAAAAGACTGATTACAATATCTTACACTTTCTGAAATTCCGTTTCTTTCCTTTATATCCCAGTAAACTAATCTCTCCCTTGAATATCCGTTTCTATTTTCCTTATTTACATTTTATCCGTAACAACAACTCTCCCTGCACCATCACCACAAGCACAACACCCCGTGCACCATTAGGTATCACATCTAACGTGTGGCCTCTATGCCCTCGTAAAATCGCCCGCAGGTCGCCCAGCAGCACGTTCCTTATATAGTTGCTGGCAGAACAGCCGCCGCTAATTAAAAATGCAGCCAATCAAAGAGCTTCCCGCCTAATGCATGAACCAATGAAAAAATAGCTGCCCAAAAACATACCTTGCAAGTAACGTAGCGACCAAAAAGTGATGTTTTCAAAACGATCACGAAGTCCTTTACAAAGTTGCACTATCGGTTCTAATCTGCAGCATTTTTAAATACCTGAAAACTACATGAAAAGTTTGTGATAGATAGCACAAAAATTTCCCTCGTCTGAAAAACTGACAAAATGAAAAGTTCCAAACACAAAAACATTGCCATATGCACAATCTTGACTCGCTTTACGCAACGCTCTGTGAAGCTTAAAATTTCGTCGCCGACTTCCGAAGATACCCGATATACTTGATATATAAGTAAATTTTCAAATGGCACAAAATCTATCGAAAGGACTTCAAACGAACTTGAAACTAGTACCAACGTGTTCACTACACTACGATCCCTCCAAATTCTAAACCGATCGGCACGGGCCTGTCACTCAGTATACCCAATGCGACACGTCAACAGTTTCCCAATGAGTTCACTCGACTATTCACCACTTCTTAACACCTGAAAGGAAACGACTGCACCAACGGGCGCTTTTCTGCATTTCCACGAAGCGGACGCATCCTCCACCACAACAAACGTCTATTTTAATTGATTTTAGTTTCAACTGAGTCTTCCTATAATAACAGAAAAGACACAATATGACCCTAACGGGTTGCCGGTGTCGTTAAACAAATCAATCAATCAATCAATCAAAATCCTTAGAGGCACCGAGAGTTGGAAGTCATCGGACGAAGGTCTCGGTGTGAACCAGTTGTTCTTGCTTGAAGCAGCTTTGTAGTAGAGTTTCGAGTAAGGCAGAGACGAGTACAAGTTGGATGGCGTTAAACAGCTGCTGTGTGTGACCTTGCCTTTACTCACTGCAGCCTCTGGAAGGCCTTCTACCTTCCTGGGGTTGCAGGCTGTTTATTTCCATTTTGTAGGTCTAATTTCGAGGTAAAACGGCCCGGCCCAGAGACGGCGGCAATGCCTGACAAAGAACAACGTCAAGTTACTTCATCGCAACATGAGGGTGCCGAAGACATGTCATGAGAACGGGATGCAATGACGAGCGTGTATTGTTCGACCATCAGGAGTTATCAGTGCTGGGACCTTGTGTTTCTCTACCCAATGGTACATTATGACAATTTGGCTCAGTGACATCATACAATGACATCAGTGTGTGTCTGGTATTAAGTAACAGTGATAATACAGTGAAGTAAAATTGTTGACTGGATGCCAGACGCCATATATTTATTGCAATGGGCTGGGTGCTACCCCCTGATGTCGAACTGATCAAGCCACTACCATTGTTAGCTTTCAGCCAATGTTGGCTGAGCATTGCTATCGGTCTGTCCGTCCGTCTGTCCATCTGTCTGTCTGTCCGTAAACTTTTTTGTCCGGTCGATATCTCAAACTATTTGTCGGAGCTTCACAAAACCTTGCAGGAAGGAGTATATATAGTGCAGATGTGCAACGGAGGATTCAATTTGTCCCACGTTCATTCATCTGTCCGCAAGTCGCACTTTAAACTTTTCTTGTCCGGGGGTTATCTCAACTATTCATCGGATCTTAACCATACTTACAGGAAGAAAGTATATATAGTGTAGATGTGCAAGGACCGTCGCTCCAAAAGTTGCACCTTGTATATTGTTTTTGTCCGGGCAGTATTTCAAAAGAGTAAATGGATCACAGTGAGTTAGTTAGTTAAATGATTTGTTTAACGACACGACCGACCTTAGCGGGTTACATTGTGTCAGAACATGTCAGTAATAAGTGACTAGAAGACAATGCTACAAGCTAAAATCAAAGTAAGCTAAAACCATGTATATTCTAAATTCATAAAGTAAACAACGACTAGAAATACTGATACAGGTTGATTTCTTTTAAAAATTGTATAAATTTGCTAGGTTCTACTTCATCAAAGAGCTGCCTCAAGGAGTCAGCTCTGAAATGACGTGAGCGGGTACAGTCTATTAAGATATGTTTAACGGTGTAAGGTTCCTGTCAGCCGACACAATCGGGTGCCGGCTCGCCTCTTAACAGATATTTGTGGGTGATATATGTATGTCCTATACTGGCTCTATGATAAACCATTTCATCTCGCACACTGTTAAGTGGCGGGTTTTTTTGTCCGACTAAAGGTTTTGTTTGATACAGCTTGTTTGTTGGTTTGTTCAATATTTCTTGCCACAATCTTTTTGTGTATCTTGTGATGTGGTATTTAAAATCGGAGGCTGGTATGAGCATATCGATACAATTATCATTTAGAGCCTCTTTTGCGGCTTTGTCGGTTATCTCGTTTCCTTGGATACCCACGTTACTTGGAACCCAGCAGAACACTATGTCTTTGCCAGCTTTGGTGGCCTCGTCATACCTTTCCAGAAGGTCAAGGATAAGTGGGTTTGATATTTGTAGGTTTTCAATTGATGGGAGTACGGACATAGAGTCCACGCATAACAAACTTTTTGTATCGACTAATCTTCACTATCTGGATAGCGAGATGTAGAGCTTTAATTTCGGCTGAGAAAATAGTGGAACCATTTGGAAGTCTTGTTTTCAAGGTGTTATTTTCAGTTACAACGGAAGCAGCCGATTTGTTGTCGAGCTTTGAGCCGTCCTGATAGACGAAATGATAGTCTTTAAATTCATCCTTGAGCAAATTTTGATCGAAATAGAAAGGGGCTAGTTGTTTCCTTTGCATAGACCGAAAGTTTCTTTAGTACCACAGGTTTGGTGAGTTTCCACTGTGGTAGTTTTGGCACTCTGTATTTTGCAATTGACTCTATGGTGATGTCAGCGTTATCAAGGTGAGACTGAACCCTGGCTCCAAATGGAGGTATTACGGTAGGGCCTCTTTCATGGAAGCGAGAAAAATCTTATCCAAAAACTGAGTTGTAGGTGGGGTTCTTCTTATTTGCATAAAGCTTTGTTGTTTACTGCATAGCGAGTTTAACTCGATTTTTTTAACCCGATTTTTTGTGTGTTCTTCTTCTCTGACACTATGGGCCCTACGACCATGAAACTTGGGACTTATGAAAAGCTTGATCTGAACATGTGCATGGCACTTTTTATTTTCGTCTTTGATTTCGTTTTCTTTGTTAAAACGCCATGTGAAAAGAGTGTATTTTCTGCAAGTAAATGCGCAGCATGTAACGTATAGCACAGAACACCACACAGTTGGTCAGCTTTGTGCGAGCTCTCACTGCGTAAACAGATAACACAGCGTATGCCTGATCAGTCATTCAAACCTTAAGTCAACAGAAAGCAAACACTACTCGGCTTATAAGACGTATTCAAGCTGCGTTGTTTGCTAATATATTTAGCTGGTATTAAGTTATGAACCTATGGAGTTCAAGAACAAACCCATTGAAGAAAGTTTTTTTGTGTTTTAATTTTTGTCAAGTGTTTAACATTTCGCTAGCGAAACGCGACTCTAGTTACACAAGAAGTGAAATATGATGTACTGTTTTTATTTGTGTTTCACACAGATAGTTTTCAACAATGAAGCAATGACACATTGGTTGTTATTTACCTTTAACCCTAACCCTAATACAGGCACATAAGCAAGAAATATTAAAAACAACAAAAGCACACGAACTCTGCAAATCCTCTCGCTCTTCGCACGTTTTATAGCATAAACACAGTGTGACATAGTTAATAAGTCAAGTTTGTATGCATGCATTACTTTCAAATAAAATGGCTAAGTTTCGACCCTAATTTTGGCTATATAAATGAAAAGTCGGAGCTATGTTTTCCCAGCTCTTCCGGTATCTCGTAACAAAAGCCGTCGAAGGTACTGTTGATGGACAAAAACTCCTTATGCATGCCTGTGAGTCTCCCGCGGGAGTCCAATCCTAAGATTGTAATACACTTATTATGCAAAAAGTGTGATTTTTTGACGCATTCCCAAAAACGCATTCAAGATACCCAGGTGCACAACCACAACATATGTTCTATCCTTATGCAAAGCTGGAATGGAATCCCCTTGTATTTCTCGTGATTAGTAGCAGAAACGACTCCTCATTCCAAATGTTGACAGACGGACGAACCCAAATCCAATACAGCTGTAGTAACTTGCCCCGTACTACGTGGCAGAGGGCTAATAAAGCAATTCTCATGACCTGGCTGTGTCAACAGAATGTTTCGGGATGCTTACTCAGTCACCAGACAGCAGGTCGAAATAATGTAAAAAGCAACTGGTGTTAGGTAGTGAGACAAGCACAATCCCTCGTTCACCTCACACTCTTTAACAATTAAAATGTTTGGAAGAGCTCTATTCAGGAGAAATCCATTTAGTAAGCAAAGAGGGGGGAGGAAGTCTTATAGTGTGCGTACGCTTATATTAAACTTCAAAATGACGTCACAATTGATGCGTGGAGGGAAGGGGGATAAAAACGGGTAAATATTTGCGTACGTACTAAATGGAAGGCCTCTTATATTTGCCAACTTTTGACACCCCTACCCCCGTACGTAAAAACATAGGCATCTCAGATGCAGAGCCCTCAGCCAATAGCAGTTACATCACTGTGGGCGGGTTACCTTTTTGAGATATCGCCCGGATAAGAAAAAGTTTAAAGTGCAACGGTCACGTGACAAATCGAACCACTCGTTGCACATATAGACCCTATATACTTTCTTCCTGTGGGGTTTGGTGAAGATCTGATGAAGAGTTTTCGAGATATCGTCCGACAAAAAAGTGGACGGACAGACAAATAACAATAGCCTTCAGCCATATTGGCTGAGGGCTGAAAATGTGACGTCAATATGGAGATCAACATTAGCGTACGCACAGGGCTAGACCCCCTCTCTTCACGTAGGTAATATATGGATAGCCCCTTACTGAAATAACACACAAAAGTAAACACAGATTAAACAGAAATGCATGAATACTATGAAATCTATACACTGTTGATGTGACTGAGATATGCCATACTCATTTATGGTACATCAGGAGAACTTACATATTATCTTTTATTTTACAGTTTTCATAATTACTTATGGGGCTTTACATTAGGAAGGAACAATGTCACACTCGTTCACAAGCAAACCGTTGAGTATGCCAAGAAATGTTTTTATCTAGAGAATATACATGAGGTCTCCCTACTTTCTTTTCTCGAGCATGGTCTACTTAAGTCTGGCATTAGGGGTTCACAAATAAATGAAACGTTAAAGTACGCTATCACAGTCGATAATATGCTCAAAATTCATATATGAGAAGAGTAGGGGTGTGCCGGTTTGAGCGAAATCCGAGCAAATTTTCTCTGTTGGGTGAGAACAAAAACCGAATTCCAAAATTTCAGTTCGGTTTGGTTGTTTTTTAGATTCAATACCTTACTCAAAGACAGGCATTTAAAAAGTGATGAAGGAATTATGTGGTCGTTGGCAGGTTGCCAAAAAGGGGTTACACTGCCATAAAATGACATGCTGCTGCCTACGCATTTGCGTAGCGACGATATATGTGCCAGGCATAAACTTATGGACCCGCATGGGTGTTAATATATAATATATATACTGGAAATGTGCCCGTTGGAAAACAGATACTCCGGCCAACGTTTCCAGTGTCACGCTTTTTTTTAATAAGATGTAAGTAAAATTATTAAATTTTAAAGTATCAGTGTGACCGTGGACTCAGCTCTAGAACATATTGTATAGAAGCCATATACCAGCTTTGATTGAATCCGCCAATTGGAACTTATGTCATTCGTAACACACACCCTGGCAGAGACAAGTTAAAAACATTATGCACCTTTTGACCTTAGTCCGGTCGGTGCAAAATAAAAAACCGAACCGAACGTTTTGCCAACCGAACCTTACCGAGCTCAGCTCAAACCGACACACCCCAAGAACAGCCTCCCCTTGACTATTCATACATGAGAGCCGCATCAGCAAACAACGGCTCTGATGCAAACTTTCTGTGTCTCATGCACACACGTCACTCAGCGATCAATAGCAAGAGCCAACAAGAGTTCACTGGCAAGAACGCTAAGAATATCACAGATCAACTGTCACAAACTTGAAAGACTGGGTACTTTTAAGACAAGTGTTCCATCATCCTTCAACTTTATCAGCTATGTTAACCTGCTGTTTCTTTGGTAACAGTACCTTAAGATTTTTATTTATGTTGATGTGCACCGTCTTTCTTTCGTTGATCACTTTCGGGTTAAGTGTTCAAAATTTCAGAATCTCTGCCTTGCCTTAAAGGAAAGAAATAGCCACTTAAAATTCAACCAATTGACACCGTAATGGAGAGATGTATACCTCAATTTTTTTAAGAATAACTAAACCGCCCAGGTAAACTTTCCTTTACCTCATAAATTACAAGCTATAATGATTCCTAAGAACAGATCGTCCTGAAAACTCATTGAAACTATTTATAATTTTTAATATCTATAATTTTATTTGGTTCAATGACAGGAGTGAGATACATACTAGGATAAGGCCCTTTTGGTTTATGCAAAAATGCAGAAAAGTGTGTTTTCACTGCAAGAGTATCTTCTGCAGACCACTTGACAGCACATCCAGTACCTAAAAGGGAAACATGAAACAAAATGCCTCACTGCATAAAAATAAAACAACATACTAGAAAAAGTTGTTGATTTTCAAAACCCTAAACTGCTGTAAAAGTATTCTTGAACGACTTCAAACAGTGACTTAATTATAACGTCGAAGCCAAAATTGTACCAATTGGCCCACCAAAACTCGACATCTGAAAATATTTGCACAATTTACTGCTTCAAGAAGAGATTCTAACAGTTTTCTGTATGTTAAAAGACATAAACAAATTAAGAAACTGCTTATCTAACATGTCGGGGTTGTTTATTGTAAGGTTTGCCCAGACACTGGGGATCATATTGTGGCACCAATTTCTCTTTTAGCTGGCGAAAATCCTTACAAATGCTTTGCAACTGAAGCTTCAAATGAATAAATCAATGTTTCGATACCTTTTGCTTTCTCAACACGCTTTCTAGCCATAGAACCCTTTTCTTCCTCTTCAAGCATTGGCTCATATTCGCCTAAATTAAATCAGATTTATTATATATCATAGTGACAATGTCATCTTTTTAGCCAATCTAGCCAATCATACCCCTTGTACGCAGTGCGTACGCTTTGGACCATACCCCCTTCCCATCTGTGGCACGCTGGTGGCTTGACCCCCCTTCCCACCTGTGCGCAGTGCGTATGTTTTGGCTGCGACCCCCTCCCTGCGTACGCACTACATGAATGGCCCCTATCCCAATTTCATGATCATCAAGCAGAAGGACTGCTTACAAGAAGAGGTGCATTTGCTATTATTTTTGCAGAATTATATGCTTTTATTTCATTTTACCCAAGAGCACATGGTTTTTACAGCTGCTCGGCTGTATGGTGAACATATGCATAGTTATCATTTGATAAAACTGCAAGCTTTATTGCTTATGTAAATCAAAAGCTTAAACGGATATGCCCTGGAACGTTCCTCCTATTTTTGTGAAATACAATCTACAAAATAAAGGGTAATACGCAGGGTTGAGATTTCGCGGTCGCCCGGTCGCCCGTGGCGACCAACTTTTGGCTCGGGCGACCAACTTTTTTTAGTTGGTCGCCCGAGTGGCGACTAACTTTTTTCTGAGTATTTTCAGGTAAATTTTACAAAAATTGCGCCAGGCGACTAACTTTTGAGCCGGGCGACTAATTTTTTAAAGCTGGAAAATACGAAATCTCAACCCTGAATACGACGTTTTAATGCGTTTAAAGAGATAAACGGGAGCATTCCAGGATATTGCCGATTTTTCATACTATCAGTATCCAGGCAGCCTCGTGTCCGTTTTCGGTGTGACTTCCCTGAGAAATCTTCCTTAGGCGCGTCTGAAACTCGCGATTCACTCCAATCTGAGTCTGAATCGGAGTCGCTATGGGCTCTCTCACACGCTTTCACATATCTAATTAAAGGGGCCTGATCATCATCACTATCAGATGAATCCCTGGTTCTTAACACCTCACAAGTGCTCCGAGATTGTTTTCGGGCTGTTGCTGCACACGGCTTTTCCAGGGTTCTTGCAACTGTTCATGGGAATTATTTAAGCCTAATTGTAATTTAGTTTGTGCATGAAGCTTTTCAATTTGCTCAAGTACCAAGATGTTTACTGCCTAGTGCCCCTATAGCACCGGTGAATAGTTAGGTTTAATCACTGCGAAAATATGCCAGTGACAACATCAACACTTTAACTTATAAGAAAACCTAAATTAATTTATTAAATCAATAGGTAAAGCATATTGAGAGGCAATTTAAAAAGTCAATACAATAAATGGAAAAACACACACCTAAGAGACTGCGCCTGGGTTTCTTTGGTTTAGCACCGGTTGAAGCAGTAGCAGCAGCTGACGCGCTACAAGTGGCAACGCTGCCGTCCATACCGGGCCTACTTTTACCTTTTAACAACATTACAGGATTACAGTAAATTTAGAAATCTATCTAATCGGTGAATTTTCAACGCAAGTTACAAACGCGATATGACTCCACAAGATACAATGTTATCCTTTTCACGGTCGTCGTTAAAATAAACTCAACAATCAACTTGCATTGGAGAAGTTAGTTAAGTAGAAAAATCCAGATTCTACAGAGGTTGGATATTGTTTTAGACCATTGGAAAAATCGCTGTTATATATGATATTACTGATTTTTATTTTTTAATGGAACATTGCTCTTATTTAAGATATTTTGAAAATAAATTTTGACAATAAAGATAAAACGAAAGTGTTTACCTTCGTCAACACTCTGCAAAAATCGGCCCATCACCAATGTCTCTTTTAAACCTGGCGGACATCTGTAGTTCTCACTGGCCGTCACATCGGAGTGGCTCAAGTGATTAAAGTATATTTTGGCATCAGCGGGAGACATATCCAAAGATGAATAAATCGTCGAAATCCTATGACGATTCATAGTCGCGTTTAGCGCGATTGGAATCATCTTTGTAACTTGATTCATTGCATGCCACCCAGAACAGTGATTGTATGAGCCTCTTGAAGCGAACACGAAATTGTTATTTTCTTTGATTCCGTACGCTTTGCGATACTTGACCAAGATGTCCAATGCGCCAACGACATTTTTGGGTATCAGTATGGGAACGAATTTTTTCCCTTTACCATGCAAGTAGGCCAATAGATACTGATTTGCCAGGAATTTTTCTGCTGGGTCTATAACCGAATCTATGGCCTCGTCACTAACCCAGACTTTATTTTTGGCATCCTCCCATTCCGTGATCAGCATCCTCGCACCTTCCTCACCGCGACGCGCGTTGTACAGAGTGAGTCGACAAACGACGAGATTCCTGAGCAAGGCATATTTTTCGACACCAAAGTCGTTCACAATGGCACTCACTCGATCATTCACAAACGTATGCAAGCGCTGGACCAGTTTGTCACATGGTAGCTCATTAGGCCTTCGCCTTTCAAAAGTGCGCTCGGTTGCGAGGTATTCCGCTTCAGCGAATACTTCGGGATCTCGAAAATGGAATTGCCTTCTGAACCCTTGCACATCTAATACTTTGTCATTTTCGGATCTTTCGTCATAAATGGCCTCGAGATGTTTCGCCGATCTCCTGAGCACTGCCTTGATGTTCTTCAAAAGCCCGTGCTTCGTTTTAGCTGAGGAAGAACTTTGTCCCCTTCTTTTTATGGCTTCATACAGAATGTTCATGTTTTCTCTACCTTTGCGGAACATGTCTTCAATGGAAGCATTTTGAGGAGCTCCAGGTACTTTCTTGTATTCCAGGAAGAGATTCGCAAGCTGGCGCATTTCGGTCATTGAATTCTTCCTGCATTCGGCTGCTTTGGATTTTGAATAGCGCTTTTTGTTGAAAATGCGATAACCCATTTCCTTCAGAAAGCTATTACTTCTGCACAACATTCCCGTTTCATCCTCTTGAAATTTGTCGAGGATTCTTTCCTTGAACTCCTGGTCGTGATGTAAATTAGTCACAAGCGTGGATGGTCTTATCGCAGTCGGTTTTGACTTGCACTGATGCTTGTAAAACGTTGAGCTTCCAATGAACTTATTGCATTCGCGACACATTTTTATCACATCTTGTGTTGACTTTGTTCTTCGCTCGCGCATCAGGTCAGCTTGATCAAAAGACAATTCACTGAGTACTCTTAGATTGTGCTTCTTGATGCCTTCTATTCGCTTTTCGTTTGCAAATTGGCTATCAAGTTTATTCTCATGCATGTTGGATTTCACTTCTTGCAAACGCTTGTGCACATTCGTGATGTGGCGTTTCAATTTACCACCCATTATGACTTTGCCACAGAAAGGGCATTCTCTTGGTGGCTTCTGAAACATTAATAACAAATCTTCTAAGGCAAGTAAAAAAGCGTAATACAAATTGTTGATTAACGATGCAGGAATCTCCGCATGAGTGTGTACTAATCAAAAGCAGTTTTGCACAATTAAGTTTTACGCAGTATGAACAAGGTATGATTTTTTCCGAAAATTAATAATGCCTACAAGATTCCACAATTATTGTTGAATAACTAGAAAACTTTTCGTGTGAAATGGAAAGTTTTGGACTGATCTACATTAAGCATATGTACAATAGCAACAAACCTTGTAGTTCTCTTTGTCTTTTCTTGTGGTTGAACCACTTTGATTGGCACTGTTGGCCGTTTTTGCTCCTGAAAAAGAATAGGATATTTTGAGTATGGTCTAAAAATAGGGAGACTGTTAACCTGTCACCGCCTGTACCTCATAAACGCCATACCGAAAAGTATCCCGAGTATGGTCAAGGTTATATACGAGTAAATATAAGCAATGCACATTTTGTCCCTATTTACCAATTTTCATGTATGTCTTTCTAAGTAGTAACTTTGATATATATCTACATAGAAACACTTAAGGAGACCATGTTTCCAAGACAGAAAGAAGGAGACTGTCCACCTATCACAAACCTCACAAACGCCATACCAAAAAGTATCCCGAGCATGGTCTCCCAAAGTCGTATTTCAATGTGATATACGAGTAAATATAATCAATGCACATTTTGTCCCCTATTTATTTATGGTCTTTCTAAGTAGTAACTTTGTTATATATCTACATAGAAACACTTAAGGAGACCATGTTTCCAAGATATAGAAAGAAGGAGACTGTCCACCTGTCACCGCCTGTACCTCACAAACGCCATACCGAAAACTATGGTCTCTCTAAGTAGTAAGTTTGGTATATATATATATAGATATATATATATATATATATATATATATATATATATATATATATATATATATATATATATATATATATATATATATATATATATATATATATATTTAAGCCGTCGATTTGATATTAAGTTCCATACGATACAATTGACTGTATTGACATCTAGCTCTCTGACAAGACAGTAAGAATAAAACAACTCGATTGGGAGTAATATTTGTATATATTGTAAAAAACATAACTGCTGTTGAAGTGACAGTACACTATCAATGAATAAAAATACACAGCAATAATTTTTTGTCTACACACAACTAGCACAAAACATTTAGCATGATAGTGAAATGTTAGTAATGTTAACCAAATAATGAGGGGTGGAAAAGGGGGAGGGGTGGTCGGTATTAAAAGGGAATACTGCTATTTTGTTTCGATGCGCGCTCGCTGCTGGCTAAAATGCGAGTGATACTTCCAGTCAGTAAGCGCAGTCGCTGTGACGTAAGAGATGCATCCTGAGTAGGAGGGGCTAAGCCTGTCTGTTTGCGCAGCTGACAAATCAGTCTTTGTTGTGAGAGCGTCTCACTGAGGTTCTGTTTGTGAAAGGTTGCCAGAGTTCCTGGCACCAATCCCCTAGTTACACACAGTACGCAGGAAATATACAGAGTATGCAAAGTAGGATAAAAGAGGGGTTTCTAAAACATATATAATGGGGTTTCTAAAACAGTGACGTCATTGTTTTAGAAGCCCCAACGGGCTAGTCAAAGAGTGACGTCACATGGACGTGATATGGACGTCATAATCACGTCATATGGACGTGATATGGACGTCATATGAACGTCATAATGACGTGATAGGGATAGTGGGCAGCCATTCAAACGGGCAGCGAGACAAATGGGCAGCCGGACTATATGTGTCACCGTAACACGGACAACTGGGCCATCGGAAAATCAATTAGAACTAAGCAACCAATGACAGAGTTTCCTTAAGCCAAGCTATTTTTAGCCCAGACAGCTCTCTCTTCACGCATCACTGCACACATTGAGAAGCTGGCGAGGAAGCAACAACTATTTCTCTCTCTTCATACACACACACACACACAACGGCAAACCAAGCAGCCACTCATTCCCTCACTTTCTCGTTTGCTCTGTCACTCTCTCTCTCCACACACATCACACCACGGCACACACACACACACCTAAATGACCGAACGGGCAGTCTTTTTTGGTTCGATTTTCTCGCTGTCTCTACCTACATATACTAACCACGTACGGCTCATTTAGCGTTTCCTTTCTCAAGCCAGCTTTCTCGCTCTCCAAACACACATAACGGTAAACCAAGCAAGCAGCCACTCTTTTTTCGCCCAGTCTATCTTTCACTCTTTCAAACGAGCAAACGGGTTGTCTTTTCTTCCTCACTTTCACGTTTGCTCTATCACTCTCTCTATGTACATATAACACCTACGGCAGACGGGGCAAACTGGCAATCATTTTTTTAACTCTCTCTTTCTCCACACGCATATGCCATCACTAATGGATCTCCGTAAAAGAATTAAAAATGGCCATTTTTAACCACAGAGAGCTCTCTCTCCATGTATTACGGCAGGCAACAACTCTAATTTTTGGCTTTCTCGCTCTCCAAACACACATAACACCTACGGAAACCGGACAAACGGGCAGCCGGACAAACGAGCAGCCGGGCAAATGGACAGCCGGACAAATGGACAGCCGGAGAAACGGGCAATCTTTTTTTGCTTTCTCTCTCTTCACACACACCATCACTAATGGGTCTCCGTAAAAGCAATTAAAATGAGCAACCAATAAGCCAATTCGCACTTTCGGATTTTTCCGGTGGAGATGTTGTTTCGACTGAAAATGTTGGGGGATAAATTACAAAGAAATGATAAGGGGAAAACATCAAAATTCTAATTTTCTTTCAACATGCACACTTTTGAATTTATGAAGACATCATATGATCTTTTAAAAACTATTTTACATATTATTCAGTCCCTTTAATAACCAACATGTGACTATCTTTCTGACAAAATGGAATTTTGTTGATTTTTGCCGTTTTTTTCCTATCATTTCTTTATATCCTTATTCCACTTGAATTCAGCCGAAACGCAAAAACTTTTCGCACAAGCCAAAAGTGCGAATTGGCCTATGTTTCCTTAAGCCAAGCTATTTTTAACCCCAGGGAGCTCTCTCTCTCTCTCTCTCTCTACACGCAAGCAGCCAACTAATTGACCGAACGAGCAGTCTTTTTTTGTCTTTCACTTTCACTCTCTCTCGAAACACACGACGGCAAACGCAACCAAGGAGCCACTCTTTTTTCGCCCAGTTTCTCTTTCTCTCTTTCAAACGGGTCGTCTTTTTCCCCTCACTTTCTCTTTCGCTCTGTCTCTTTACACACACATATAACACCACAGCAGACGCGGGAAGACGCGGGAAGACGCGGGAGACGTGGAAAAACGGGTAGACATCTCCCTGTAAGCTCTCCAACTGTTTTTTAAGCAGTGGACTCATAGAGACATGGTTAGAGCTCGCCTATTAGGTATTTTGACCCAGCAATGACGTCATACATATTGACTGAGAGCTCTTTCTTTACACACATACACATCACGGCAGCAGTGTAAACGGGCAATCATTTGTTTTTTTGCTTTCTCTTTCGCTCTCTACACATAACACAACGGCAAACGCAACCAAGGAGCCACTCTTTTTTCGCCCAGTTTCTCTTTCTCTCTCTCTTTCAAACTTGTTGTCTTTTTTCCCCTCACTTTCACGTTTGCTCTGTCTCTTTACACATACACATAACACCACAGCAGACGCGGGAAGACGCGGGAGACGTGGAAAAACGGGCTGACAGCTCCCTTAAGGAGACAATGTTTTCAAGATACAGAAAGAGAGGGGGCGTTCACCTGTCACCACCTGTATCTCACAACCGCCATCATGAGAAGTGACATTTGATTTTGAAATTTAAAAAAAAGCAATGGATGCGTATTTGGTACACCTATTTCCCTATCTCCATGTTTGGTCCCTCAAAGTCGTCAAAGTTTTTCTCGCATTGATGCAAACGCACTACGGAGTATGTGAATGTAGTACAAGATCATGCAAGTAGACTTACCTTCATGTTGTGGTTCTGCTTGTGTGTCGCCCCTAACCAAGCTCCGAAGATCAGCCGCTACCACTGCAATTTGCAGCGAGGAATCTGTAACACAAGAATCGAATCATATTTTTTTAACACATTGAGTTTAGTATATCTATGGTAAATTTAAATATTTCACATTTCAATTGATGCTGTAATTACAGATAAAATTATAAGCAGATAAAATTACTGCATACAATAAAAGCAACCTACCTGAAGCATTGGCGATTTCTTCGATGGAGTTGGCACCTCCATTTTCTTTTTCTTCGGATTGAGCAGCTGCTAGCAAAGCTATATCTCTGTGCACGTCGTCAATAAGCCTGAAGAGTGTATATGATGACATCAGTGTAAATATGCATGAGCTAGAGATTTTGTCTATCTAATTGGAAATTCAATCTATGCAAAAAATATACAACCATTACCTGTAAAGATGTAAATGAATTAAAAATCCTCTTTTCCTTTTACCTCAATGGGTGACAACATTACACTGAGGCTTGTAAAACGTCCAACTATTTAGTCATACATTTTTAAAATTTATATTAACCTGACTACGTCTCGAGGAGTAGGCCTATGCCCCGTGGTGTGTGTAAGGCTGTTGCATGTTGACTACACAAAATTTAAAAGTGGGGGAAGGGTAGACATAGTGTCTAACATTTAAATGAGTCAATCCAATAACCAGTAGGGACCCGAGACTGCCATAGGTACTCTAAGTACAGCGCCGATTTTGAAACATTAGCCAATTTGTCAATTTAAGTCCAAAATTCTTGGTTAGTGCACTGCGGAAGGGTGCAGAGAAGCCGTGTACAAAATTTGAAAGGAATCCATCTATTAATGTGGCCTGTAGGCGCGTGAGACTGAAGCGTGAAAGACGGACGGACGGACGGACGGACAGACCGAAAAGTTCAAAACTATATCCCTCCGTTCTACTGGGGATAAAAAGCCACGGGGGGATACCACTGAACGTCATTCTCGTCAATCAACGCATGCGAGCTTACCCCCAGCTGTTTAATCCCAGCATTCAGATCGGATACAAACAAAGGTTCTTCGGGCTCTTCAGGGAGTACTGGACCTGAAAAATACATGTCGGGAAATCTCTTTATTTCAGCATTTCAACAAAAATAATGAAAGAAACGAACAATAAAAATAAATTACATTACAGTAAAATCTCCGTTAGCAAACAACTGCACTTAGTCAACACTATTTCCTCGGAATTTTGAACTGCTATGATGAAATTCACTTCTCATTATGAACACCTTTATGTAATAAACAGATTTACCAGGTCCCAGAGGTGTCCATTGCATAAAGTTTTATTGTTTATTGATCTCATAACTTACTCATTGGCTGCAATGGAATAACAGTTAATGGTGGCGGTAATGTGTTGTCGCGCTCTGGTGTGCTCCACCGCATAAATCGTTCATGGTCTGTTGCATTGCTCTCCTGAAGCAAATTAAAAAGAATGTCTAGTTAATTACGATTCCAAAAGGATTTTCATGAGCCGGAAAAACTTCTGTAAAGTAAGAATTGTTAACCAAGTGTTACTTAAACTTGTTAACTAACTTAAAGGATACCAGTTCAAATATCAGGGAGTCTTTAGTAATACCATAGCGCTAAACGACTACAGACAGTAATAAAATGCAATCAAAGCATTATCCGAATGTGCGCTCCCTTTTGTTGCACCTTTGAAAAGATTACGTGGACTGTATACATAAAATTTTTTAACACTTAAGGAGACTCACAGTTTCGGCGTCCTCTGCTTTTGAAATCGTTACTGGAATCAACTTTGATGGAACACTAGTGACAAATTTATCATCAGTGCCCATACGAGTGATTGAACTGAGTCCGTGAAAGGTCTTGAGCATGATATTATCAAAGTGCGCCTTCCGGACAGTTGAAGTACCCTTGTCCACGTGCGCCTCCTCGATAGGGGGTGTGGCCATGTGAACCTGCATGTCCTCTACAGGGGGTGAGGTCATGTCCATGTGCGCGTCCTCGACAGATGGTACGGCCATTTCGGTGATCGACTCCTCGACAGGGGGTGTGACTGTCTGAATCTGCATGTTCTCTACAGGGGGTGAGGTCATGTCGACGTGCGCGTCCTCGACAGATGGTACGGCCATGTCGGTGATCGACTCCTCGACAGGGGGTGTGGCTGTGTGAACCTGCATGTTTTCTACAGGGGGTGAGGTCATGTCCACGTGCGCGTCCTCGACAGATGGTACGGCAATGTCGGTGATCGACTCCTCGACAGGGGGTGTGGCTGTGTGAACCTGCATGTTCTCTACAGGGGGTGAGGTCATGTCCACGTGCGCGTCCTCGACAGATGGTACGGCCATGTCGGTGATCGACTCCTCGACAGGGGGTGTGGCTGTGTGAACCTGCATGTTCTCTACAGGGGGTGAGGTCATGTCGACGTGCGCGTCCTCGACAGATGGTACGGCCATGTCGGTGATCGACTCCTCAACAGGGGGTGTGGCTGTGTGAACCTGCATGTTCTCTACAGGGGGTGAGGTCATGTCCACGTGCGCGTCCTCGACAGATGGTACGGCCATGTCGGTGATCGATTCCTCGACAGGGGGTGTGGCTGTGTGAACCTGCATGTTCTCTACAGGGGGTGAGGTCATGTCGACGTGCGCGTCCTCGACAGATGGTACGGCGATGTCGGTGATCGACTCCTCAACAGGGGGTGTGGCTGTGTAAACCTGCATGTTCTCTACAGGGGGTGAGGTCATGTCCACGTGCGCGTCCTCGACAGATGGTACGGCAATGCCGATGATCGACTCCTCGACAGGGGACGTGGCTGTGTGACCTGCATGTTCTCTACAGGGGGTGAGGTCATGTCCACGTGCGCGTCCTCGACAGATGGTACGGCCATGTCGGTGATCGACTCCTCAACAGGGGGTGTGGCTGTGTGAACCTGCATGTTCTCTACAGGGGGTGAGGTCATGTCCACGTGCGCGTCCTCGACAGATGGTACGGCGATGTCGGTGATCGACTCCTCGACAGGGGGTGTGGCTGTGTGAACCTGCATGTTCTCTACAGGGGGTGAGGTCATGTCGACGTGCGCGTCCTCGACAGATGGTACGGCGATGTCGGTGATCGACTCCTCAACAGGGGGTGTGGCTGTGTAAACCTGCATGTTCTCTACAGGGGGTGAGGTCATGTCCACGTGCGCGTCCTCGACAGATGGTACGGCAATGCCGATGATCGACTCCTCGACAGGGGACGTGGCTGTGTGACCTGCATGTTCTCTACAGGGGGTGAGGTCATGTCCACGTGCGCGTCCTCGACAGATGGTACGGCCATGTCGGTGATCGACTCCTCAACAGGGGGTGTGGCTGTGTGAACCTGCATGTTCTCTACAGGGGGTGAGGTCATGTCCACGTGCGCGTCCTCGACAGATGGTACGGCCATGTCGGTGATCGACTCCTCGACAGGGGGTGTGGCTGTGTGAACCTGCATGTTCTCTACAGGGGGTGAGGTCATGTCCACGTGCGCGTCCTCGACAGATGGTACGGCGATGTCGGTGATCGACTCCTCGACAGGGGGTGTGGCTGTGTGAACCTGCATGTTCTCTACAGGGGGTGAGGTCATGTCCACGTGCGCGTCCTCGACAGAGGGTGAGGCCATGTCCACGTGCGCCTCCTTGGCAGGACGTATGGCCGTGTCGACGTGATTGACCTCATTGACATCTACAGTGGACGTGGCCGTGTCACTGTGCACGTCCTCGACTGGAGATGGGGCCGGGTCAACGTGAATGTCGTCGGCAGGGGATGTGGCCGTTTGAACGTGCGCCCTCTCCATAGTAGACATGGCTGTGTCCAAGTGCGCCTCCTCGTTGGTAGTCGTGGCAGTGTCGAAGCGCGATTTTTCGTCACTGCTCGCGTTATTGTCAGAGTGCCAGTCATCGCTACTGCTCGCGTTATTGTCAGAGTGCCAGTCATCGCCATTGCTCGCGTTATTGTCAGAGTGCCAGTCATCGCCACTGCTCGCGTTATTGTCATAGTGCCAGTCATCGCCACTGCTCGTGTTATTGTCAGAGTGCCAGTCCTCGTCATTATTCGTTTCCTCAACACCGGGAGCATTGGCCTTTTTGCGCCATTCAAGACCTTGGACGCCATAGTCATACCGAATTTCCTCTCCCACATTTATGTCTTTCGACGCAAAAAACGCTACATAGGGCTTGTCTCTTACGACTACCTTTTTGACCGTTGCATTTGCCTTAGAGGCGCATCTATCATTCAAGTAGTGTGCTGGACACTGGTTGTTCGTCCCATCAATGCTGAAATAAAAGCAAAAGTCATCGTTTAAAAACACGTTTGCACATATTGTGGTGCTGAAAAAGTTATATCTTTAATATTTGACCTTATTACTTGAAAAAAGTGTGTCTTCTCCAGTTTCATTACAGCAAGGATTTTGCATGCAATCGTATATCTTTCGGTATAAATTTTAAAATAATCTTAAAATAAATAACCAGCGACATAAGCGGTTGGTGCATTCATTAAAACTTAACAACGAGAATATGTACTTTCGCACAAACGAAAAAGTAAAACGATGAGGCTAGGTTTTTCCTACTCATAAATAGCTCGCCGTAGTAATAATTTTTTTTCAAAGTAAGCGTCAAATTTGTCAAATAAGATCCACACAAAAAGAACACAAACATGTCAGTAAAAGTCAACAAGTACTTCTTAGTTAGCAAACAAGAAAATGGACAAAATTGAGGGACATAAAACCATTCAAGGTTGCAACTTGAAGCAACAGTACATAAAAGCAACACACACAGTCAGTCAGTCACATTCTGTATTCCGTCAGGACGTTTTGTTACTCTGTCGGGTGAGTACATCTTAGTAATCCATTCTATTTACTAGAGCTGTCATGGGTTCCGAGGCATACCCATCCCGCGGACATCCCGGTGCGAATGGCATTATGAAATTTGGACCCCCTGTGAAATTCTGACCTCCCCCCGCACCTGTTTTTGTTTTTCATCTAACACTGCAGTATTTCGTGCAAATCATATAACTGATTTATTTCAAGTTTATTTCAACAGTCTCTCTCGCGCACACACTGCATAAAACTTCAATTAAAGGCACGTAGTCATTGGCATTTCACATTTGATGATGATGATGATGATGATGATGATGATGATGATGATGATGATGATGATGATGATGATGATGATGAGAGGATTCTGCTTACTTGCTAGATGAAAAGCGTCTTTGGTTCAAAGCATATCATTGCAATTATGCTACTTATGCTAATATATGTCGGTAGTGGACAAAAAACCACATTGGTACTGCTCGTCATCAGAGCTAACCTAACTAAACAACTTAATTAGAGGTATATGAATACGAACTATCGTTTCTCTCCGCCATGATGAAATTCAAATATATAGGACCCAGACTGTCCGTCTATTGTGTATTGGCGTTCTCTGTCGCGATATTGGCGACTATTGAGGTACTCGCCACGGTATTGCAAAAGAAAATCCCCCTTAAGGAATTTCTTCGTTGCAAAAACACCTTTTCCTGACATAAATACATCGCAATTTAGAATGTCTTACATTTTGTTATCGTACAAAGCAACACGTTTACTGTAACTAGTTTCTCAATTTACTCTCATTGACAATTCCCATGCCCTTTAAAACGTTTATTTTACTTCACAAAATCCAACTTTTCTTTCTATTTTCTTCCTTTATAAAAATTTAGTATCATTCCACTGAATGACGCTTGATAATGTGCAGGGGCTTTTCATTTAAGTCAAAATCAAATAAGACAGCTCGACTAACCGTAGAACCATAACCTTCATGTTAGTCATTTTAGCATTTACCAATGTTGAAATTGTATCAGACTTACCTATTTTCGAGTTTATGAATTTAATTTGAAAGCCGTCTCTGTCTATCCCGAGCTTGCAGTAGAATTGTGCTTCTTCCATCGGAGTTCTCTTGAAAGGGTAGAAATAGGTAGAGTAAAATAAAAATAAGATGCAAATTGCCCTTTCAAAACTTGAAAGCTGTTCAAAAGAGTAACCTCTTTCATGAAATATTGAACTAGATGTTTGTCTTACTGTTAATCCCTATAATGAACCAGTTAAATTAATAAAACCAATCAAAAGTTAAGTAAATATACCCGCCTATACGCAGCTGTAAACGACGATCAATTTCTAAATAGCAGTATTCAGCTTACCTGCACATTTCCAGTAGACTTTTCTCTGGCAGCAAGAAGCTGAAAATTATGCAGAAAAATACACGATCAATTTGTCTAATTTAATATTTTAAGATTTTTTAAATCTTATCTCACCTCCTCATCGAAGTTAACATAATTTAGGTCTACCAAAATTTTAGGTGTCACCAACACTTATAAATTAGCAAACGTCTCTCAAAGTGGCACGTTCTAGTGCCTTATGAAAGTATATACATATTTGTTATGTACGAAGAATAAAAGGAGACCTCTGATTGGCAGCTGTCACACCCAGCTTCATTTATACGCCTCAAAACCCAGTATAAAGTTGTCAATGTGAAGATAAAAGCACAGGTACTTCTTAAATAATAATAAATAACGCACCATACACTGAGCCCGAGTCCGAAACGCCATTTCGTCCAACTTCTGGAACGATAAAATAGTAATACTTCAACCCAGATACGTGTAATGACATTACTTTTATTATATGCCTAAGGGATCATACATTTCAGATGTATTTAAAGAGGGTGGGGTGTGTCTAGGCAAGTGCGTGAGCTAATGTTCAACCCCATATTAACGTAACTTTTGGCGTACCTGGGAAAGGTTTAGAAAATTGGCAAATTTTTTGCGTACGTCCTAACGATGGCTACGAAAACATATTTCTTGTTTCAACCAATAGCCATATTATTTTGTTACAAAAGTAACAGTCATCACAACATACAACAAGCTGATTTTGATACACAAAGAAGTCCAAGGTATCTTCAATCATGTTTTCTTTCACTTAGTTTTTTTCTGCAAATTACAAAAATCTATTTTAGAAGCTCCGTAAACAACTTTCTACAACTGATTTTTTAAAAATGGAACTTTAGTACAGTCTTACAGACTTAGCTGAGTCTTAACTGACGAGATCTTGCAACAGAAAAGATTTTAAATAAAATAACACATACATGTTAAGGAACACGATAGCATTCGTTCGTGTTAGTGCAAGAAATTTTAGGTTTTAAAAACCAAGTCTTAGTCTCCTTAATTATATGGCTACCTTTCAAAATGAGTGATACCGCACATAAAATCTCTTGTTTACCCATCCTAAAGCTTTCAGAAAATCTACTTCGCAGAAAAACAAAATTCCTTTCGTATCGCCACAGAAATAAGTTTGGATCTCAAGGCCAAAAGACTGGCAAAAGGATAAGGTGGCCTGAAAATTGTTTTTTTCATTTATATACATGATGTAGCGTACTTTAGGATGGGTACTCATCTTCTAAAAATAATAATTAAAAAAAAAACATGTTAAAAATCACTCATTTGATAGTGAAGGACAACAGAAAATCGATGAGAAATATATATCAGCGTCATGATTGCTTGATAGACTGAGTAGTTTAACGTCTCTCTCACCCCGTTAAGGTAATATTGTGTCAGTTCTGTAACAATAGGGTAACTCAATCCATATGTTCTTTCGATAACTTATGTGTCTGTTTAAGTAACTTGATGTTCGCCAGAATGACACTTGGAGCCCACTTGTGTTATTGTATTACTGGTTGATGTGGTATAGTGGTTGAAAGATGATAGAGTGTGTGTTTCATGTAGTTTACGCTCCACTGTGTTTAATTCTAATATCTTAAATATGTGTGCGTTGTCAGAATACCGAGCAGTCTCTTCCCTTTCTTATGTATTAAGTAGAGAATGAGCTTTTGGCACGAGCTAACTTTGTGCGAAACTAGTGATGTGATGGATTTATTACAAAGCGCGATAGGATCACGACGAGCAGCTTTGGATCTAGAGGGATCTTGTCGTGAGGAGCACCGTGAGATTGGTTTCGAGTTTGTTTGAAATGTTTTTGATAGATTTTACATTTAAAAAATTGCTTGTTTTAAGTACAGGGGATATCTCAGGAACCAGGCTCTGGATTTACAAGTTTTATATATGATATGAAAGAACTCATTGAGATGGGGAGGGTGGTTGCAATTTCGGTTTGAAACTTCCGGTTTTAGTGGTTTTTGAGAGGAGTAAATTTGTTGTGCTACCTAGCACAAAATTTTGTTATAGACTGCTGGTGTAGTATGAAATCAGTGTCACAACTGCACCGTAACAATCAATATCAACTAGAAGCTCATTCCGCTAGCGAAATGTTAAACACTTGACAAAAATTAAAACGCAAAAATACTTCCTTTAATGGGTTATTTCTTGAATAACATATTGCAAACAACATAGCTTGAATACGTCTTTTAAGCCGAGTAGTGTTTGGTTGTTGTTGACTTTAAGTTTTATTGACTGATCAGGCAGGCATACTCCTTGCTATCTATTTACGCAGTGAGAGCTCACACAAAGCTCACTAAGCAATTTCTGTAATGTGTAATTTGTGCTGTCGTTAAATGCTACGCATATGCTTGCAAAAAATACAATCTTTTCACATGGCGTTTTAACAAGGAAAACGAAATCAAAGACGAAAATAAAAAGTGACATGCACATGTTCAGATGAAGCTCTTCGTAAGTTCCAAGTTTCATGGTCATAGGGCCCATAGTCTCAGAGAAGAAGAAGACACAAAAAATCGGAAAAAGTGTAAAGAAGAAAAAAAAGGACGAATTTTGCTCGCAGAAATTCATATAACACTTGCAAGCCAAAGGCTTGTCAAGTGTTAATTAATACTCGACTCGTAAGGCCAGGAAGACTCCGTAATATTGGTACATTTTGTGTGCGATCTTTTTTTTTTGTCAACATTCAACAGAGAGTTTACAGATGTTGTTATTTTGTCGTTCTGGGCAGTTTGGAGTCTCTCGTTTGAACCCCGGTCGCAGTATATAAGACTCAAAACGTTTGTTTCCAATGCAAATTGGGTAAAAATGTGCTGATGTGTTTATTGACAATGTTAACATCGTGAAAGCCCCAATCTGAGAGGTCACAGCACCCAAAGCAAAGGCAAAAGAATGAAAAAGTGATTCTTCTCAGCGACATTGACATGGTTTATTTCCAATAAAACGACAACGTCATATCTTTAAGTTTGTGTAGAGAGGGGAATGGCATGGAAAGAGCAGAAACAAGGTAAAGTTCACCGCCTCGTAACCCTGAAAGGCAAATTTCAGTATTCCGTTTCTTGGCTGAACGAGAGCAATCCAGTAAAGATCGATATGAAGCTTCCAACAGACCTCAAGAACCCATTGTGATAAAACAAAGTGAATATGACAAAAATTTCCGTTGAAAAGATACAAAGATACCACTAAGAGAGACCTAATATAAAAGTAAGTAAACAGGGGGACCAAATGTTCATCGGTTATTTTTGCTCGTATATAACCCTAAAATACGACTTTGGGAGACCATACTCAGAATATGCCAACATGGATAGACCTTTCGTATATCTTAAAAGATACTGAAGTAAACATTTAGCGAGACCATACATGAAAAAAGGGTAAATGTGGAGACGAAATGCAGGGTTGGCATGTTTCTTCCATGGAGGGAAAAAACCATGGTTTTTTGCCGTGTTTTTTCCCATAGGGAAGAAATACTTTCTTCCCTCCAATTTCAGGGAAGAAATGGAAGTAACCTTAAAAGGTGTAATATTTGGAATTTGTTTCAAATAATTTTCTTGAACTGCACTCAGAGTAATTCTTAAATAGGTGCGAATTCACACATCAAACGTCTGTGTGATAAATTGGATCAATAGGGATTAGATAAACGGTCGTGTTTCAATGTGTGTTGGAAAGCTGGGCAGGCTGCAATATAGCCTGAGTACTTTTGGTCAAGTGTTTAAACTTTGACTTTGTGTATGAGAATTAGTGTTTCATTTTGTTTGCTCTTAATGTGCCAGTGAAAACAAAAGACAAAGGCTGTGTTTACCTTAAATGGGGGGTTAAGTATTAAGATTAAACGGGGGTGATAAGAAAAGGGTCTTGCGGAAGCACATTTGCAAAGCATATGGTATAAGGTCATTATTTCTTCATTGTGTTTTGGTGTTACCATGTATTTTTTTTTTCGTTTGTTTTTTTTTTTCGTTATTTTGTATGATAGTACAATAGAACACAGTAAATATTGGTTCTGTAAAATCAATAAATAGATAGTACGTCGCATTGATGTTTTCTTTACAAAGTAGGTTTCTTCAAATTTTCTTTCCACTTTCTTCCTTTTCTTCCGGGAAGAAAGGTATTTCTTCCCGTTTCTTCCCAGTTTCTTCCCTATTTTTTCCAGTGAAGGGAAGAAATACCTTTCTTCCCGGAAGAAAACCATCATATACATTCACTCATATATATATAACCCTAAAATACGACTTTAGGAGACCATAAACAGAACATGCCAACATAGGGAGAGCTTTTTTATATCTTAAGCAGGGCTTGAAATTAATTCTTTTTGGAGGTAGCAAATAGTCGTATATCTCTCTGTCAGAGCTACGAAGCATTTCATTGTTCCACTAACAGGGGTCAACTTCATATGCACTGAGGCACGAATCATGCATACCAGTCCCTACTATTCAAACAGTTACAGAAAGTTCATGTCCATACACCCTTTTGTAAAACAGGCACAATTTTTAGTGAGTTGTATATCATTTATTTGTTCATAAAAGTGCAGAAAAGTTAGCTTCAGCAATGTCAATGTTTGTTTACATTCTGGCCTTTAAATGCTACGTGGCCAAAGCCAAGTGACCAAATATTTAAACAAAGGGGTTATGGTTTTTTGTGGAGCACGTATTTTCCTCCACTTTAAACCTTTTCAATGCACCTGGTTATTAATTATGATAAATAATGATTTAAACTCTCGTATTGATCTCACTTTTAAATCCTAACAATGGTAAAGTAAGAAAAAACACACATTTATTTCAGTGGCACCGTTATCATGAAAGTACTTGGACACGTACACTTTACCGTAAAACAACCTGCTACTGTTTCCGTTTCACTTCACTTCCACACTTCACAGAAACCAAAGAAAAAATAATAATGCCGCCTCACTTCAGCGTATATTTTACTATCTGTTCACTGAAATCACTAGCTCACGCCCCCCCCCCCAAAAAAAAACGAGAACGAGGGGAGGGGGATTTACGACTGACCTTACGGTCAAAATCCAGTTACGTTTTATCAACAGGCAGTAACTTTTGAATTTTTTTGTTTCATTTTTTTAAATGGAGTCAACCCAGCACTGCATGAACACAGCTTTACACATTGACTGAGGATAGACGCAGTTCCAATCGGCAGTTACTTAAAACCACGAGCTTCACGGATTGATTTTACTTGGCAACGCCTCTTGTATATCAGCCCATTGCTTCATCCAATTCATTTAAATAACTGAAATAACTCTAGCTTAAATGAAAAAATAACAATAACTGGGGAGGGGGGTTCACACTGACACTCAGGTCAACATGTAATTAAATTTGATCAACAGGTAGTAACCTCTAAATGTTTTTTAAGAAGGCGATACGGCCACTTGCCGCTTTAGTTTAATGCAAAAAAAAAACAATTTACCGGACTCCACCACACCTAACGCACCACCAAGCAACTGTCTTGTTTTTTTCTCATAAAACAAGGCGACCTAACATATCTACCCTACACTGGGATACACCTTTGCTGTGAATCGACCCCTAAACACACTGACTGAAGGGAAATGCAACTCTCATTTAACAAGTAAGTATTTGTGAAACACACGCAGGTCCCAACCGCCCCCCCCCAAATTCATAGGGGTATAGAGCGATGACGGATAGACGAACGGACGGACGGACGGACACCCCAAACCTATAGGCCCCAATCCGAAGGGTTGGGGCCTAAATACAGCAAATACAGTACTTTGATGCGAAACTTCACGGTGACAAGGATGTAGTATAGTACCGTGAAATGCTGATTCACCAGAGAAGAACGCACACAGCGTCCCAGACACGCAAAGTACCTTGACACGCAGGCTCGTAGCACACTTACTTGTAACGATCACTCCGCTTGGCCAGGAACTGTTCAAAACTAATAGCGCACTGCGATATGAGACGCGTTGTTACTGGTTCAATGCATTTGACGTGTCATCACGAACAGGCGGACGGATTCCAGACAGGAAACTACATCAAGAGTCCCACAGCATTGCCTCCACGACTACCAGGAACACACCGCCAGGTGCTGATATCTTCTTCACAGGTGTTTATATTTACATCCTTGACATAACTTTACATGTCTCGTGATTCTGTCGAATAACCCTCACTTTCATTACAAAACCTATTTATTGATGACGTTCCTTGGACCTGATTCGCTAAGGTTGCATTTGTTTTCCGTAGTCAAGAGTACCACACTGCGAGTCTGCGAGGCTGCAGCTAAAGTAACAAGTTACCATACCTCTCGAATCTCCCGGGAATTTATCATATTTAGACTGCTTCAACTCTTCACATTAAATAATCAACAAAAGTTTTTTCTGTCATACTTGACACATGCGGAGCTCCAAAGAAATATATAAGGTATAAATAAGGAAGAGCTGACTTGGAGCTAGATACATGCGGTGACAGGTTTTTCACTAGCATGACAACTCAATATCGAAAAAAGTCAAAATACTATGTCAAAATAAGCCAAATCACAGTTTAAGCGTTCCCATTAAAATGCGCGAAAATTCTGCGTTTCGAATAAAAATAACCCCATAAAAAATGAAAGAAATGATAGAGAAATTTCGCCTAAATGTTAAAATTTTCCCTTGCACCAAATACCGGTCGGGTTGTTAACAACCCCAATGCTATTTTAAAAACTTTTTAAAGATTTTAACAAATGGTTTCAAGTTCAGTTTCTTCTATGTGTTTGCAATATTTCTTCTATAGTTTTCTACCAGTAACCTAGGACCGTCTGCCACTTTTCAATGGTTTTTGCGCAATAACGTTCGTATTTTAGACGCGATCGTGATATGCTTTTGTATGTAGCAAATATAGGATTTTACACAAGCTTTCTTTTATGTACGAAGTAAAATGTTGTGATTTACGAAAATGCAAGGCCGATGTATTTTTTCGGGCAGGATTTTTGAGCTGTAACTCGCCACTTTATTCTATCATCCTGAAATATAAATTTTAAGTGGAAACTGTAAGACTATCGCTTCGCTAAGAGCTATAAGGATTACTTGTGAGCATAAACCTGATTTCATATTGTATACTGACGGTTTACTTATAGCAGCTCAGTATTTTGCATTAGAGAACCAGTGGCAGTTGTCGGAAAGTTCGGCAAAAATATCGTTTCTGGGATAATTGTTGTTTTCGGGAGGTGGCGACACTACAGGCACAGGCGGATTTAACCTAAGTTACATGTATTTTTGCCCCGTTCTTGGCAGTCGAAATTCTTGCGCATTTTACTCGAAACACTCAAAGTGTGATTTGGCTTATTTATCTATGCTAAAAACAGTAAGGTTAGAACATGGATAATTACTGATTATGATGAGCAAATGATGTTGATCAACCAATACGCCAATTGGCACTTTACACTTTTGCTCATAAGTTTTCCGTTTCGACTTCATTCAGTTGGGATAAGGATATAAAGACATGAATAGAAAAACAAACGACCCGGAAATTTTTAGTAGTATAACTTATACTTACTGAAACACGCGGTCGTCGATACTTTACATAGCAAAGCTCTGTGCGTTTCTATACAAGTCTCTCCACCTAATTCGGTTATGTGCTAATTTTTTTGCCTTGTGAAATTGAGTAGATGCATTTATTTTGTAGATCGTGTTTTATCGTAGACAGGTACATTGTTTTTTGCATTCCTGGAGGTCTTTTTAGTTTTTCGAAACACGCGGCAAAATAAGCCAAATCACACTCTCGAGACTTCTTGCGGTATCTTCGAGTGAGCTCTCGTGGGAAGCGAATAAAATTGGCATCTGAGAAATAACTAGAAAATGGTAACAAAATGAAGTACTGAACACCCTCCTTGTAATATTGAAAAAAAAAACAATGGCTCCTGGTTTTAAATATGCATTCGTATTCTAAAGCCATTTGTTAAAGTCGTTCAAATTGTAATTTTACCATATTATCACTCATATAAACAAATCGCTGTCAAATGATTCCGTGTAATTTATATGTTTGATTTGTTATTCACAGTACATATTTCAGTGTTATCGTTTAGGATATGAATGTTACGATATATTTTGTTGTATATAGCATGTTTATGCATATTTCACAAGAATCTTGATGAATAGAAGTAACTAAAGGTCAGTATAAACCACTTCAGAGTTCCGAAGCCGCAATGCGTAAGACAAATCACACTTTCTTTCCGGCGGAGGTGTTGTTTCGACTGCATTTTTTTCTGATAGATTATAAAGAAATGATAGGGGAAAAATATCAAAATTCTAATTGTCTTTCAACATGCACACTTTCAAATTTATAAAGCCATCGCATGATCTTTTAAAAACTATTTTACATATTATTCAGTCACTTTAACAACCATGTGAATATGTTTCTGACAAAATGGAATTTTGTTGATTTTTGCCGGTTATTTTCTTCTATCATTTCTTTATATGATCCTATCCCAAATGAATTCAGCCGAAACGCAGAAACTTTTCGGCAAAAGTTAAAGTGCGAATTGGCCTGTTGTGGCATGTCTTGAAGCAAACCAAACCCAGTTACAGGCGAACACTATTAACAATTTTATGCCCTTTTACCGCTCTCTATGTGCTGTTAAGCCATTAAAAAGTTTGGCCAGGATGACCGGACACTGAAATGAATTATAGGTTCTTGCTTGTCATTGTTGTAAAGAGTAGTAATAAAGAAAAAAAAGGCGGGAAGAGGGGAGTGGAGGGATTGGGGGGGGGGGTCGGAAGAATTCTTAAAATTTCCATTTCGAGCAACAGCAGGACGATTGGAAACAATACATAATTATAACAAAATTAATGTGTTCGACTTTTAACTTTGATTATCCTGAAAAATTTTATCTAGGGATATCCATTTTTCACTACCATATCTAACTCTACTCATGACTGTTTATTTGTTTTTTGTCAAGTTACTTTAATTAAAAATAAAATTGTCAAGTTCAATATTATGGGTAAAAAATGGAAGCATGATTATGGGCTCTAAATTATAATACATAATATGCATAATACTTTTGAAAATTGCCAAACATGCCATTAAAGATATGTAGTTAAAAGAATACAAGAAAAAAGTTTTATATTATTATAAACTTATCGCTTTTTGCTATTGTGGGTTCGACTCCCACAGGGTGCTGGCATAACGATTTCTTATGCAACGAACAAGCACTCTCCGAAGGTAGTACAGCGATTTAGGTGTGACTGTTTGGTTCAAGTGTAAAAACCGTTTGCTTAAGACATTAAAGCAGTTTATCTATAGTTATTTATAGTTGTACATCTATTACAGTAAACTCTCGATAAGTCAAAGTGGTCGGAACCAAGCAAAATACTTGGAGTTAACCGAAATTTGAGTTATCCGAGATTGGCCCTGTCGAGTGGTCACGTGACTATCATGGTTTCGCATAAAGTGTTTGTTGTTTTTATGGTATGGCGATTGTTTTATATGATGAATAATATTCGGCTGTGACACAAATAATTTATCATATTAATGCTTACTACAGACGAAACCGGTTAATCGCATAGCCAATTTGCCAAGCCCTGTTATGCGTTTATCCGATATATGCGTTTATCCGGAATACTCTTGCCGTACCTATTTTTTTCATTTGCGGTAGTTATTAGAGGTGCACCCCGCCCCTCCTCATCGCCGCATTTAATTTTTCCAACAAAAAAGAAAAGTAACGATTGCTTAGGTCTTTTCATTTCGATTTACTTTCTGCCATTTTGACGAATTAACCATAACCGACACAGTTTCGAATTATAAATGGTAAAATTTCTTTTTGGCTGCGTATTTAAATGATGACTTCGCGCTCACGGTTATCCGAGGCAACGTGGGGATTAAGGGTTTCAGGCCATTATTAGTGAGAGCTCAGGCAGCGCGGGGATTAGGAGTTGCAGGCTACTATCTAACGTCAGCTAAGGCAGTGCGGGGATTAAGATAAAGGTCATTATCTAGTGAGAACTGAGACAGTGCGGTGAGTTCGAGACTCACTGTTAACAACCGCGAGTGGGGTTGGTGAATGTACACAATGGGTCAACAAACAGAAGACAATGCATTAGATAAATAAACGAGGAGCAGCTCACTCCCTTACTCCGCTTTAAGTGTGGCACTGTTTGGATAGTCACCCAGAATTATGCAATTAACCGGTGTGCTTCCCATTTTAACGGGAACAAGCTATGCGTTTATCCAGTTTATGTGATTAAGCGGTATGCAATTATCCGGTTATATTTCCAATAGATAGCATTGGAAATGGTTTGGGATTTGCGAATAATATGCGGTTAACCGATTTATGCGTTTAACCGGTATGCGATTAAGTGATTTCATCTGTATTTATAACAGAGTTACAAATCTTTTTTTTTTATATTTTATTTACAGCGACCTTCTGAAATATATATGATTTTACGCCACCGTTTACTTCTAGCAACACTGTCATAATATGTAGAGGCAAAGTTCACTAATTCTACACAAAGGGGGTTGGCATATGCAAACAACTGAGACATGAGTTTCCGTGTTATTTTGGTGAAAATACAAGGATTTTCTTGCAAAAAAATTTTGAGGGTTCAAAAAAATTACTTTGAGTTAAAAATTTGACTTAAGTGGTGAATTTAAAAGACTTACATAGTAAAATATATCGGGACTTTTAATTTAATTTGAGTAAAGCGAAAATTTGACTAAACCGATTTTGACTTAAATGGAGGCTACTGTAGTTATAATCATTTCGTTCTTTTTTCTCTGTCATGATCTAAACTACAGGTGGAACTTCATGTATAAAATTTTCAGACCTCTTATCCATCTAACACAGTGTCAACATACAGCTTCTGTTGAAAATAATTATATCCTGTGAGGATTTGTTCGGGTGGGGGTCCCAACCAGTTTTATTTCTTACTTGTTCTAGTTTCATGCTCATCTGGTTGTGCTACCACCGGTGAGTACAAGTTTATTGCATAATAAATCGTTATGCAAATACTCTGTGGGAGTCGAACCCACAATAGCAAACAGCAATAAGCAATGACCTTTGACATAAAAATTTAACAGTTATTGTGGTTTTGCATGAGAGTACTTATATAAGCCAAATCGCACTTCGACTTTTGTCGGAAAGTTTTTGCGTTTCAGCTGGATTTAGTTGGGATAAGGATCATATAAAGAAATAATAGAAGAAAAACGGCAAAAATCAACAAAATTCCATTTTGCCAGAAACATATTCACATGTTGGTTATTAATGGGACTAAATAATATGTAAAACAGTTTTTAAAAGATCATATGATATCTTTATAAATTTGAAAGTGTGCATGTTGAAAGAAAATTAGAATTTTGATGTTTTTCCCTTAAGATGTCATTATAATCTATCCCAATAAGCCAATTCGCACTTTTGACTTTTGCCGAAAAGTTTTTGCGTTACGGCTGAATTCAGGTGGGATAAGGATATAAAGAAATGATAGGAAAGAAACGGCAAAAATCAACAAAATTCCGTTTTGCTAGAAACATATTCACATGTTGTTTATTAAAGGGACTGAATAAATATGTAAAATAATTTTTAAAAGATCATATGATGGCTTTATAAATTTGAAAGTGTGCATGTTGAAAGAAAATTAGAATTTTGATGTTTTTCCCTTATCATTTCTTTATAATTTATCCCCCAGCATTTTCAGTCGAAACAACACCTCCACCGGAAAAATCCGAAAGTGCAAATTGGCTTATCAATTTGTAGTCGAAACGACACCCATCGGTAAGATCCGAAACTGCGAATTGGCTTATTGTTGTGCTACCACCGGACAGCGTCCATTTATTGCACAAGACATCGTTGTGCGAGCACTCTGTAGAAGTCGAACCTACAACAGCACAAACTGTCAAGTGCCAACTGTTGCCAAAATAGGCAGAACAAATAAAAATGAGCAGTTTTTGCCTCATAGTGCTTACCGTGTTGTGAGCGATAATATGGTATTTTCACTTATTCCACCTTACAAAACTAAGAGAGCCATTTATTAAAGAAAATAAATAAAATGGGACAATATGCTTGTTTAATATAAGGAATAATGATTTATGACCTGTTGTAATGAGTGAGATTTGCAATTCAAATTTCGACAGATATTTCGCGCATGCGCCTTCAGAATGTTTTTGTTTTGATTTTGTATTTTTGTTTTGATTTTCGACAAATCAAATCGAAGCACGTGCTATTTTTCAGAAAGGTTGAATTTACAGGCCAAGAATTAAAAAAAAAGGACTTTTTTTGTCTATCCTTCATGAAACTTTGCCATGTGATAGAGTAGACTTCTCTAAATATGGGGAAAATTTTAGTTTGCCCATATACAGCCGATTTTGTTCAAAAATGACAATTACAAATGGTCTCCCTGAGTGGTATTTGATATGGTTGTGAAATATACAAGGGGTAGACTTCAGGGCGGCTTTTCGAATTTGTCTTTCAGTCATAATTTTTCATTTTGGTAATGTCTTATACACATTATGCTTAAGTTTAGTGTCCGTCTTAAAAATGTAAGAAGAATTGGCTACTTCTGAGTTTTCTGGAGGCCTTATAAATAAGGAGACCTGGTTCTGGTCTCCGAATTTTTTCGGTCTCTCTAAACCTTATAAATCAGCACGTGAGGTCTCCTCAAGCATTAAGGTATATATATATATATATATATATATATATATATATATATATATATATATATATATATATATATATATATATATATATATATATATATATATATATATATATTGAAGATGTGCAATGTGGCATTATTGTCAAAATCGGCCAAAAATTGACGTCGCGGGAACTTGTCAAATGTGGTGAATTTTTCGCTAGAACTTAGCTGTGAGACGATGCTTTGTCCGGCCGACTTCTCATTGAAGGGATCGTCGTAGGAACCTGAAATCTTTGCCGCGTGACTTCACCTCATTCTACTTTTTAACCCAGCCGGCTTTTTTGGACTGGGTTAGTCGTATTACTATAGGGGGCTGAATGTATGCGTATGTTAAACTTTTTCTTTAAAATGCTACTCCTCCTACAGTTTTCCACCAATCGTTTTGATATTACACAGGAATGTTCCCTGAGTGGTCCCCCACCTGGCTATTACTTCTTGACGAGTGACGAAAAACTAACAAAATGGCGGCACTTTTTGTGCCCGTTTTGAGCCATTTTTAAAATGCTACTCCTACTACAGTTTTACTCCAATCGTTTAGATGTTACGCAGTAATGTTCCCCAGGGGTTCGTCTACCGGGCTCTTATTTTTTTCGCGGTTGGCAAAAAAATGCCGAAATGGCGGAACTTTGAAGTTTGGCAAAAACTGGAATAAATGGTAGTAAATAACTGAATTGTCAATCATTCGTTTCTCTCAGTCTTTTTTAATAAGTTAAAAAATTTTAATTGAAAGTTTCTTAAATGCTTTTCCACCTGGATTTTGCTTTTTTTTGCAAATGACAAAAAATTCCGAAATAGTGGAATTTTCAAAATTTTGTAAGATTGTGTAAATGTCGGTAAATACGTGAACTCGTTTTTGTGTATTAAAATTTTTAAAAAAGTTAACTTTAGAAACAGTTCTTCATTTGGCGAACATGGGTCTAACAGTATTCGTTTCAAAGTTTTTCTGCCTTTCCTTGTTTGGTAACTCGGCTGGGTCATGTCCTTGGACATGCTTGTACTGCTTCACGGTGGATCCTACCTTACTGAGGCTCTAGTTTGAATAAGGTTGGTTTTTGGGACTTGCCTGTGTCAGTAGACCCATGTTCGCCAAGCTGAGCCGGTCTCGTGAGCTGTCCGTCCCCGCCACTCCTCCCTCCCCTTTCGATTTGGCGATTTACCGACACGTCGAATAAGGCCACATAATTTTTCGGTCTTAGCCATGTCGGTACAGCGAGGTTACACTGCATCGATTATAATGATACATCGGATATAACGACATCATTTTTTGGTCCCTGCTGCATCGGTTAGAACCACATATCGGATATAAGGACATAATTTCTTGGTCCCTGCTGCATCGGTTGGAACCATGTATCGGTTCCCGCCATGTTGTCATAACGAGGTTATATTTAATCGGTTATAACGACATATTTGATATAACGACATCATTTATAGATCCCTGCTGCATCGGTTTTAACGACATATGGGATATAGTGACATAATTTCTCGGTTTCTGCTATGCCGTTATAACGAGAATACACTGCATCGACATATTGGATATAGCGACATCATTTCTTGGTCCCTGCTGCATCGGTTATAGCGACATATCAGATATAACGACAATTATTCAGTCTCAGCCATGTAATTATAGAGAGATTGCACTACATCGTTTATAACGACATATCGGAAATAACGAAGTAATTACTTTGTCCCTGCCAAGTCGTTATAACGAGATTACACTGCGTCTGTTATAACCACATTTCGGATATAACGACCTAATTTTTATGTCGTTATAACGAGGTGACACTATAATTCATAGGTAGACCGTTGTCAGGTTTCTTTCCTTTCCTTTATTGGCTGTTCAGCGAAAAATGAGGAATGTAATGGTCTTCAAAATTTGCTGAAGTTCCAAAAGCAGAGGTATTAAAAAACCCAGAAATAGGAAATCTTTAAGTGAAATGTCTTCGTATTTTAAGAGCTGATCTGCCAGGGGTTGTTTGATGAATGTCCAATTCGATCTTGTGACCTTCGACCAATGTATGCTTGCAAGAATAATTAAAATGTGTGTGTGGAAGCGAGACGTAAGTGTTTAGGATATATTCTGCCCAAGGACAGATAATGCTCTCAGCCAAATTGTAGTGACTGGGTCTATTTTTGCTGCTATTTCTGAATGAAGACAAACTGGTCAATGAAGGTGGGTTATAAAGCATGAAAGCGAGAGGCCTAGACACACAAGACCACAGGCGTCGTGCATACAAACCAATGCGCACGCTCTACTTTGTACACACCCCTGTCGATATCTAGTTATGTATCATTTGCAAAACGATCAGAAATAGATTTGTTGTTTTTTTTTAATTTAAGGATGGTATGGATCAAGCAAATATCAGAAGGATACCTGGCAGTTAGTGCATTTGTAAAAATAACACTAGCTTCCCAAGGATTCAATACTGAAAATTGCTGGTGAAAATGGAAAACCTATAAATAAGATACTTTTCAAGTTAAAGGGTTGCAGAAGCATTGTGTAAGTGACTGATGCAAGTGGGCTTTTTAATGATATGATCTCACATTTTTACGTGCTTTTCTGTTGTTGTTAATTAGATTGGAAGCTATTTGAATTTCCTTTTCGTGGAAGTGCTTGCATGAAACTAGACCGAAATTCGCAAGCGAATTAGACCCCACTTGGAATGATAACTTAAATCAGAAGGTAGATGCTATTGCTATCTGTTAGCAATTTTTCACATGTCTCAATGTAGAACATCCTCCTAAATACTACCAACTATATCGATAAGGTCAAGGTCAATAATTTTTATCACTTGCACCACTTCAGATGACCCTCTATACATGTGTCAAGTTTGGTTGGTCTAGTTTCAGCGGTCTTGGAGGAGATGTCTGGAAACCGATTGCTCTATCTCTTGCCGTTTTCGAGAAAAGGCTTCCGTTTTGGGGCTCGAAAGTGACCTGGAGGTCAAGCACACCGGAAGTTATACTTACGTATCGTCGTATAAGGGGGAGTCGAAAATGAGGTCAAAATTGTTCTATCTCTTACTGTTTTCGAGATAAAGGTCAACTTCCAGTTTGGGGCTCGAAAATGACCTCGAGATCAAGGACACTTTTGCAAGTTATACCTTACGTATCGTCGTATAGGGGGTGGAGCTCGAAAATGAGGTCCAAATTGCCCTATCCCTTACCGTTTTCGAGATAAATCATTGTTATTAAGTAACGTTTTTCGCGATATGACTTTGACCACCAAGGACAAGGTCAGAAATTTTTAACGGGTGCCTCAGATCACATCATCCTTTATATATGTGCCGTGTTTGGCTTTTCTAGCTTCAACGGAATTGCAGTAGATGTCTGGAAACCGATTAACCTTTTCGCGATTTGACCTTGACCAGTAAGGTCAAGGCCAAAAAATTTTTAGGTGCACCACTTGAGATGACCTTCCATACATGTGCCAAGTTTGGTGGGTCTAGCTTCAGCGGTCTTGGAAGATGTCTGGAAACCGATTCGGCGGAAGAAGAAAAAAAATAAAAAAGGGAGGAAACAATTAGATGAAGAATTCGAGGCAATCCATTCCCATGTAATATTTTCAATACCAAGTGGGAATAATAGTTTGTCAGCCGGTGTGGTGGAGGAGGAGGGTGACTTGTTTTCTGCTAACTACACCGCCAGCTGGTTTTCCTATAACATCAGCCTAAATTATAAATTCATATGCGCTGGAGTATGGATAATTAATCAATTGGACAGCAGTGTATTATTAAAATTAACAAAATTAGTGGTATAGTTTATAGAAAAGTAAGTAGTAAGTTACCGTTTTATATAACTAGAAGTTTTACCGTGCAGGAGATAAAACGAAGTTTTGTGATAAGACCCAAATAGCTGTTAATATTGACAAAATTTCAGAGTAGAACACTTCTAATATGGCTAAGAGAGTGAGACGAAGAATAACTGTCTTGATACTTCTTACGATTGGGATTAGTTTGACAAAACTAAAGGAGTCTTGGCAAATGAAAGATGAGGAATTTGGTATTGAGAGAAACGGCGCACGAGTACAAGAAACACATATGCAATGTAAGTATCTGTTAGGGTATGCAACAAATGACTTTCTGAGCATACTTGTATTATTATCGTGCCGTGTGTAGTATGTATAGTGTTTTGAATGTTTTGAACGTATTTTTGACGCATTTTTGCCCCATTCTGTTTATTGTAATATGAGATACGTGTGCTGCGTAAGAATACCAAGTAGCCCCCGTCGGTGCAGTCTTTCTCTTTCTGATTTGAAGTGGCGAATAAGCTTTTGCGCGAGTAAATTCGTCGGGAAACTGATGAAGTAACGCATTTGGTACAAAGCGTGATAGCGTGATCAGTTTAAGATCTAGTGGGATCTTGTCGTAAGTAACACGATTGTATTAGTTTCGAGTTCATCTGAAGTCTTTTTGATAGAGTTTACGCCATTTAAAAATGTACTTATGTTTTAAGTATAAGGGATATCTCAGGAAGTAGACTTTGGATTTGCAAGTTTTATATAGAATATGATAGAGCACATTAAGACGGGAAGAACTGTAGTAATTTTGGTTTTGGAACTTCCGGTTTTAGTGGTTTTTGAAACGAGTAAAGTTTTGTCATAGTTTCAGGCGGTTAGAAATGTCGTAGATTATAAACGTATATTGCCGTTTTGTAAATGAGTTTGCGATCGTTCCAAAAACATTACTTTTTTGTTCCTATGTAACTCAGAACATGTTCTCTGGTAGGTATTTTCCTATGGTTCTTGATTTAGGCTCGAAACACTTTGATTGGTGGCATTTTTAATTAGCGACTGCTTTTCTGCCAGCAAGTAGATAAGGGGCGTGGTTGTTGCACCGTCAGCATTTGATTTCTCGGAGGGATAGAGACCACACGTTAGGTGTGGGTCCAAATGATGCAAAGTGAGCTGCCACTGCGGCGCCTTGGTGGCGCAGTCAAATAAAACGTTAGATAAATGTTATTGAACTTTAAGTGTTGAGTTGAGTCGAGTACATTCATTATTGGGTATTGGAAGAATAAATGTGAGAATTCTCTGATACCGTAGTCTGTGTTAAACTGTTTTGAAGAGTAAAGTCCAAAAAAACGGCAGTCTGAAGTTTTGTTGAATGGCCTTGCCTCCCAACTGGAAGTCAACGACGCTCAACGTTAGGATCTACACATTTCGAGAAAGACAATTTTAAAAGTATCATTTGCATAACTCCTGCACAAAATATGCCGCCAGTCTGTAATGATTCATCTGAATTTTTCATTTCTATAATGGGTAATGTTGTTAGATAAGATGGACGGAGCTATTGCAGTGTCTCGCCGAAGAACCGCACTGGCGCAGTGGCAGACATGACCGGGAACAGTCTAGTTCACTCTGCTGGTAATTGTTTGCTGGGGCTGGCGGGTCAGAGACAGGACATTATATCAGGCACAGTGTGCGACTGCGTCGTTAATTAATGGTGCAATGACTTCGCTACCGGAAGTGTCTGCTAAAGCACTCCCAATATCATGACCCATTTGCCTTTATTCTTATGTAATTTGGTTCAAGGATGCTATGATCTGTTCGTAAATTAGTATTGTCGCACAACATAATGTTTCCTTTTGTAAGGAGGGGCATATAATTATATCCGGGTGAGTTAACAGTCACCCTTGAGGTTGTTAAAAGTATACTGCCCAAGAGCATATATGCAGGCGCAGGGGATGCTTAGCCCAAGAGAACATTTGCAGGCTCAATGGTTGGTTCGCCCAAGTGCACATATCCAGGCTCAATGAACTGCTCGTCCAAGATCCCATGTGCATGTTAAAGGCATGGTTGAGCCAAGAGCACATATGCAGGCTTAACGGATGGTTGACCCAAGAGCACATATGCAGACTCAACGGACGGTTGGCCGAGGAGCACATATGCAGACTCAGTGGATTGTTTGCCCAAGAGCTCATGTTCAGGCTTTCTTTGTCCTCGGGCACTCTTGAGTCTATTCCGGAATAGATTCACGATGCTTAATCTCATTGAGAGAAAACGCAGAAGTTTCATCTCCACGAAACGGCTAATTTCGCCCAGGACAAAAATGTCTATTTTTGAATTGGCTTCATATATTTTGATTTTAAATGAAAGGGGTGTTACTTCGTATTTTCTTTGTATTTCATGGGAAATAGAAATGCACAAGAACATGTTTATGCTCCTGAGAAATGTCCACACAAAACGAAAGTGGATTGATTGCAGCGGGTTGGCACTTATATGTAAAAATAAAATCGACAAATTGTCAAGTCACTTTCATGAACATGAATAGAAGTAACTGGCTACAATTGCTTGTCCGAAATTGTGTATCTGTGTGGGTGTTTTTTCCTTTTTTGGGAGGGAGGGGAGAAGGAGTGAAAATAACCCTTTAAAATATGGGTGTAATATATTCTCATAAAATGGGTAATCATGGGTCATTGTTGGTCGGTGTTCAACATTTATTCAAAGTAGCAGTGTCCCATACATACAAATGTCGAATAGTTTGACGGTCTTTACAATAATTTGTGCTGTGAAGTGGGGTTAATCGGGTATCAAATGCTCATATTTCTCATGTGGGACATGACATATTGATAGCTGTATGATAGATACTGCTCTCCCATATCTGACCTCCATTACGTTATCTTCTATTCCATGACGTACAGGGAGGAGTAACTGGAAATGTACTGGAGCATGTGATAATGAAGCCTGTAGGCTGTTCTTTTAAAGCCTATGAGTAAACGAAATACATTACAGCGCTGGTGGTGGGGGTTGTTACTGAAAAAGGGAGGAGGTGGTAGGGGAGGGAGGGGAGCTTACGTTAAGGAAATCACAGCGCTAGCCGTAGGGGTTTTAGTGAAGAGTTAAGGGACGGAGGGAAGCTTGCGTAAAAGAAATCACAGCGCTAGCCGTAGGGGTTGTTAGTGAAGGGTGGTAAGGGAGGGGAGCTTACGTTAACACATCATTGAAGAGCACCCTAACGATTTTCTGCGGTCTTAGATTTCATTTCAGTACAGACTTTTGACACTGATTAGGATTGAATGATACGCATTCTGGGTTACAAAGTGATCACTAAGGTCACTGAGTGACCACTGAGGTGACCAAGTGGTCAGTAAGGTGTCATGCTGACTCGGCGCTCGCGTAGCCAGCCCAATAAGCAAGGTTGCTTGTGGCGAATTAAGACTGGAACACACCAGATTATTAACGTATGTTAAGCAGATGGTCGACATATGCCAACCGCACGAACAAGCGTTTACCATATTTTTGTTAACAAATCCCAATCATATGTGGATTTTTTTGTCCAAAATTGCTAAAATATATGTAATTTAATAGAACATGTAACATGCCAATCATTTCCGCAGCAAAAAATCAAAGCGTTTGCAAGCACGCGATCAAAGCTTTTGGCTGTCACGTGTTGCCCCACAGATATTGTGCTCAGCACGTCGTAAATGTTGACCATGTTTGCCATGCTAAACCATATGTGTTTTTCCAGCATGCATGCTCACCATATGGTATGAGTTGTAACCATGTATGGTAAGCATATGGTCAACATAGGTTCAAATTATTTGTTTTGTTTTTAAAGACCTGTTTAACCCGGGCTTTTACGTGAACATATGTTTGGCGACGATTTGTGATGCAGAATTGAAATATATTGAAATATTGTTATTTTTCTCTCAAAAATATATTAAGAAATCTGCTGATGATTAATGCAGTGAAATCTTCATGTAGGGAACGTCTTTTGGAAAAATGTTCATTATGCGGAGGTATTAACTACAAAAAGCTGTCCTCGAGATTTGGTGTCATGTCTGACAGCGTTGTGTGACCTTATCGATGATCACGCGACACCTGTGTAACCAGTAAGACAAGTGAAAACACATGGGTATTTGAACAAGCAATGTATTTGCACCTTATGAGGCCACATCAATGGAAAATTGCTCATAAGCAGAGGAAGGAGGGATGATCCTTCTATACGCAATCCACACAGACGGAACTATACTTGATGCAGTGACTGCATTTTGAAAAATTTTAAGTATAAAATAAACGAACAATAAATAAATCAATACTCTAAGCGACAGTGTCATGTGTCAAGCGATAGTGTCAAGCGATAGTGTCAAGCCAGTGCATGGTATTAATGTCTGAGCACGATCGTTAGGGAACAACCTCTAATAGTGAAACATGCTTTTTTGTTCTATTATTTGTGTCTTTTTCAATAATTTATGCTGTTTTATGGAGTTATGCTAATTTATGGAGTTATGCTGTAGTACTAGACATGGTCTTATGCCTTAACGACATCCAGTTTGCTAGCACGGTTGTCGACCTGATCAATACCCGGCATATAATTTGTCTCGTGCCTAAGCGGGTGCCCGGTCTCATCATACCAGAAGCTAAAACATATATGCTAGTCGAGTTTAATGCAGCCAGTGAAATCCGGATCGTTCTGTCTGTCTGGATTTCAGCAAATCCGAGGATCCCCATTGGGGCAAAATCTTTTTTATTCTGAGGGCGCTGTTTCCTGATAGGGGAGTTATGTAGATCAGCGTCCAGGCGCACTACAAAGAGCAAAGCAAGATGGCAGCCAGGGGAAGTTTTCTGTGACCATAAGGGTTGCGATGCCAAAATAAATGGAACTTTGAAAATCGGGCCGTCTTATCTTTACTTCCTTTATAATCAGACATGCTTGACCAGTTCAGGTTTTACTGCGTTTGACACAATATTGCTGCCCCGGACACTTCACACCATATATGCTACCATGCGTCCCCCCTCAAAAAGATGCAGAGAAAGCGGAAAATTTTGAGGTCATTCATTACTCCGCGCTGGGGGATTCTTTCAAAATTGTACTCCGCGTTTGGTTAAAAATGGGGCATTATTTCTAGCTTAGCACTCCGCACTTAGGGGTCGTTTTAAAAAGTCATGGACGAACATAGTAACCATTTGGTACTTGAGTGGCTACCTTCGATTACTGAGCATTGCACTAATTGCTCACGCGCATTGTTTTCAGACAAGACCCGCCATCTATTGGCGGAAAAGGCTAACTGCACACCGGCCGCCATTGAGAATTTCCCCAACTCCTTGATGCCGATATCCCAGCGCACGCAAGGAGGACTACTCCTGCACATTGTCATTGCTGCATACATGATCTGGGGATTGGCGATTGTCTGTGATGAATACTTTGTTCCTGCGTGTGAGAAAATATGTGAAGGTAAGCAGCTTGAAAATATGTGAAGATAATTTGCTTAAAAATTTATGAAGATAAGCCACCTAAAAATGTGTGAAGGTAAGCAGCTTAAAATGTGTGATGGTAAGCAGCTTAAAATATGTGAAGGTAAGCAACTTAAAAATTTGTGGAGGTAAGCAGTTTAAACATAAATGAATTTATGCCATGTAAAAATATGTGAAAGTAAGCCCTTAAGAATATATTAACCTAAGCAACTTAAAAATATGTGAAGGTAAGCAACTGAAATATATTACCATTAATTAGTTTTTTCTTACAGTTGATACAGCAATAAAGAGGCAGTCTGACCAGTCCTCTATAAAAGATTGCTTTGTCTCAACTTTGTCCGTTCGTCTAAATACGTTTAGATACATTGAGGTGCTGATGAGGCTCTGGTCCCGCCCCCTTCCACCCCACCTCTCTCTACAGATATCCACTGTAGGTGGAAATCATGAAAACCAAGTAAAATACGTAGTTAACCGAAATTCAGCACATATATATTTGGAAACTCGAGTGGAGCGAGCCACAAAACCAATGGCTTATCGGATACTGAGTTGACCGATAGTCTGTAGAGGGAGATCCACTGTACACACCAGAACGCCAGGTAGTGCATCATGTCCTTACACGAGAATTCATGGTAATTTAGAAAATGCGGTTTTGAATCATGTGTAAAAAGCAATGAAAAACCTCTCGTTGTACACACTTAATTTTTAAGCATTGTTTTTTCTGTGTATTTTTGAGTTATCAAAACGTGTGTGAGATAAAGACTAGACGAAACTAGATCGGAACAGCTTTAGTTAATCAACTATGGCGCATCGACATTTTTATCGCTAGAAACGACGTACTGTGAATCGTTAAGTAATAAATGAACAGAGTATTCCCCTAACTAACAGTTTCAAAAAGCGTCCCCATGACTCATCACTGATGTTCAGTTATAACCCGCCTGCTGAAGATTGATCAAAGGCGAAAGATGGCTAGTTTGCTGATGTATATCATGTTTACATGCTCAATGTATGAACAATTTACAGGTCTCAATGCCCGACCTCAATCCGAGATCTCGATCGTTATTTCTCACTGCTTCACGTCGTGTAAGATTCCGCTATACATCCAGTTCTCGGGGTGGTGGCGAGGGCGGGGAGCGGTTGTGGGGGAGCAGGCAGGGGGTGTTGCTGAATGAAGACATCTGTTAACGTACTTACTGTAGTATAGAGATTAAACCAGATATTAGTTTTACGTTTTCGTCACTGATCCCTTACATGATTACAACAAAGATTTAATAAGCAAAATGTGGAAAAATATAAGAAGGACGACGTGGTATCAAAGCTTTTATTAAACAAACTGGTCTGTGACAAACTGATGAAGCATTTTACAGATGAAAATCATTTTGTGTTATTTTGGTCACGATGTCCGTACTTAGTTGAGCTCCATGCTCTGATGTCCGTACTTACTTGAGCTCAATGCTCTGTCTGCACTTACTTGAGCTTTATGCTCTGATGTGTGTGCTTGCTTGAGCCCCATGCTCTGATGTTCGTACTCACTTGGGGTCCGTGCCCCGATGTCCGTACTTACTTGAACTCCATGCTGTGATGTCCGTACTTACTAGAGCTCCGTGCTCCGATGTACGTACTTGAGCTCCGTGCTCTGATGTACGTAATTACTTGAGCTGTGTGCTCCGATGTCCGTACTTAGCTGCAGAGTCTGATTCCTTAGTAGTTCATGGGGCTCTAACACAATGCATTGACACCATTGCGTGTGATTAGAGCAACCCAGAGACTATGATATCCACCCATTGCGTGTGTGAAGAGCTGCCGCAGAACATATGGCATCCGCCCGCTGTGTGATTGGAGCAGCTCGGAGACAGTATAACATCCACCCATTGTGTGTGTGAGGAGCAGCCTTAGACCATATGACATCCACCCACTGTGTGATTGGAGGAGCTGGAGGCCGTATGATATCCGCCCATTTCGTGTATTGAACAGCCTGGAGACCGTATGGCACCACCCGCTGTTGAGACAGGCTACTGACACAACTACTAACAAAAACCTCGCCAAGATAGCGATGATGCAAAATTCAGTGCGATATTCCAGTGGGACCTCCCCTGGATACACTACCATCCCGACATTGCCCATAGGTCGGTATCCCGATTGGGATTGTGATATCGCAGTTTGGAACAAATCCCAGATATCTTTCGAAATGTCGCCATTTTTACCAGGGATCTCGATACTATCAGGATCCTTTTAATTCACACCGGACTCCGGTCAGATTAACCTTATTAACCGGTGCGGCATCTCCACTATATGTTATTGACGTTTTCTCGAATTAAATAATTGTTTCTGTTCTATTTCAGTATTAGGCCTGGAGAGTGACGTGGCCGGTGCTACGTTTATGGCGGGAGGCAGTTCAGCTCCCGAACTGGCCATTGCTGTCATCGGCGTATTCATTGCAGAAGTAAGCTTCAAATGTTGTATAATAAAGTGGAACCTGTGTATTATCGTCTTCAATATGGGGACCGACGAAAGAAGTCTTAATTTAGGAATAACATCATTTTAGAGGCCTTCTTTATGATGGGAATGAATCATAGGGAATGAATCATAGGGAATGGATGAATCATAGCAGGAATGCCCGGTCCAAAAACGATTTTACTATATAGTGCTTCCGACTACTACAGAATGTCCGTGTCTGCCTTGGAATTCTGTAGAGAATTAAGGTATGTAGTGTTCTTGAAGTGTTGAATCTTGTCATGTTGCGTAGGGGTGTTCGAAATACAGTAACACCTGTCATAAGGGCACCCTGTATATTAGGGTCACTTCGGAATTAGGGACAGTTCACCCCAGTGTGTTTTGGAATCCCATTACTTGCCATATTAAGTAAACCTTTATGATAAGGAAAACTGGCTAGGGACAACATTTTTGCCGGCAAGTCAAGTTTTACAATGAAGTCGACCTGTTTTTTGAGAACAAAATAATAATAATAATAATGGTGGGTTTTTATATAGCGACTTTCCAGTTGAAACAACTGCTCAAACCGCTTTACATCAAGTTTCGAACATACATTACAGTCATATTTATTTTAACCCAAGATTACTATTAATTCGACTTGCTCATACAGTGTTTCTTATAGTCCGTATCTGCTGCAGCCATGTTGGCGCTTTACAATATTCCTAAGTAGAAAGGCAGAAAGCTATATAAGCACATAGATATCCCTAATGTTGCAATTCCTAGCCATGAGCGGGATTCGAACCCACGACCTAGAGCACCACAAGGTTTGGCTGTGACAGCGGCTTTAACCACTCGGCCACACCGCCTCCCTAGGAGTCTTGTGTCTCATAAATAAAATGGTAAACATAAACTGCTTAACATGCTGCAGTTTGCCAAAACAACATGCCGAAATGTTGTCTCCGGCCTTAGCCATGTGTATAAAAGACGAGTCTGTCTGTACTCAAGAAGCCATTGCAATTAAAACATGTTAGGAAAAAGAGAAAGATAAATAAATGTCGCTTCCAAAACAATTTTGCAAACGAGTTCAACCGTGATGATTAACGACACTGACATTGCCAAACAAAGACTCACTTCCTCCCTGCCCCCTTCTCTTCTGCCCCCCGGAAAACTCCCCTGGAAAGCTCTCCTTGTGAACAATTTTGTAAACGGGTTGATCAACCACAGCAACATTGCCATATATATATATATATATATATATATATATATATATATATATATATATATATATATATATATATATATATATATATATATATATATATATATATATTTATATATATATATATATATATATATATATATGTTACAGGGTATCTTTAATTTCAGGGTAAGTATACTTACACTAGTGTAAGTATACTTGCCCTGACATGGTCAGGGTAAGTATACTTACACTGAAAATTTTCAGTGTAAGTATACTTACACTGAAAATTAGGCCTGAAAAAATTAAAGATACCCTAAAATGAATGTTAACCATGGAGATGAGTAAATATTGACCACCAAGACTGTTTTCAACTTTTATTAACTAAGCCGACTTTGTCGGACTGGGTTAGTCGTATCACTATAGAGGGCTTGGACGTGTGTGCGTATGTGCGTATGTTAAACTTTTTCTTTAAAATGCTACTCCTTCAATCGTTTTGATATTAAGCAGGAATGTTTGCTGGGTGGTCCCCCACCTGGCTATTACTTTTTTGACGATTGACGAAAAACTGACAAAATAGCGGCACTTTTTGTGCCCGTTTTGTCCCATTTTTAAAATGCAACTTCTCCTACAGTTTTACACCAATCGTTTAGATGTTGCGCAGAGATGTTCCCAAGTGGTTCGCCTACCAGGGAATTTTTTTTTGCGGTTCGCCAAAACCTCATCAGAGTTCTAATCAGTGTTCATGTTAAACTTCACATCATATTAAAGATCGAGAATAAA